>LPNX010142832.1:25100-197600 GCA_001517045.1 Pseudotsuga menziesii
GCTACTTGAAAGATGGGATTTAAGTTCCCTTGCATTAGAATATTCTGTTTTAATATTCATGTCCAAAGATCCACTTTCATGGTGATTTCACATTGATGCTCAGTCAGCTCTTTCTCAGTCGGGTCTTTCTTTACAAAATGATAAAGGATCAGCTCTTTCTTTAAAAAATGATAAAGGATAAGTTCATGGCTCTTAGGGATGTCCAGAGATCCACTTTCATGAGGCTTTTAGGGATGCACTTTCGAGCCATGAAGCTTTCATTACTAGAGACAGAACTGCATCTATTCTCAGTAGCATAACTCTCTAGAGCCCTTCCTACCATGCATTGAGCTTGAAAGTCAGTATTGTTGTTGATTTTTCTGTATTTGGAGCTTTTTGATTTCTTCTTTATTGTAGCTTTTACTACATGTTCCTTGCCTGCTTTATATCTTGGTAAATTATCCCTTTGGATTTCTTCAAACTTGGGACAAACTAATTGGTATTCCACTGCTTTGCCTCTAGTTAGTTTTGTTTGTCTCTCAACCTCGAGTTCACCTGAATGCCTCCCAGACAGCCACTCACTAGGAGCAGAAGAGTAAGTATTGTCTAGTTTTTTCTTTTTGGTAATTGATTGAACAAAATGTCCATTTTAAAACAGATTTTATTCGAAATGTCGTCACTTGCTTGTTTCTTTATTACAGTATTGCTTTCTTATTTTTTATTCTTTCCTTTAAAGCTTTGGTCACATATATTTGTAATTTATGATGTGGGACCATATGCACATCCAACCTAAGGCGATGGACTTTTAGAATTTCATCCCCACGGTGTAACAGATCTCTTGGAAAATATAGCCTAATAGGATTTTTTCATAGAACATAACAGGAATTTTACAGCTAGCAGAATCATTGTTAGAACTAGTGTTTGACCAAGGCTTCTCTGTTAAATTTTCAGAAACATGCTTGTATCCTTGTATCAGGCCTTTAGAAGATGAGTCTCAGATGGTCTTAGTGATTTATGTAAGCTCAAAAATGATATTGGCTATGCACTTCTGATATAGAGTAGTACAATATTTTGAATTTTCCAAACCTAGGTTCACTTAAAGCAATTTTTGCAGCTCTGCCTCTACTCTATCCAAAATGTGTCCTCTTTTGAAACTGGGATATTTCTCAGAGACACTTTCCACAGACCTTCCTGGAGCAATGATAAAATTAAAGACATCCATGCACTATGCCTTAAGAATAACCAACCCCTTTCCTTCACACTATGCTCTTTGTATAATGTTTGAAGCTAAGAGAGTATATCTAGAATGATATTTGCCAGCTGTGATAGCTCCCCTGTATGGCCAAAATGAACATTATGGCGTAGAATTCTTCTAAAACTTATGAAGTATTCAATTTCAAGCAACTTGTCTCTACCCAATTTAGGACTCCATGGAAAAGCAACAGCTTCCTTAACATCAATATCTGATAGAGTGATCTAGCCAAGTACAAAACAATATCTTTCAAGTATAAGCTCATGACTAATATGGTGGACATTATTTAATAACATAGTGGGTCTTTTGTAATGATTAGGCAAACTTACATTAATTAGAATATTAATTTAATGACTAATATGGGGGGACTTATTTAGTAGCATAGTGGGTCTTTCTAAATGATTAGGCCACCTTACATTAATCAGTCACCAATTCCAACTAAGAGGTGTTTGTCTCTAGCTTGTAATGTTGTTGGAGATCAAGAAGAGCAAGCAATGGTGTGATCCATAATGCATACTCATGTTGCTGAGAAGCTTCATAGAGAATTGTTTATGAATCGTATGTCAATAATAGGCAATACAAATTGCAGAAGCTCTCAACGCAGGTCTGATATTCCCCTCAAGTTTACATCTGTCTCCAATAATTGATACATTGACTATTTATGTGAACTTGGAATATGCATCCTTGAGCTTTGCAATATCAAGGGGCATATCAGAACTGGGTTTTGGGTTTAAGTAGGTTTGTGCTTGGGTAAATGGTCATTGCTTGGGTCATCTAAGTTCTTACTATTCTGAAGACCTCCTGAGACAACTGATGGTTAGGTTTAAGAGAGAAGCATTTGAATTCCTATATGATATTGGTCTGAAATATTCCAAATTTGAGATGTGATTGTGCAAAGTGCATTCTTGATTCATGCTTAAAATTGCCTCTAATCTTCTGCACTCTTTTGATGAATGTTTTTATGACAGATGTTTTGAATTAGGATTTCCAGGGATGATGTAGAGTATTGGCCCTGTTTTAAGAAACTTTGGTTGCTTGTGTTGATTAAATCTAGTCCTTGATTTATTGTGTCATATTAAGAGGGAAGAAAATTTATAGAAGAAAAATATTAAGTGATCAGAACTTTGCATATTCATCATGCCAAGTGCTTGTTCTAATGCATTTCCTACTAATTTAATGTGTGGTTGCAGGCCTCTTGTGGCTACCAAAGCAGCTCCTATGGCATCTGGGAAGCCAAAATTTGCTGGACATATTTCTATAGAGAAACATAAACTCCAACTACATTGGTCACATCAAACTGAATATATTGTGTGTAATTAACAACCATTGGTTCAGTTACAATTTAAGTGATGCTGAAAGCAATATTTTAGTCCAGCCTGAGCCTAGAATTAGGCCTAATGGCAATATTTTGAGTGCACTAAATAAAATTAGCATATTCTGTTTCATTGTTTTTCCTTGTAAAACATAGGCTAAAATGTTGTTTTCTGACTTCAAAGTTATTAGAAGTTGGTTCTTTATCGTTTACTAAACCTCCCTTCTTATATTGATGTGAAAGCTAGGACATCTATGCTATAAGTTGGTGTTTAACCAGCAAAAGATAACTTCTAAACTGACTGTAAGTAGCTTTTGATACAAGTGTTAGTTGTATTTTCCTGGGATACAAACTTGACTTGTCATATTCTTAGACCCTTATACTATACTATTGATACAAAATATATGTAAGCAAGTAGATTTGGAAATCTGTTAAACCAAACTCTCAACAATGTCAATACAAATTTTATCTCCTTTGACAAGGAATGCCTCGGCCCTCTACTGATGTTCAAACTTATGACAACAACTCTAGTTCATTTTTTTGCAAATGATCTTGACTTTTGTTGGAGATGCCAACATGAAATTATCTTAGAAGTGTTGTTCTCCCTTGAATATCCATGTGGATTGCTATTGGTCAAACCTTTGTACTTTTGAAATACCTCCTACAATTCTCAGAAATCTGCTGGTGGCACTTCTGTTCCATAAGATATGTTTGTACATTATCTTATCATTCAAAACACGTTATTCCCTTGCATTTCAACATAAGTTCTGATTCATGATACATCATTTGATTGAAGCATCGATGATCTTGGAGAAACTTAAGATTTCAGTGTCACAAGATTCTCCATAATCTTGGTACTGGACTAAATGCTATGCTCTAAAACTGTCCATATGGTCGAGCAAACGATTATCGTTCTGGAGACTTTGTATACCCAATTTGCAGGTATTTTTTTGTTTTTTTAAATCACTTCCGTCGCTTAAGCGACGCTTAGTTGTGTCGCTTATCCGACAGTTATTATTTGTATCCATCACTTTAGCGACGCTTCTTGACGTCGCTTATCCGACAATTACCCTTTCTATCCGTCGCTTACGCGATGCTTCTTGACATTGCTTCTCCGACAGTTACCCTTTCTATCCGTCGTTTAAGCGACGCTTATTCACGTCGCTTATCCGACGCTTACCCTTTCTCTCCGTCGCTTAAGCGACGCTAGTAGGTGTAAATGTTGTTAAAAAAATTTGTCACCGTCTCTTAATAAGTGTCAGATAACCGATGATGTACATTCATCCGACGGTTAGTTAAGTGTCGCTTAACCGATGGTTACTTAGGTGTCGGATAACCGACGACAAGTTTCCGACGCTTATAAAAAAACCAAAGTGTCGTACATGCGACAGGGAAGTGTCGAAAATCTGACATGACGACCGTTGGATTGGTCGAAATGTAGTAGTGTAATTCCCTCCCCTCGCAAAAAAATACACTCGTTGGTGTTCTCAAAACTCAACAAAAATGGGTATGCATTCCTCATGGAATCCTCTAGGCCCCATATATCCTCATCGGGGACAAGGTGTTTTCAATGCACCTTCACTTGTCCAATGGTTCAGTTCTTGAGTAATTATATCTTCTTGTCTAGGATTCACATAGCTCCACTTGTAACTCTCCCTTTTGTTCCATGTGAATCACATTCCAATCAATTATTTGAATAGGCTCATGTACATATCCCTTAAGAAAAGAAAGATGAAAAATAGTATGCACTCTTAGGTTAGCAAGTAATACGATCCTATATGAAATGCTCCTAACCTATCAAGGATTTCAAAAAACTCACAATATCTTGGTGCCATATTGGCACAACTTCCCAACTTCAGGGAACTTTTCTTTGGATTTACTCTCAAGTAAACATGATCCCAAACTTTAAATTCCTTTTTCACTCTTTTTAAATATGAATAACTTTTCTACATGTCCTATGATACCTTTAAATTTTTCCTTATCCTAACAATTTCCTATGAATCCATCCCCTTGAGCATTTGTAATCAAATAAATACCCTTCTCACTGGACTATCTCGACTCACCAGTGGTTTGCATAACTTTCCATTCAATTACTCAAATGGGATCATTCCCAATGTTGTTTGATGACCATTATTGTATGCAATTTCTACCAAATGAAGGTAATCCTCCCACTTGGATGGTTTATCCATCACATACATCCTTAACATGTCCTAATTAAGAACTTGGTTCACTATATTTGCTTGGACGTATCTCTAAGGATGATACACTGAACTAAAATTCAACCTAGTTTCCAACTCCTAAAATAACCCTTTCCAAAAACTTGGATGTAAATTTTGCATCGTGATCTAAGACTATCACTTTGGGTAACCCATGCAATTTGAGTACCTCCTTCATGAAGATACCTACTATGTTTATTTCATTGTGAGTGGGATTGACTAGAATAAGATGAGCTCTTTGTAATAGATTTTCCACAACAACCATGATTAAATTATGCTTCCTACTTGCCACTAGAAAAACTGTTATGAAATCCATAAAAATTACTTCCCACTTCCATTATGGAAAGGGTAAGGGTTGTAATAGTCTTGCTAGATGTTGATGCATTGCCATGACTTGTTAACACTTTTGAAATCAATAGATATATTATGTTATATCCTTATTCACCCCATTCCAAATGTATTTCTTCCTTGTTTCTATTATGGTTGTAAAATTTAATTTTCCACAAGATATTCAAGTTTAGTTGAACTTTATTGTGAAAGAAGAATGAAGGAAATTAATTTGCAGTGAAACAATTGTTGGAAATCACTATGAAATTGGACATGAAAGGAAAAATAAAAAAAGAAGCAATAATTGGTGTCATTACTTTAATATGTGTATATCAATAATATGATATGAAAGAAAAAATTTGAATTACCGAGGAGGCATTAAAATTCATCATTCTAGACATGACTAGAGAAGGACTAAACACCATTATAGACAAACAAGTGCAACTACGGACACCCAAATCAATCATCATTGAATTAACTGAGCCTCGAAGACAAACATGGGTGCATAAATCAAAAAAACATGCAAAGGAGGCCCATGCAATAACTGAAGATGAACTGAAAGTCGTCATCATATGATGACTCCACTTAGGTGAGATATAACTTAAGGTAGCACTCCCATAATTGAGAGTGGATTGCTAAAATCCAGGGATTTTTCTATGGGGATCATAAATTAATGCATGAGGGTGCATCAAGTAGATAAGGAGGCCAAATAACATATCCAAGTTACTGAATTAAGTGATAACATAATCC
The DNA here is from genome assembly GCA_001517045.1 of Pseudotsuga menziesii. Lineage (NCBI taxonomy): Eukaryota > Viridiplantae > Streptophyta > Pinopsida > Pinales > Pinaceae > Pseudotsuga > Pseudotsuga menziesii. Next base: position 30,937 of record LPNX010142832.1, read on the forward strand.
TAATCTAGAAAACTACTAAAATAAACCAAGGTGGACAAGGAGTATTATTGACTAAACCTAACACCCCCCTTAATCAAAAGTTGGAAAAATGGGCCTTGATAAATGAGACCAAAGTTCCTCCATGCAACAATAATGAAAAATATATCCTCATGAAACTAAGGAAATGGGTAAAAGTACATGGAACAACCCACCCCCCCGGTTAAAAAATGAGTAGGTTGGAACTTAAACTGAATCGTTCCTTCACACCAAGAAAAGACCTGAGATAGAGAAATCTATTTTGAGTGAAATATTTTGTAAATATGTCTACAACCTGCTCATCTGTCAGTAATGCATAATGATGGTCTTGTTGTGCACTAGTTCCCATATATAGTGCATATCAACTTCTATGTGTTTGGTATGCTGCTTATGTACTGGATCACAAGAGATATTAATTTCACTTTGGTTATCATAGAAAATTTCTAATGAAGGAGAAGTGTGAATTCCAAACTTTTTCAAAATCCCATGTAACCAAACTCTCTAAATGGTATCATTTACTACTCCCGTTTACTTTACCTTAGTTAAAGAGAGTGGAATAGTTGCTTTCTTCTTGGTTGACCAAGAGATTGGTATTGAACCCAACATGAACACAAACCCTAGAGTATATTTTTTGATAGTACTATCTCCTTCCCAGTCTGCAACAAGAAAACCAACCATATACAACTAAGCACTAGAAAAATAGTGAATGCTGAAATCTTTAGTACCCTACACACAATGCAAGATGCACTTTACTTCCTTCCAATTCTATTCAGGTGGATCTTGTATTTTCCTTCCAATAACACTTACAACATAAGGAAGGTTTGGTCTCAAATGAGTGATGTAGAGTAAGCTAGAAATCAATTGTTTAAAGAGTGTGTTGTCAACCAGGGGGGTAGAGACAACTTCTTCCAATATGATGCTAGATAAGAAAGGGAAAGATTTTTCTTTGCAATCATTCATGTAGAATATTTGTATAAAATCACCTAGATATATGGACCATGAAATCATGATTCCTGAAGGATTTTTAATTACCTCAAGATGAATTAACTTCCTCAGCAGTCCAATGTCTATCATGGAGAAATATTTTCTCAAGGTTGACTTGATATCCATCAATCCAACAGGTGAACCGCCAGTGCTTATCAAGCCATCCACATACAATACAATCAACAACAAACAACCTCCCTTGTGCTTCATATAGACATTGCAATCTTACTTACACCTTTAGAACTTTTTTGATAGTAAGAAGGAATCCATTTTGGAATACCATGCCCTTGGGGCATGTTTGAGCCCATACAATGATTTCCTTAACTTGTATACCAAGGAATATTCTTTAGTGTACCCATCACATTATTTCATTCAGATCTCTTCTTCCAAGTCACCATGCAGGAATGCACTCATCACATCCATGTGATGTACCTTCCATAGTTTTAAAGCTACAATGGCCAAAACCAGCCTTATGGAATCCATTCTTGCAATGGGGTAAAATGTTTCATTGTATTCCAATAGATGAACTTGTGAATATCCCTTTTCTACTAACCAATCCTTGTACTTAGTAGTAGATCCATCAACTGCTACTTTTGTTGATGTATTTGTAACTTTGGAATGTATTCACTTGCATATCTTATGTATTGTACCCCGATGTTTATTCCTGGAAGTATGTATAATGCAATTGAGTCATGTCATGCCTTGATGTTCCGATCGGGAGATTCAATAATGTAACAAGTCATGTAAATTCATTGAGTTTAACCCTCCATTGTAATTCTGGGTAATATTCCCCACAGTTGTGTCAAGGTTAACCCTCCTTGTTGATCGGAGGGCAAAATCCCCGTAGTTGTGGGGCACTAGGGTTGTTAGACTCTCCTAGAGATGTCGGCTCTAGTAAGTAATTATTAAGTGGGGATGACATGTTAAAGTGGACATTAAGTGAATGAAATAATATAAATAGAGAGTGATCCTCTCTATTTATAACACACACACTCACTCATTGGGGCACACAATTGAGAGAGGAGAAGCTCTCTCAGTGTGAGAGAGAGAGCAAGCTGTGGAGATCATATTTTCTATTTACGGGTTTTACTACTACCATTGTTTCTCATTCTATCTCTGAGGAAGTTGTGGGGATTTCTCCTTTATGGTTTCCCTAAGGAAAATTCTTTGTGTCTCTTGTCTCTTATGTTTATTGCTGTGCATGTTATTCTCTCAGTTAATGATCCTAAATGATAAAATTCTAACATGGTATTAGAGCTAACCTTAGAACAAGACATTGTGCAACTACAAAATCTAGGGATTCTTACTTTTTGGGTCTCTCTCCACAATCCATCAGCAAAATTATGTGAGGCTGACTCTCCATTGAAGGGCGCATCTTTCTATCGAAGCGGAATTCAATTCCGGACATTTTCAATTTTTGGTGCGGGAAATTAGGGCTTCTTACAGAAGAGGAATTTTTGAGTGAGCATGGAATAGGATTTCTCTCCTCATCAAAATCAAATTTTAGAGACCTGGTTCAATATTTTTGGTTGGGTGAAACTCTGGGAAAGTCAAACCCTAGTTTGACCCCAGGGTGGAAAAACCCTCAAATACTAAACTGATAAGTTTTGGTACATTCACTATATATCCGGATTATAGAAGGATCAGGAGTGGAAAATTTCATAGGCCAAGGATACAATCTAGATTTACACTATGTCCAAAGCTCAGCCTTAGATTCACTATATTCTAGGAGATGTGATCCCTCCAAGTTAGGGTTCGAGCCTCTTCCACGATTCATCCCTAAATAATACACCTCGGGATAATTACTATATCTCAAGATAAAAAGGTGCAAATGAAATTTATGAAGATGTTCTAGAATGGAATGGACTGTACTTTCTATGGTCCAAGTTTCAGACCCAGAATATGAAACAGTGACACATGACAATCCGTACAACTTCGCTATGCAGAACAGTCCTAAAACATATCACCTTGGGCAAACGATCATATGTCCAAATTGGTGAAACCAATTCTGATGAAACCTATGGTTTTGGAATAGGGACAGGTGAGGATACCTCAATGTGAAATTTCAAACATAGAGGAGTATTAATTTCAAAGATACCACAGAAACAATATCATGCATTTCTGTAGAATAAATTGGAAAACTAGGGCTTCCTGTTCCAGGAGCTTCCCTCCACTGTTTTAAGAAAATGAGTACGTTGGATAGCTCACCTTGAATATATCTATCTTTCTATCTAATCAGATATGAAATATTCCAAGTTTTTAAAATTATGGTTTCTATGACAAACCCTAGATCAACCTTTTCTAAAACCAGGATGGACACCTCAAATCGGTATGATATAATCTATTTCTATTTTCATTTGAGGTTCTCATTTCAAATTGATCTATCACATTATCTTCATTAGAAGCTTGGTGAAGTTGAAAACTTCCAAACATGGAATTATATGATCTCTTTGAAGAAAATGAATTGGACACATACATAAGTAGAGAGGCTCCAGTTCCAGAGGGAGATGAGGCTAAAAGCCTTACACAAGAAGAACTCGGTCAAGGTCAAGAATATCATTGTTGATTCAATCATGGGTCACCTTATACCATAAGTGCCTTCCCTATAGACACCGAAAGAGATGTTTGACTCCTTAACCAAGTTATTTGAAGGAAGAACATAATCAGAAGATTAATTTGAGAAAACAGTTGTAGAATATGAAGATCCAGAATGCAGAGACCATACAGTCATACTTTATGAAGGTCTCTCAAATCAAAGAACAACTTGTAGCAGTAGAAGAAAATTTGGAAAATGTAGAAGGACGTGATTACTTTCAACAGACTCTGGGAAGAAGAAGAATCTCGACTCATAATAAGAGAAGAGAATATGGGATCAACTGAATATCAAGCTCTCACCATCCAAAGAAGATACTTCAAGCGATGAGGAATATGAAGAAATCAACTCGCGAAGAACCTCTTATCCATATTATCATTTGGATAAGAAATGATGCTATGATGAATGAAAAAATATGATGAAGGTGAAGGCTCAATAAGGAGTCTACCAATGAAATGAATAAAGATAAGTATTCATTGTCACTTCATGATATTGTTTTGTTATGCATTTTTTTATATTCAGTTGATGTATTATGCATGATAGAATGTTTTCATTAATGGAAATATACTACTAATATGCATGTGATGGGTAAGTAGCTCATGGAGCTATACAACTATCCATTGCTACTTATCTAGAATGAAACCTCTTTGCTAACATATTGGATTAGTGCACAATCTCAATGTTGTCCTGGTGGAGATGGAAGGCATCTAGAAAAGTTTTCATGAGATATGGATGAATGTTGTATTGGCTAAAATAGTTGCATGATCATATATTTATGCATAAGAATTTTCCATTATGAATATGTCTTATGAAATGTTTCTAACCGTACAAATGCATTTGAATTGTAGTAAAGATCACGTACATAATCACCTACAAGCAAAGAAGGATGAGACTTGTTCGGAAGAACAAGTGACGATAGTTCAAGATGAAGAATAATATGATGAATGCATCAACATAATTGATGGAGAACCTTCCATCTATGAAGAAGTAACCAAGAAGAAAGGGAAGACTAGTTCAAGAAGAAAGATGTCTAGGATATAGTATCAATACATGAAGGGAAATTCATAGTTCCATCATGCAATAAATGGAAACATTCTGGGATACAAGGAAAGATTTGTAGCACAAGGATTCTCATGAAAATAAGGCATAGACTACAAAGAGACATTTGTAGCTAGTGGGAGTTGAAACACATACATGATGAGCTTGATGAATATCTTAACCTTTGCTACAAGGCTGAAGATGAAAGTATATACACTAGATGGATACATAGAATATTAGTAGCATAGGAAGCTACTTGTCACTCTAGTAAAAAATGTTTGAATGCATAGAGTACGGAAGACAGAGGGAGTATGATGCTCCGCTTCAGAGGGAGTGACTACAAAATATCCTAAGGTTCAACGTGGTACAACATGATGGACAGATTACTGATGACTCTAGGATTTACTCAAAGTAAAGAGGATTCGAACCTTTGCTTCAAGGTTGAAGGTGAAATACCAGTGATGCTCCTGTTATATGTCGATGACTTATCCCTAAAAGAAAAGAGGAACTCATTAAATTTACAAGAAGAAGACTTGCTGTTGATTTCGAGATAAAGGACTTGGGGATGATGCACTATGTTCTAGGCATGGAGGTGTGTACAAGGGAAGTATGCAGTAGAGATCCTGAAGAAGTTCAGGATGATTGACTACAAGGCCATGACCACACCTATGGCATCAAACCTGAATCTATTGAGTGTTTCTTCATCATAGTCAATTGATGCCATGATGTATCATCATATCATTTATTCCTTGATGTACCTGATGAATACAAAACCAGATATTTGCTTTGTTGTGAACACATTGAGACATGTTCACCTGATGGTTGTAAAGCATGCAGTAAGGTACCTGAAGGGTACAGTTGATTATGGGCTCAAGTATGAGTAAAATCAAAAGATTAACCTGGAGGGTTATGAGGATTTGTATTAGGTAGGAAGTGCCATTGATAGGAAGAGCACTTCAAGGTGCTACTTCAGTATGGGATCATTTGTGATCTCTTTGTTTTGCAGGATGGATTCCTGCATGGTGCTGAGTAAAGCTGAGGCAAAAGATGTTTCCACTTGCTATTTGGGAGAGAGGAGGAGTGAAGCTCCAGTATGTGATCTAGATCGAGATCTCTCGAAAGAGGGAGTTCTAGCAGAGTCGGTGAGATAGGTTATCTGAGCATAAATCCTGGTGAAGCTCGTAGGCTGCTCAAATGTAAACATACCTGTAGGTTGTCCTTTGATGTAATCGGTCTTGGCGAAGCTCGTAGGTTATCCTTGAACATAATCAACCGTAATCTGATTCTATGCTAGAAATGGCAAAAGTGAAGTTCAGTATTTCAGGGAGAATCTTGGTGTTCTCCAGATCGAGGGGAATTGATGATTCCTAGAGCCATTCTGACATGGTGAGAGGATTAGGTTCCTTCCATGGTCAAATGTAATGGCTGAGCCATTCTGTCATGGTGAGAGGATTTGGTTCCTTCCATGTCATATGTGAGTGCTTAGCCATTTTGATGTGCCTATAGGATTGGTTCCTACATGATCATATATAATTGTTGAATGCCATTCTTGGAATGGAGGAACCTGGTCAGTTACAAGGAATACTCAGTGTGGGATTGAGGGCCTTTCTGATATGACTGTGGGATGTAGTATTACATTATCAGATATGAGTGCATGGCCATTCTGATGTGATTAAGGGATTTGTTCCCACTTGATCAGATATAAGTGTTGATGCCACAACTAGTATGAAAAAGGACTAGCTCTATGATGACACGTCGAGTATAAAAAAGGACTAGCTTTGTGCAGATGCCATGTCTAGTTTGAAAAAGGACTAGCTCTGTGATGCCACATCTAGTTTGGAAAAGGAATAGCTCCATGATTCCACATCTAGTATGAAAAAGGACTAGCTCTGTGATGACACATCCAGTATAAAAAAGGATTGGCTCTGTGTAGATGCCACATCTAGTTTGAAAAAGGAATAGCTCTATGATGCCACATCTAGTATGAAAAAGGACTAGCTCTGTGATGACACATCTAGTATGAAAAAGGACTAGCTTTGTGTTGGTGCCACATCTGGCATGAAAAAGGACTGGCTCTGTGATGATACATCCAACATGAAAAAGGGCTATCTCTGTAGAGGACTACATCCAATATGAAAAAGTATTGGCTCTGTAGATATGCATCCAACATGAAAAAGGGCTCACCCTGTTGATGAATACCTACATGGAGGCTAGGCCTACAACCAGCATGAAAAAGGGCTGGCTATATAGAACTTCCTCGGACAAGAAGAATGAAGAGATAGCACCATTTGATTGAGATAGTAGAAGAAGTAATGATGATGATGATTCAGTGATGATCCAGCTTTGATGGTGATCTTGATCAAGTGATGATCCAGACTTGATGATGATCCAGCAGTGACGATCCAGATCAAGTGATGATCTACACTTGATGATGATCAAACAGTGATGATCCATATCAAGTGATGATCCATACTTGATGATGATCTAGCAGCGACGATCCAGATCAAGTGATGATCTAGACTTGATGATGAACCTGTGATGATCTAGATCCAGTGATGATCCAGACTTGATGAAGATGACTTGATAATGAATATTACTTGAAGATGAAGATGAATTGAAGACAAAGATGACTTGATGTTTATCCAGATGATATAGAGAAGAAGACTTGTGCTGATAAATTGCGTTGAGAGAATACATTCCTAGTTAAGAGGGAGTGTTGATGTATTTGTAACTTCGGAATGTATTCACTTTTATATCTTATGTATTGTATCTCGATGTTTATTTTAGGAAGTATATATAATGTAATTGAGTCATGTCATGCCCTGGTGTTCCGATCGAAAGATTCAATAATGTAACAAGTCATGTAAAGGCATTGAGGTTAACCCTCCATTGTAATTCGGGTAAATATTCCCCACAATTGTGTCAAGGTTAACTCTCCTTGTTGATCAGAGGGAAAAGTCCCCATAGTTGTGGGGAACTAGGGTTATTAGACTCTCCTAGAGATGTTGGATCTAGTAAGTAATTGTTAAGTGGGGCCGACATGTTAAAGTGGACATTAAGTGAACAAAAGAATATAAATAGAGAGTGAGCCTCTCTATTTATAACACACACACTAACTCATTGGGGCACATGATAGAGAGAGGAGAATCTCTCTTGGTGTGAGAGAGAGAACAAGCTGTGGAGATCACCTTTTCTATTTTTGGTTTTTACTGCTGCCATTGGTGCTCATTCTAGATTTGAGGAAGTTGCAGGGTTTTCTCCTTTATGGTTTCCCTAAGGAAAATTCTTTGTGTCTCTTGTCTCTCATGTTTATTACTGTGCATGTTATTCTCTCAGTTAAAGATCCTAAATGATAAAAATCTAACAACTTTTGTTTTATAGATACATTTATAGTGGACTATCTTTCTCCTTTAAGGAATTCAAACAAGATCCCATGTCTCGTTGTTCTGCAATGATTCATACTCCTCATCCATAGCCTCCTACCACCTTGTATCATGGAAGGTCTCCTTGTAGGACTATGGATCATACCCTATCATCATCTAGCACCTCTCTAGGAGAAGTGGGTCTGTATGAAAAAATGCAAGGTTCTCGTCATGAAATTAATATCTCATTGTCCTTTTGTTATCTAGATTCATAACATTGTTCCTAGCATCTTGAATGAGTTTTTGAGCCCATTTAGGCCTAGGATTAGGAACAGTGACTAAATCTAGATCTAGATGAGCTGGCTCTTCATTCTCAACATCAAATAATGGTTCCACTTAGTCCCCATATTAGAAATATGAATCTGAATCATCAACAACAACATCAATATGTGCAAATGGTTTTGTTTTATCATTTAAACCTTCCTCCTCAACCGATACAAACGTTGCAATGGATCATCGTTGAACATGACACTTCTCTTGATGAAGAATATCCTTTTTGCAGTATCCATCATCTTGTAGGATTTAGTATATTTTCCATATCCTAGTATAATGCATTCGCTACTATGGGGTTGAAAGGATTTTCTCTTGTTAGGTGGGATCCTGAACAATGATTTGGAGGAAAAAATTCTCAAACGTGATACATCGAGCTTATGTCCCATGATTTATTTGAATGGATTTACCCATACAAGTGACTTGTTGGGTACCCAATTATGTATGTATGAAGCATAGTTCACTGTTTCAGCCAACAAATATGGTGGAATATCCCTTTCTTTAAACATGCAAGTTTCCATTTCTTTCAATGATCAGTTCTTCCTCTTAGCTACACCATTTTGTTGTGGTGTGTATGGAATTGAATGTTTCATTTGAATTCTACTGAAGCATAGAGTTACTGAAACTCCCTCTTGATTTACTCCATGCCATTGTATGATTTGAGTGCATTGATATATTTCCATGACTGTTCTCAACTAACTCCTTAAAAACTTTGAAAGTATCAAACATTTCATATTTATGCTCAAGAAATTAGATGCAACAATACCTAAAGTAGTCATCTATGAAGGTTATAAATTACTTGGATCCATTCATAGATGTTGCAGGAATTGGTTCTGAGACATCACTATGTATAAAATCAAGTATGGAGGATTCTCTTCTTTCCTTCCCAAACTCATACATTCGCTCTGGATGCTTCTCTACCACACAATCTTGGGAAACATCTTGAGTGGACTTGATGAGATTAAATACTTCAACCATATATTCATTTTGCAACTCCTATATGTACTTTAAGTTCATATGGTCAAATATCGCATACCAGAGACTGCTTGTTTCATTGGCATGGGTCAAAAGAGCAAATTGTTGAGAGTATGGAAAAAAGTGTGGGAATTCATATGGTAAACAAACAACAAGTTTTCTTACAAAGAATGTACATACATGACATTGTTGAAAACTCCATGACCAAATTGAATTGAACCCTTCCCAACAACTTGAATTTGAGTATTGACTCCCATATGAATTCTAGGACCATCAATGAGATTCAAAGAAGAAAATTATTCTTTGGAGGTAACCATGTGGTTGGAGGCTCTAGAATTGATGGACAAAGCTTGATATTTTGAAACTACATCTTTCAGTCCATGGCATCTCTCATGATCATCTGAATTTCTTCCAATATAAGTTTTCCTTGTTCCTTCATGGATGAAAATGTGGTTCTGATCAACAATTATGGCCATTTGATCTACAGTATTCTTCATACAACTACTCTCTAGATGGAATTCTCTCTTGTAAAAGGGACACTTGTTATTGTCACACTTCTTCTACTTATCTTTCTTTGAACCAGAGGCTCCTTCTGATGGATTTGGTTACTCCTTTGGTTTGGATTCAGTATTCTTCCTTTCCTTTCCCTTCTACTTCGGGTGCATCCATGGAGCTGGGTTACACTTTTTCAAAAGGTGCTTTTAAAAACAACACAGAAATGTACCTCGATCGAGAAATTTTTAAACCCTCAATCAATGTCATAACACCTCAATCGAGGGTTTAACAAATGCTCGATCAAGGCTTTCTTAAACCTTCGATCTAGGTGTTAAAACCTCGATCGAGGGTTTATCAAAATCTTGATCTAGGTTTTAAGAATACCTCAATCTAGGTTTTAAGAAAATATATATCGAGGTTTTAAGACCGCGACTGAGGTCCTTATGCAAAAAAATTAGAAAAATAGGTTTTAACAGTAGCTCGATCGAGGGTTTATTAGACCCTTGATCGATGGATGTTAATACCTCGATTGAGGACTTGAAAAATAGAGAATTAGCCATCTTAAAGGAAAATCAATCTTTATTTGTGTCTTCTAGTTGTGTAAACCATACCATTCATGGCACATAATTGAGAAAAGTTCATACCAATAGATTCATCACTGAATCATCTATCCATTGAGGTATCGTGCATGCATTTTGGCATTCATATGGGATTTTTTTAATTAGTTCAAAAACGTATACTTATAAAAACTGACAACAACTTCGGAGCTGCTCAAAGAAAAATACAAAGGGTAAAAAATACATATCGAAAGATTTCTTAAAAATGCACGGCCCACACATCAACGCGTCGTATTCAAAAGCGTATCTTTGGTTTTTCAATTTATGAAAACATTGAAAAAAAGTTGGGATGGACACACGTGTATAAAATGATGTCAAAATCAGATGTCGTCACTTTCGAAAAATAATACATAATTGTATATTGTGAAATAAATTAACAAAAAAATATGCAGACCACAATGCATTTTTTGTATATCATGCTCATATATATATATATTAAAATTATTAATGTAAGATTGAATTATTGGGGTTGGACATGAGCCACTTATTAACTTCTTCATGTTTTTAAGGTCACACATTTCATTAAATGCAAAATTTCACACATTAAATGACATCAAAATATTTTAAAAAATATATAATTGTGAAGCCAACATAATATTCTACAATTTGGTTTTTTACTGCAAGTCAAAATTCACATGCAATATATGCGTTTCGAGGGCTTCTATCTAGCACATGAGTAAAAAATCAAGTTTTCATTGCCAAATTTGGCCAAAAAGTGTTACCCAGCTTCATGGAATCACCCCTTCTCTTTATCATTCGAATGCTTTGAATCCCTATCCGAAAGAGCTTGATTCTTTGGGGATTTTAGGGCTCCCACTTGTATCGATTTATCGTGTTCTTGGATAAGGGATTCCTTGATTAAATCAAGTGAAGGAATTTCCCAATCTGGAGTTGTCGATATCCAGGAGTGGAAATTAGACACAAAACTTAAAATTAAGGTCCAAGCATTCTTAGAATAGAGAGAACCAACTGCTCATCCTTCTTATCAATTCCACATTGTTTCCATTGCATTATCAAGGACTTGAATTTAGTGAAAATGTGTTGGATGGTTTTGAAATTGCTAGGTTGAAGAGTAATTAGTTCCTTCTCTAGAACGTGTCCTCTTAGCTCATATTTATTTCCAAAAATTTCTTTGAGATTCATCCAAACCTCCCTTGGTGTATTCAATCTAGCGATATGGAAGATAATTTCTTTTGAAATGTGAATGCACATGAAACCAAAAGATTCATCTAACTTGTTAAGGTACTTGTACTTTTCAATAGTTTTTCAGGGTTCGACCTCCTTTGTAATTGTGATTTGCCCAAATTATTTTTGTGCAAATAAATCAACATATATTCCCTCCAATCCAAGAAATTGAAAGGTGTGAGTATTCTGAGTGTCAAAGGATTCAAATTCTCCATCTTGGAGTAGTTTCAATAAGAATTTGTTTTTATGAATTCTTCACAAAACCTGCATAAAAATATCAATTCAAAGGTAATCCAACTCTATAGATATTTGGTACCATGTAAAATTATCAATTCCACAATATCTTTAGGATGAATTTAACCTTATTATGAATCAAGAATGAAGGAAATTAATTTGGAGGGAAAAAATTGTTGGAAATCACTAGGAAAGTGAACATGAAAGGAAAAACAAAAAAGAGACACTACTTGTGTCATATTACATTAAAACGTGTGTGTAAATAATATTATACAAACTAAAAAAATTAATTACATAGGAGGCATTGGAATTCATCACTGTAGACATGACTAGAGAAGGACTAGAAACTCTAATATCCTAAATTTCTGACCTAACACTTATAGGCATGTGTCTATTGATTATGATGATTATCTTGAAGTTTTATTTTATATTGGCTCAAAGAACCCAATGCATATGAACATGATGATTTGTTTTATATATTGGGTGTAAGAAAATTATTGATGATATATGTATATGCTTGTTTTTGTTGGGCATGGACCTTGAACCACATGATTGACGAGATGTTTTGTGTTGAGCAAGGAGATCTAGAACACTTGAGTGATTGATGAATTGTTTTGAGTGAGAATATCTGGAACATAAGAGTACTTACCTTTGTGTTGAGCAACAAGCTCTGGAACACATGAAAAGATAATTGGATGTGTTGGGCATAAGCCCCGGAGCCTTCCATGTTGATGTTGAGCATAAGATCTGGAGCATTGGATCCTTGGCCATTGTATCCCTAGGTGTATCATACAACTACATCCTAACGTTTAGTGTTGAGTGAAATATCTGGAATTACACTATGTTTGTAAATCCATGCTATAGGCGTTGATTATGGGCTCTAGTAAGCGCTAGGGGTTACTGAAAATAATTTAATAATTTCCCAGTGAAAATGACTCGAGAAAAATATTGATCTCATCATACTTATTTATAAGTGATTAGATGAAATTTTGATTTTCTGTATTCTCATCAAAGTACTGAAGAGATACCATGTTATATGAAGGAAATCCAACATGCAAGGATGTTTAGAGTTACTATAATGTCCCCGACCCTTCGACTGGTGAAGAGGATGCTACCAAACCATCAACTAATTTTGGGAAACTAGCCCCATGAATAAGAACATGCATATCATGCTCAAATAAAATTCTTAAAACACAAAACATGCTAAGATGCATAGTCATTCATATACACATCATAAGCAAACATACATTTAGACATTTAACATATTCATCATAGTTCATTAGTCATCAAATATGATTGCAGAAGTAAAATGGACAAGAATACTCATCTTGTAGAACTCGTCGGGAAACCAGCTACGTCACTACAACGTTCCACCCAACCATAGTCCAGTGTGCTCATCAATATCTCAGCCACATTGCCACCCCCAAGCTGGGCATGATTCCCCAAGGAATAAGGGTCAAGTATGCTTACACATAGCCAAGGTTACACAAAATAGCCAAGTAAACATAGTTGGGTTTTTCAGTCTATCAAGAAGCTAGGAAAGGCTAAATGCTAAGCTGGTGGTCTCAATGGAGAACTAAGGATGCCCACTCTATATCTATCCTTACCTCTAATACATCCGCACACCCAACACCAGGAATCAGTTTTTTCTCTGTTTCACAGTCCCTCAATCCCTGAATTCCCCTTCTAATACTCTTCAAGGGTTGTGGAGAAGAAAGCCAGCAGTTCAATTCTATTTGAGTGGCTCCCAAACACCAGGTTTCTCAAGCATACCCAGCCTCTAATCCTACTCTAAATATTCTAAATACCAACCACTGCATACCCACATTAAACAAGCAGTTCATGGCTCGGTGAAGAAGATAAAGACAACAGGGTGACAACCCCAACAAAAAGATGGACACAACTCCAGTCAACAAGATGCTTCAGGGTTGTTCTTGGCCTTAGCATGGCCAAAACAACTTGACGACACCCAAAAGATGATTGCATTCATAGCGATGAACAACGTGGGGGAAAACCACAACTAACCAGAGTTTCCAGGGAAGAACAACAATCAATCTCACAACTAAGCCATTGGGACATTACACAGTTTGAAAATGGGATAAAAGTTCGATTCTCAATCTTGGACATGGGAAAAATAGGTATGTAGACCCCAAACCATGAGTGAAAAACACATACACACAGTTCGATAACACAAGAGGGAAATCAATCCTCTTCATAGGTTGGGGAAAGAACATAGTCAATCTCACAATGAAGAACCATGGATACCTTTCACAATCCAACAATGTAAATAGGGTCATACTCTCTACGTGACCAAAGGAAGAACAGAATGACTCCCTGTGGGAGGAAAAATAGAACCCCGGCATGAGAACAAGGAAGACAAAAAACTCTAAGGAAGTGGGATCATGGGAGAGTGGAGAGAGTGGTGACTTCCCTCTTTCCCTCTACGTGAGAAGAGTGATCCTGCTAGTGGAGTGTACATGCGACAAAGACTGGTAGTCCTGCCACCCACCACTCCCCAGCCATAATTGCTCCCAACTAACTGAAAAAAAAGAAGTTTAATGGGTGGTCGACACATGGAAAACTCCCAATGTCTCCCATGGGTTAGACAATCCCCCCCTTAACCTTAGGAATCATGCCCTTTTCATTTAACAATGCATTGTCGTAGCTGGCTATAGGTTTATTTTAATTAATGTGCATATTTACATGATTCCAAAACTCTAGTGTGTTGGATAGCATGATATACCATCAGGAACGATCCCTATTGCCGAAACATACACAACCAAATTGATGGTGGGGATTTTGCATTTAGCTCCACACCACAATTAATTACAAAATATAAATCATGTACCTTTTAATGCAAACGATGTCAAAACCGAGGTATTACAATCCCCTCCCCCTTGGAATAAGACCGTCCTCGATGTTTGAATACATATGAATGCATATACCATTTCCACATTCAAAATTTCAAAATTTTGTAGATCTATCCCATGTTCAATTATTTAATTTGAACTTCCAGGACCAAGCCCCTCAGCTTCCATGAGCTTCTCTTGTTGGTTCTTAGTTTTCGACTCAACCCTAAGTCAAGGAACTTTGTGGCTGCCACCCTCTTTATGTTCCCTCGGTGGGCGGTCTAGGTGTAAATGATGTCCTCTGCATTTCCAACATTTCGTGGGCTGCTTCATCTTTACCTGCTCAATTTCCTTTGAGTCTTCATGCCTAGAACATTTCTTAATGGATCGCTTGGGCGAATGTCCCACCATTGATCCACTTTCCTTGCCTTTACGGATTGCTCCCAGAAGGCTTTTTACCTCCTTTTGCAAACCAATAGAGTCTTGTAAAATCTGGTGGTTCATCTCATTCTGCCTTTTCTGTATCTTGACCATCTCTCCAAGATTCTCTTGGGTCCTAGCGATTGTTTGAAGGAGACTTCGAGCCAAGTCCAGTAGCTTTTGATTTGCAGCCATGATCAATGTGCACCACTAGATTTCAGATTTCTCACCTATGAAATGCATCATTGAAACTCTGTTAGACCAAGCATAATATAGGCATTAAAATTAGTCAATTAATTACCCAATTGGCATGACATTCCAAGTCTCATCAAGGAGACTTTCATATTTTTCATGCCTTCCCAATAGGCACATGAGCTCATTCATGTCCATTCTTGGGTAGGGAATTAACCATTCCGGCATTCATAATTTACTTTAAGCAAATAAACACATTCTATTTTCAGTCATACATGCATTCAACAATCCTTTGTTTTCACAATGCATAAGTATATATATAATCAAAAGGCGAGAGAGAGTAGCAAGAGTTTTTCCCCTCTTTGTTTTGTTCCATCCTGGAACCCACACCACCACTGTGGTTTTCATGCTCTTAGCCTCTTTCACTTCACCATGAATGTTGGACCAATCCCTCTTGGTCATGACACTTAGTGTCTCTAGTCTATTTCATACCTCTCAACCATGGAGCCTCCCTGCAACGGTTTGTCTCGGTTTCTAGGACCTTCATAGTCTCGCTGGCACCTTTTTCATTACTACTCATTCTGAGCTCTTCAGGACAGTCACATGTCTACATGCACCCCTAGGATGCTTTCATAGCCCTCGCTTCAATTGATACCTATATTCAAACATTGAATAGATTCACATGTTTAGTGTATTCCCATCGGTTTTTACCTCTTAAACAAGAGCTTAAAACATCATAACCAAATCATATAGACATGTATATTCATAAGCAAGAATTGCAAAATAATCCAATACTTATCTATATTGTGTGTTTCCTCGTTGGTCCACAGGATCCTGCTTCACTTTGCATGACTTGGGATCGCCTATGGACTTGGATGTTAGGTCAGCATGTAGGCTGCTTCACAACATCCTTTTATATATATATCAGGCATAGTCAAGCCAACCTTTAGTTGGGTTTACCAGATTTTCAACAAATCACCTGCACTTATATCAACAATACTGTTTAATCAACAATGCATTTATATCAACAACCAATCATCAGCCAAGTCAACACTATTGGGTTTATCAGGCCATCAACAATAACACATGCACTTATATCAACAATAAATTACCATTTCTAGGTTTCATTTCTAGTAGTGAGCTCTACTTCCACTACCCCATACAACACAATAAACCACTCCCTTCTCTATGTTCTTTAGTAGAATGTAGGATGAGCCCAAGCCATTATCCATTTAGTGTACAACACCAGACTACATCTGTTTAGCCTGACAACACAAGCAATATAATCAAACTCCTTAGAGTTATTGCTCTAAAACTATAATCTTATTTCACATCATTCACTATCAAGTATTGAGACACCAGGAGTGCGTCCACTCCCTAGGGTGTAATCAATATTGAAAAACCCTTCCTTGATCCGACATCGAAAAAGTGTGCACCCTTTTATGGTGTGTGCCATGTAGTCCCTATTCATACTCAAGCAATCTGCCATAATGGAAATAAAATCAAAACATGCTATGCATATTGAATTTAATAATTGACATGCATATTCTTAGCTAGGGTGACAGAACACTTATCCATTTTTCGATGCAGTATTCCTTCGTTAAGGAGGAATGGGGGCTCCCTTCCCTTAGTTGATAGTCCCTTGGTTTTCCATCCCACTCTCCCTTTTACATTTCATATCCACACATATCTTACCGACATAATTTATACCATCTCACTCATGTTGCTTACCAAACATGTAGTGCAGATGAGAATTTCCAAAATGTCCAATGGACTTTCACCCAAAACCCATTTCAAAGATAAGGGAAAATATTCCCACGAATTTTGGATCCTGCAGGCCATCACACATGATCTTCCTACAGTGTGTACCCCTGGGACATTCATCAAATAGCCAAACAATCGATCATTATCTGACAATACAATCCAAATTTGATTGTTCCATAACCAAGCAATGACATTAGTAATTAAATTCAATGAGAATTTGCAACTCTGTTTACTACAAAAATTGATTTGCTTGACAATGAGGTGATCCTCAATTATGGGTCTCTTGTAAGCAACACAACTATGTCCATTATGATCCTATGCTTGCTAGAATAACATGAACACCCACTTACATTGCATCCTCCTGACACAATTTTGTGAAAGCCAATAGTGTTTAGTAGTTGTCAGCAATTTCTCAAATCTGAAATTTACAAATTTAAATTGACAATTCATCCAGCATACAAACTATTTTCACAACCATCAGAATCTCTCATGAGGTTTGGCTCTTTCACATGGTATATTTCAGCCTTTTTCATGGTCTTACTCTCATTGCCATGCTCTAAACAATCTACCTGGAACTTGAACTTCAATTATCCAAAAACTTGGTAAGTCTGGATGCATATAACCTTTTCATTGCTGCAACCATCATTGAAGCATTTTCAGAATTTACAAAATTCACATACTTCCAGTTGTTAATCACATCAATATTACCAAAACTAATTTACTTCATGCAATCATTATCATACTTTAAATTACACGGTACAATCCCCTCATCTATGTAATTTAAATGAAAGGTTTAGATACTTCTTACTTCACAAGCATATCATTTGTACCACCTTCCCCTTCCATAGAGCATTTCCAGAAGCCAATTGATCCTGACTACTCTCTTCATGCACTTACTATCCTGCATTCATAACTGCTCTTGAAATGGTTCTATAATTGTCATCAAGTCATCATTTCAGCCATTAGTTATTCATAATATCACATCCACTTATCTCAATGCATTCATACAATGCATCACAACATTTGCACCCATACTTACGTAATCAGTTACTCACACCCTTCATATGCATCCATTCAATGCATAACTACAAGATTTATAAAATCTTTTAATGCGTATCTTCTCAATGCTACCTTGCATTGATTTGGGAATACTATGCATTCAAACATACCATGCATGGCCTAACCATTACTACATCATATAGGATGCATTACCATAATCAAGATCATCAGTGCTTACTTTCCTTGGGCTACTAAGCTCATCACAACATAATACATGTATGACATATTTCTATATGAATGCAGTATAAAATTCAAATACCCACATGGTATGAGATCTCTTGCTTTTACCACTCCATGAAATTGTCATAATTAAACCCTTACTTTCATGGGTCCTACTTACACCCTTGACATTACCATGTTGGTTGGTCCTTTGTAGGAGATTGCAAAATTTGCTCACCAACTTTTGATTCTATATTTGTTGCTTTATCCATTTCTCCATAGGGATGTTAGTCACATTCATCAACATCAACAACATATTCAACCATGTCCATGTTGTCAGTGATTTTTCCACTATTGCCAACATCAATGCAATAATTATCATTAGTGGCTCATTGTAAATGTATAATTCTCACTATTCTTACAAACATGTAATATCTTATGCATGCAAGGCATATCCTCACACATTTCATGTATAAAACTTGTAATCATAATTAGCAAGAGAGGTTTTAAGGAAATTTCCCATTTCAAGTCCCTCATCCCTGCATGGAACACCTCTTCCAAACAACAGTTGGTTTGACTTCATGGTCTTACTACCTCTAGGCATGTAATTCTTGGATTTGTCCATATTGACAACAGGAAATTTCTCTCTTAGAAATCACTGGCACTTTGCTACTTTGCATTCAAATTCTAGTGACTCTCCCTTGTTCCCTGCTAGATAAGCTTTCCAACTCCTATCCACATGCTTCATTCTAACCTCGGGTGTGAAAACCACACCATTTCTAGAATGATGGCTCAACACACCACTGTATTTTTATTGGTCTGAAATGCTAACTTCAAACACCTAGAGATTTCTCCCTTTTTGGTCTTGAACTGCTGAAAAATCCAATGGGAATTCACTGCAAAACCCACTAGAACACTAGCTGGCATTTGCTAAAAATTCCTATTGAAAACCTCAAGAATTCCTTTTTTTTTCCAATCAGACCTTTTTCCAACTAAGTTTTCGACATTTTGGCAGTCAAAAGCTCTAGTTTTCTCCACACTCATCGGCGGCCTATTCATCTACCTTTCCAGCATGTCGGGTCCATAGTCATCTAAGCTTCCAGATGGCATCGATGATGCCAAGGACTGTTCATCGGGTCCTTTTCTCACTAACCTTCCGGCGTTTCAATGGCTAAAACATCTAATATTCTCCACTGTATTGGGCCTGTACTGGTCTACTATTATGAGTTTTATTGACGATCCACTGGACTAATTTCCTCCACTATATCGAGTCCATAGTCATCTATCACTCCAAACTTCATCGACGATAAAATTGACTAACCGCTACATCGACGGTTGGGTGATCTATGCATCAGATGGCTAGTTGTCAAGGCTTCTATAATGGTGGCCAACAGACCTTCTAGGGTTTTCATTGTTCACCACTTTGTCGGCAATCAGAAATACATCCTACTATGGCATCGGAAATTTAGTCCTATAGACGTGTGCAATGGCGGCTCCACAAGCCCTAACTCTTTCGATCGGCGTCTGATCCACTAATTATTCCCGATCGATGATCAGATCCATTATTTCATCGGATGGGTTGGTATCGACGGTTTAACCCTCAATACTTTTGCAGTGTCAGCACTCCCGAACACTAAACACCACCGTAGTTATGGAACAGAATTCGGAACCACTATTCAATAAACACATTAGCATCAGCGATTGGAAGGACTAATGCATCGGTGGGATAGTTTACTTAGAAACCGCAACGACATTTTATCATTACTGAACCTTTTCTAATTGGCATCCTTATCCACTAATAACTTCCGATGGCCGATGATCTCATGCCTTAGAAAATTTTCTTCTTGCATCAGCTCCTCCTTCCACTATTCATCGACGATGTCAACAACTATTCATCGGTGATGGCAACAACTTATTCATCGGCGATGTCAACAACTATTTATCGACGATGGAAACAACTGTTCATCAGCAATGGAAACAATTATTCATTGGCAATCCAAACCACTATTCTTTTCCGATCGCCAATGATCCCATTCCTTAGAAAAAATTTCGAAATTTTCTACGGTGTCAGCTATCAAAGTGACTTTCCTCTGCGGCATCGACGGTTGGGGACTCTATCCGTCAGAAGGATAGTCCTCTAGCCATGTGAAACGATGGCACACAATCAGTTAATTTATTCTGATGTAGTCTCAAAAATGTTTTCCGTGTCAGGAACTTGATCATATAGGCATCGACGATGTGATCAACTATTCATCATTGATCGCTGATGATTCCACTACCTCAAAAAATTTCAAAATTTCTCTCCGCTACAGGTGAGCTTGAGACTAACACTTCTGCTATGTCGGAGGACCTTCCAACTTAGTCCTCCGATCGGCCGACGATGACGAACACAATTCCTTTTGCAATTTTCTTTCAATTGCAGTCTGTTGGGTGACCTTCAGAATAAGGGATCTGCTGCATCAGAAGAAATTCTCACTAAGTTCTCTGATGAGCCAACAATTCTGGCACTTGAAAATTTTTGGGCATTTTCCCTGTCATTCACCCATTTCCTCCTAGTTTCTTCCGGTAGTAGGAAACCTGCCTTTGTTAACATTTTCTCATGGCCCTCTGAGGCCCAAATGCTACAACATAAGATTTGTCACTACATCTTCCTAGCCCATTCAGGCCCATGTTGCAAACCTAAGCTCTGACACCATACTCTAACATCCACGGCCCTCCGACCGGCAAAGAGGACACTGCGAAACCATCAACTAATTCTGTGAAACTAGACCCATGAATAAGAACATGCATATCATGCTGAAATAAAATGCTTAAAACATAAAACATGCTAAGATGCATATTCATTCATATACACAATAGAAGAAAACATAAATTCATACATTTAACATATTCATCATAGTTCATTAGTCATCAAATATAATTGCAGAAGTAAAATGGACAAGAATACTCATCTTGTAGAAATCATCTTGCAACTAGCTACATCCCTGCAACATTCCACCCAACCATAGGCCAGAGTGCTCATTAATCTCTTAGAAACACTGCCACTTCAAGCTGGGTATGATGCCCAAAGGAATAAGGGTCAAGCAAGCTGACACATAGCCAAGGTTATAGAAAACAACCAAGTCAACAGAGTTGGGTTTTTCAGGATGACAAGGAGCTAGGAAAGGCTAAATGCTAAGCTGGTGGTCTCAATGGATAACTAAGGACACCCACTCTAGAGCTAGCTTGACCTCTAAGACATCCACACACCCAACACCAAGAATCACTCCTTTCTCTGCTTCACAGTCCCTCAGGCCCTGGTTTCCCCTTCCAATACTCTTCAAGGGTTGTGGAGAAGAAAGCCAACAGTCCAATTCTGTCTGAGTGGCTCCCAAACAACAGGTTTCTCAAGCATACCGAGCCTCTAATCCTACTCTAAACAGTCTGAATACCAACCATTGCATACCCGTAGTAAACAAGTATTTCACAGCTCAGTGAAGAAGATAAAGACAACAGGGTGACAACCCCAACGAAAAGATGGACATAGTTCCAGTCAACAAGAGGCTTCAGGGTTGTTCTTGGCCCTAATGTGGCCAAAAAAACTCGGTGGAACCCAAAAGATGATTGTATTCACAGCAACAAAAAACGTGGGGGAAAACCACAACAAACCACAATTTTCGAGGAAGAACAACAACCGATCTCACGGCTAAGCCACTGGGACATTACACAGTTCAAAAATGGGAGAGAAGTCTGATTCTCAATCTTGGATAGGGGAAAAACAAGTACGTAGACCCAAAACCATGAGGGAAACACACATACACACAGTTCAATAACACAAGAGGGAAATCGATCCTCTTCACAGGCCGGGCAAAGAACATAGCCGATCTCATAGTGAAGAAGTGTCATTAAGTCTAGGGAACATGGTACATGATGCCCAAAGACAATGTTAACAAGTATTATAATACTATGTATTTTATACATAGTATGTATAAAGAATTAATTATGATTAAATATATAATTAGATACAAGAAATAAGAGAAGCTCCATCAATTATTATTTATTATTAAAGGATTAATAAATAGTATAATTCCTATGAAAGTTTAACTAGGAACTAGTTAAAAGTTCTGAAGTTAAGTATTGAAAATTGCCCCAATAATTAAAAAGGGTTAAATCAAGAAATCAAGGATTTATTGATTTAACTATCCCTTTGACTGAAAATTCTATCTATAAAGACTAAAGCCAAGAAAAGGCTTGGGGGTTTTGACTTTTATCTTGGAGAATTATTCTTCTTCCTGTTTTTGCTCTCAAGTGTTTTCTTGGAAAATTTTCTCTCACAAGGAAAAAAGGATTTATTCAGAACTGAATACCACTTAGGAAACCCTACCTTAGGAGCTCTAAGCTACTTGCATTTTGGATTCCAGCTCAGAGAAATCCAGATTAGAACTAGGAATGGTTCCAGGAGATGGTTGGGAGGAACATGGTGGCTCCCAAGTGATTTGACCATCAAAATCGAAGGTCAGATCTGTCTTAAATTGATAGTGCTGGTTATTTAAAAGGTGTGCAGGTTCAGCCATTAAAGGAGCTTCAAGAAGAAAACAATTACAGGTATGAGTTCTTAGTATGTCAAGTTCATTTCTAGAGTAAATGTTGGCTTCTTTATATAAATGCTCTTTATATATTTTTAACACTAGAAATAATGGTTCTGTCCATATCTTCTAGGGATACATTTCTTAAAATCTAACCCTAGACTGTCTATGCTATCTTCTAGATTAAATAATGGATATGTTATAGAATGTTTCCAATGTACCTACTAACCCTATGTATTTTATTTTCTAGCTAGACTCTAGTAAGGTTTGTATTCTCTTCAATACTTGCTTGGGTTGTAAATGTTATCATAGGATGTATATAGCTAGGATTGCATCTCTAAAGTTTGTTTTCTGTATTCATTCAATATTTAGAAATTAGTACTGTAAACTAGGTAAATCCAGACCTCTTATTTATTGCTCACATATTCTTGATAACTCTACTGACATATTACATTCGTTAGTAGAGACATGTTTGGATTATAGTGGAGTTAATCATAATATCAATATTAAAAATATATATATATACTAAATAGATACCTTAGGATATTATTTACAAACAAAAATACTTTATAGATATATATATATATATATATATAAAGATAAGGCCATCAGGTATAAACATTTATGAAAGCTATCTATACATTTAATTGTAAAATTAAATAACTCATCTAAAGACCTTTCAAGATTTGCCATAATAAGAATATACTAGTATCAAAACTTTTCATTTAAATTATCAGTGTCAAAACTAAATAAACGAAGGAATCATCGTGACCATCCATGTGGTCCTTTACAAATATTTGTTCATAAATCATACAAAGAATCCACAGTTCTATCCATTTTCCATCTATACATTACCATAACCAAATTAAAACAATATATCTTATATAGTAATCATATTATAAATCCATGTATTGCAAAACAGGAATAGGAATCAAATCCTGTGGGCATGGAAGCCCAGTTTTCTTTTATTTATTAAAATACCATTCATTACATTACATTAAAACCATGCTTTCCAACAGAGGTCGTGACATCAATTTCCATGGATGTCCAGACCTAAGGAAAAGCCATAATAACAACCCATAAGTATTGTATGTATTAAACAACAACCAAACCCTATAACTATTCTTATAAAGAACACGCTATACATCAAATTGTATGCAGGTTGTGGTTACTAAAATACATCCAAATACAATACAATATAAATAACAAATTGAAACGTTAAACGTCAAGGTCCTAATACCCTGAACCAATCACAGTTTCAACCGAGTTTTAATATACATACCCACAGTCCATTTACCGGCTAATATAACAAATGCCATCAAGGGTCTTTAAAACCATGGCCTCTACAAAACCAATGAATGCATAGCACTCACATAAGTTATGACCATGCCAAATTAAATTGCGCAGTGAGTCTTAGAACTAATTACTCAGCTAGCAAATCACCCCTACAATACTCATTAAATTTAGCTACAGTAATGGAATGATATCACAGAGCTATCACAGCCACAATGCGGTAGGCTCAAGCCATTCACGGTTTGGCCTCTCAACCACCCACACTATTCACATAATAAAGCCATTAAAATATACATATTACACAGATGTCAAATGAAGGAGAATTCCTGTGTCCAAACAAAACTATTAAACCATAACTTAGCACATTCATTTACAAACAAAGTAAGCCAACAACGACATAAGTCCTTCATTAATTACGTAGAGTGAAAACATCATACACAGCAGGGTAAAATCGCAGAGTCTCAACCCAGTCATTTCCAAATCCCAAACAAAGTCTTATGGGAATGCCAATGGGCTATGGCACCGATTCAAGCAATGGTGCAGCCCATGGCTCAAAGGCCCAAACAAAGTAATCATTAAAAACCCAATAATTTATATACAAAAACAGATGGAGTGTGACTTCACTTCGCAACTGAAGCCACTAAGACATTGATAAAACCCAAGTCTGTAATCATATGCCCAAAGGCAAAATGTAAACCCCACATCGAAACCCACAGCATAAAACCACAACTAAGCAACAATCTATGCATATTCTGCCTAAGAGGGCCAAAAGGTAGTAAGTAAAAACTTGATGACATGCTTACCATGGCCACGATTGCAAATGTTTGGAGCCCACAGAAGTTAAAGCCATGCTTCTCCTCATTCCGTTTCGGCACCTGCAAAACACAATAAAAAATGGTGATGAGAAGTATGGCCACACTCATAAATATTAAACCAAACAATGTGCAGGAGTATAAACCAAACGAAGTCATTGCCTCATAGTCTGGAGGTCGCCTCTATGACGTTCCCCCTACACAGAGCCAAAGTGAAAAACCCCAAATTACAAACACAATACAAAACCATCGTGAGGCAAGCCCAAGGGAAGGCTTTCATGTTTCTCTAAACGCATTGAATGCACCAACTAGAGACCATTAAATCCATACAAAACCCACTCTCTATATTTTATGTTTCACTGCATTACAATCTATGACCACCTCCCACATGAAAGATTAAACCCTTCTATCATATGGTTTCTACCATATGTTATGTTGCCACCCAAACTCTACCACAACGATTACATATTACAAGGTTTGCATTATGGTAAGATTACGATAATACATAGTCCATAGGATGCATTAGTCCAAGGTGTAATGCCATAAGGCATACATATTATAATTTAAATGATATACACTTTAGGCTTACACCCTTATTTAAATCCAATATGAAATGTGTTAAGCATGATGCTTAGTGAACATGGCATATGCAATATGCTAAATGAACTTATTAAACCTCATAAAAATCAAAGGTCTTACCTTAAGCCAATTTAATAACCTACCAATAAAAGGACATAAGAGATGTTAATAGGTATAGTGAAAATATACATAGAACATTAAAGGTATTAATGGCATATAGAATAATGAAAATACACCATAATAAAGAATAATTAGCGTACAAGAAATTTAGCCGTAATAGACAAATTGATGATAATGACACTTACCAAGTTATAAAACTGAGTCGATAAGCAACATAAAAACTAGCAGAATTTCCTATAGGATCATGACTCTCAACACACTTTACACTAGATCTTGTTGCAAAGTAATGAACTGCATAAGTTAATAAAAGAGGTTCCTTAGTTCGATTGAAATAAGTAAGCTTGCATAACAAAGTAATACT
The DNA here is from genome assembly GCA_001517045.1 of Pseudotsuga menziesii. Taxonomy (NCBI): domain Eukaryota; kingdom Viridiplantae; phylum Streptophyta; class Pinopsida; order Pinales; family Pinaceae; genus Pseudotsuga; species Pseudotsuga menziesii. The sequence continues at coordinate 56,938 of LPNX010142832.1, forward strand.
TTACCTCTCAAACCGTCATGGGAGAACAAGTCCTGCCACTCCGCCCACTTTGTTTCCACAAAACAATTATGTTAGGACTCCATAATTAACAAGTGTGACAATGCAGAAAGGACGAAGCACATAAATACAATGGCGACACATAAGCGACAAAAGTGTAAACATAATACTAAGTAGTAAACACCAGTACAATATCATAAGTAAAATACATTAAAAGTAACGACTGAAATATAAACGACATAACGTAAGAACAGCTTACGACTAAACAGAGGTACATAAAGTATATGATATATTTCTGTAAGTAAATAATGTTCTTTCTAGGTAGTTTTTACTAGCCTATAAAAATAAAAATAAAAATCAATTTTTGGGGACATTACTGACACCGTTGCAGACAAACTAGTGCAACTCTAGGCACCAAACTTAGTATTCATTCAGTTAACTGAGCCTGGGAGACAAACATGGTAACATAATTCCACAAAACATGCAAAGGAGCCGCATGGGATAGAGGAGGGTGACCTAAAGGTGTTCTTCATAGGATGACTCCACTCTAGTGAGAGCTAACTAAAGGTAAAAATACTGTAACTCAATTTGGACTCCTAAAATATAAATATGTGTCTTTGGAGCTCCTAAATTGATGCATGAGGGTGCATCAAGTGGATAACGAGGAAAAATAAAATATCCAAGTAACTGAATTAAGTGATTACATAATCCTAAGCTAGCAAACTACTAAAATAAGCCAAGGTGGATAAGGAGTATTATTAGCTAATCCTAGCAATGTTTTTTGATATCTTATATGTCCAAAGTATGTAATTTTGTGAATTTCAGTCATCACCATCTTCCTCAACTATGCACAATTTGGGATATACAATTTTCCTTTATACACAAGAAGGTTATATTTTTTGAGTTGATAACCTTCACACTTTTCATCTAGTTCTCCCTACTACAATTTTTCTTTGACCTGAAGATAAGCCTCATCTTTTATTTGGGCCTAAAGAAATAATGTTCTCAAATATTATTCACACATACATAGAGATGCTACATGAAATTTTCTGTTGAGGGAACGTTCAACCTTGTTCCCCTTCCCTTTCACATGTTTTATTTCAAAATCCAACTTAGATATAAATTCTGACCACCTTGCTTTCCTGATATTTAAGCTTGGTTGATCAAATAAATATTTTAAGCTCATGCGATCTATCATAAGATAAAATATCCTTCCTAACAAATAATTGTGCCACATCTTGAGTGCGTGTACTATGGTGGTTAATTTCAGATTGTGAGTTGCATAGGTCCTCCCGTGTTGTTTTAATTTTCATGACTCATATCAAATCATGAACCCTTCATGCATAAGCATTCATGCCGTGAATTCGATGCAATTGTACGTAGACACCACGTAATCCTTATATGGATAAAAAATATTCAAAATAGGAGAATTAGTAAGAAAATTCTTCAATCGTTGAAAGCTTGCTTCACATTTTTCAGGCCATATGAATTTAACAATATTTCTCTACAACAATGTAATTAGGTGAGTGATCTTGGAGAATGTCTCTATGAATATTCTATAGTATCCAATAAGGCCTATAAAACATATGATGCCTACAACATTTTTTCGACCAATAAAATTCATTATGGATTCAACCTTTTTCGAGTCCACTGCAATTCCATCTTCTGAAACAATATGAACCAAATACTGCACCTTTCTTTGACAAAAATTACACTTGCTCAGCTTGGAATAAAATCCATTCTCTCTAAGAAACTGCAACACTATTCTCAAGTATTCTTCATGCTCTTCTTCACTCCTATAGTAAACAAGAATATTATCCAAGAAAATTAGCATGAACTTATCCAAATACTTGTTGAAGATGTTATTCATAAGGCACGCGAATGTGATAGGTGCATTAGTGAGACCAAACGACACCACCATGAAATCATGATGGTCATATATTATCTATAAATATTTTGGTTGATGTCTTACAATTTTATCCTACCTTGATTATAACTATATCCGACATGTCACTATTTCAAAACACTCTATCTCCCTTAATTTGATCAAATAGATCATTGATTCTAGGCAATGGATACCTATTCTTGACTATGACTTTATTTAGCTTCTTTTAATCAATGAACAACCATAAATACCCATCTTTATTCTTTAAAAATAACATTGGCACGCCCAATGGAGATACACTTGGTTTGATATACATTTTTCCCATTAATTCATATAGCCGCATATTCAACTATACTAATTTCATCATGTTCATTCTCTAAGGATCTTTGGAAACTGGACTTTCCCCAAGAACAAGATTTATGATAAATCGATGTCCCTTTTTGGTGGCAGTATTATTGGGTAATCCTCTATCCTTGCATATTTTTCCTCTAATAAATATTATACATGGGTTTCATATAGATTTCAACTTCTCTTTCACAACTTCCTTAACTAAAAAAATGACATCTTCATGACTGAAACTTGCTTGGGGATCTCTTTCACCAATCTAGACCTTCCCTTCTCATTGTAACAACCCTCGCCACCTCGACCCAGAACTCACAGTGTAAGTAAACATCACTGCAAGTATCGACTCTAAAACTCTGTCAAGGTGTGGTTATAATTGATAGGGTTAACAACTGAAAGCTTCAAACGACTAAAACAACATTTGGTGACGAACCCACTAGGGGGAAGGGGATTTCTGGAAAAGGGGAACCAAGAAACTCAATGAATGATCGATGTGTGCTTGTAAATGCTAAGAGAATAGAGAGTAGTGTTTAATTACTAGCATGAGAGTGTTTGGTATCTAAAGTGGAGTCGATTAAGAAAAACAATGCTTTATTTATTAAGGGAACAAGGGGAGCATGCAATGGTTAGAGTATGGTGAGCTAACTCTTATATTAATTTATACAATGACAATTTCCCTACACTAAGCAGGTTGAAAAATGGTACCAAAGAATAAAAAGAAATACACACTTACTCATAATTATAGAGGAGAAGGCTAATATAGTTAGAAGAAGTTAAAATGATTAAAAAGAAAAGAAAGAAAGAAAGTTAATAATTAAAAAGGGTATAAAACCGTTTTCATTAACCTTGATATGATCCTAATGCCTTATGTTTAGTTAAAAATCTCTTTTACACCACTTTTTATACGCTGAAATAATTCAATGATAATGTCTCTTATGACATTTACTCATTAACAGCTATGACATCCTATATATATATTAAAAAATGATGACACTTTGGGATACAGTTATAAGTGAAGCATTTTTTTTAATGCACCACCAGCATTAAAGATATTATTTGGCATTAATCTTAAAAATGGGAGAATAATGTGATAATGCCTAGTTTTCATAGGAAAGCTCCATCCTATCGAAATTGGGAATGTTCCACTTTTTCCCAAGTGCTATCAAGAATTAAAAAAAGGGTTAATATAATTAAAATGGAAAAGGAAATACAGTTAAAAGGAAAAAAAAGAAGAAGCTAAGATGGATAATTAGAAAGGTTAATATATATATACACACTAAAAGAGAAGTGAGTTACTGAGTTGTGAATTGTTATGAAAGACTAAGAAGAATTAGAGGCATTATCATTTATCCCACATGCGCTGGGAGAGGAAAAATTTGGAGCACTACGAATTACTAAAGAAGGGAAATTGGAAGCTAGGGGGACACGGCCTCTTCGAAGTTGGCAAAATTACAAGGGGATCCCTGGCGAAGGTTTGGAAAAGAGCTGAACCTCATTGCGGAGAGGGAGTGATCTATCAACTGTCGCTCTACAAAAGTGGTAATTGTTTCCCTACGTTGTAAAACTAGTAAAATTTTTTTTTTGGCCTACATTTTCCATGATTTGAATGTTTCATTATTCAGGAACTAGAGGTATTACCTGGCTGTAGCTATTGTTGTCGATAAGGTTTTCAATTGTGTATGCCTAGCATGGGAAAATTTCTTCCTTATCAGCAACTCTCTCTCTAACATTGTTTTCCAGAACATATTGACCCTAAAAACAGTAGAGTGGAAAAATAAATTACTCTGTAATTTATTTTAGTTCGTTGTTCAGTCGAATGGGGAGGGTACCTTGCTTGGGATGGTACCGAATTTTTTTTTATCCTGCAAATCATGGGATGATTGCATTTTCCTTTATGTTAGTTTCCTTGTATGCTTGACAGAACAAATCCTTCTCAAGTCGACAAACCTGTAGATAAGTTGTCGCTATTTTTTGGGGGGGGGCGTTAATTTTTTAGCAGAGGAGAGGGTTCATCCTTGCTTTGACATTTCTTCAGTTGCAATCGTAAATTGGTTGTTTGGATTGATTCCTCATTTATGTTTCTTGGGGAAATAGCCCTCTCCTTGTTTTCGATGATTTGGATATTTCAGTCGTTGCTTTTTGTATCGAAGATTTTATTAGGTGTGTCTCCCCTTCTAAGGGAATTCTTTCAAACACTTTATTTTGCAATCACAAGGGGTGAAAAGAGTAAGATCTCCCTTGCTATGGCGATTGCAGTGGACTATTGTATCCTTCGGTTGCTGTGTTGTTGTTTATGAACTCGTTAGACTAGATTTTTGGAACCCCCTCTGTATGTTAAACCCTGGACATCATTTTCCTTTTGCTGCTGAAAGTGGAATCGATAACCGAGTGGTTATTCTGCATACTACTCTATGCGAAAATCTCAAAACCAGGTTTTGAACCTATGCATGTTGCAACTGATAGAAATCGAGTGATTTTATTTTAGATTCCAGTTGGGCATGAGCTAGTGACCATACCATTTCATAAATGTTTCCTGCTTTATCTGCATTTGAAGAATCTATTTTATCTATATGCTTGTTGATGTTTTGTTCAAAACCTTGTTTATTCCTTGGTTCCTGATTTCTATGATAGCCGGTGCACAACCATAAATTACTATTTGTACAGTTAAATGTATTGTTGTCGTAGCTAAATACACAATAGTTGCAGTTGAATTTTGTTGCAAATCTGCAATCATCATAATGTTGTTGTTATTTTAAGTATATCTTCTGCACTAGAGATGAATCTATTGTTTTGTAGATGGCAGTGTGCTTTTGATAGACTTGGTACAGTAATATGAAATTCCATGTTAGCACAGTAGTTGGGTTCATAACACACAATAACAAATCCATACTTCGTGGGAACATCAAGCGAAAATTAGTCACTTTAATTAGCAAGATTATCAAATACATCAAGCAAATACACTTGTACACTTATACAATGAGATAAGGCAGTTTTATATTATGTACAGTCCAGAGTAATGGCACCCGATTGGGAAGATGGTTAGCATGGTGTTGATAAATGGTGTGGTCAAGCCATGGAACATTTTTAGAGCACTTAGGAATTTTTCCCTTACCTTAGTGGGTTCATCACCCAAGCTTGGGGGTGACTCTAGGTGGAATAACACACGCCAGATAGAGTCAGATGGTTGGGTGGAAAGTCGAAGTGAAGCTTTGAGTTGGATCATTCATTGCATTACTTGGATATTTGTGTCTAACATGTTTTCTTTTAAATGATGTTAATATTTCAAGATTATGATTATTAATAACAAGTCTTGAGGCTAGTATGTTTTCCTTTAAATGATGTTAATATTTTAGGATGATAATTATTAATAACAAGTCTTGTGGGTAAAATGTTTTCCTTGATTAGTGTTAATATTTCAGAATGATGTTTTTGAGAAGCTTACCTATTTAAATCCAAGCGGCTATGAATGCAGGGAAATTGTTGCAAGGGAAACGATAGATAGTTTCCATATGCTGAAAGTATGGCCAATATCATACAACTTATACATATCTGACTATGGAAAGGATAGTTTTTATTTTGATCCACCGAGTTGAGTGCTACAAGATGGTCATTATGGATTTCCTAAGGTTGTTGTTATGAATGATGTACATCGTGATTGTAACCCAGATATTTACTAGTCATACCTATGTTGTTCATGTTTATGGTCTAAAATGTAAATGGAAAGAATCTCCTAATTGCCATGTGCATATATTTATTGAAATACAGGACAATAGTTGATCCATTCTGCAAGATAGGAACTCAAGTTAAAAATAAATGAACTCAAGGTAATTATAAATATGCACTTGTATTTGTTTCTTATATAGCCTGATTATAAAGTAAGTGCCATGGGGATGCAGTGAAAATAGCCTCCCAGTTTTCTTGTTTGCAATATGATTTGTCCTTACGACTTAAGTTGGTTTAGGAGGATTGCAATATGGTATAAGGATCTCATGGGAAAAATAAAGAGATAAGAAGATGTATGTTATATTGATTCCCCATCAAATTGCTTATGGATAACAAATAGAAAATTACCTATTTAGTTATAACTAGATCTCCTCGATAAAGGTATAAAGTTACTTGCTTTCCCTCTAGTATTCTATCCCAATTCATTTGGGGATGTTACATTTTGTGTGTCCGTGATGAGGACATCTTATCGGTATATTATTCTTATGTTCTCAAGGTGATAAGGTCTTCTTTAAATAAATTGAATCTAAGGAGGAAGATTGTTTGTTAATCTTTGTAAGATGATAGATAGGCTAAATAAGGTGAAAGGCTAGAGTTATTATTAAAAGGCTCTTTGATAATTATTACAAAATGTGGATCTTGGGAATAAATGGAAGGACTGATATTATTATGAGAGGTGGCAAGGCTTATTTATATTTCAATGTGCTTTATCTTCATTACCCAAATACCCAAGAGTAGTGGTATCATTTATTTAAAAATATAATTAATAAAGGAAAATTTTCTTACTAGTTTTTGGATTCATCACACTCATCAATGCATTCAAGTAACTTTTCATAGATTTATATCTCGACTCATTGATTTTCCAACTAGTCCATACCAATAAGAGCATCATAAGACCCTAATGGTAGGACATTCAAATTTATATTTGTGATCAGTCCATTCAAATATATGGGTTACTCTATCACTACTTCACTTACTCTTCTCTTTGTTCCAGTGGATAATTGAACTACATAAGACTTATTGTGGTGCACTTTGCTAAGAGAACAACCTTAACCACTTTTGGATTAACATAACTATGGATAGCTCATGGATCAATCAAAACAAAAATAGATTGTTTGGAAATCTTACCTTAAACTTCCACCATTGTTGATTGATGGTATTATTGACATTTATCCAATGTTGAATAAATTTGAGGAGTTTTTATTTCTATAGCCTCCACTATAGCTTATTTTAACAAGTTATGAAACCTTTGGTGGTTCTCTCTTCACTATGGATAGTCCCTCAGTAGGTGGTTTCCTCCATATGCCCAACACTGAAGTTGTCTTTTTTCTACTGCTATTGCTCACTCATTTCCTCTTCATGTTGGAATTGCTTGTTTAAAATTATTGGGATAAATTCCAAATGGAGGTTTGAATTGACTTTTACTTTGGTAAAACCTTCCTTTTGGATTTCCCTTCCCTACTATCTGAACTTGTTGGATAGTACTTTCGATCTAGACATTAGTCATTTACTCATGCAGTAGGAATGTAGAAATATTTGTCTCCATAGTGTGGATACCATGTTAAGTTTACATCTCACTGCATAGTCTTGTCATTTTTTTCCTCATTATCCACTATTTCACCCTAATCCATGATTTTAGAACATCATGCAGCCCCTTCCATGATTTTATCCATCCACCATCAGTTACATTAGTTGATTGGTGCTACAATTAGTTAATTGGGACACCATTTCTTGATCATGAATCTGGGATGATAATGAGCTCCAATAACCACTAAAATTCAACTAAATGTCCTAATTCTCCCATACATCATTAGTTATCATCAACTAACTTCCTAATTCTCCCTTTTGTTCTAGCTACCATAAGTTACAGTTAGTTAGCTTATCTAATTCAGGAGTTACAACTAGTTATCAAGTCTAGTGATGGTTTCTATGCTAATTAAGCCTTCCCAATGAGAGGATTCCAAATTCCTTCTTAGGATAACAAATTTCTCCTTTGGAGATGTATTTATATGGTACACTTATCAGTCAATTAATACATGAGGGATTTATTCCATTGAGTTATTTCTCATGTTTATTTTGTTCAATACTTTCTTCATTATTTTATTTGTTTATCTATGTTACATATCTAAGTAGGATTACATTTTCCTTTACACCCTTATCCTTATACTTTTTTGCTTCCATCCATGACATATAAATCTCACATGGTATCAATGTGTACGGATTTTATAATGAGCAATAGCTAATTTATTTAGTGCACCAGAAGCCATTGGGTTTCCATGGAAGTCATAGTATTGTTGCATTGTAACCATTGGATTTTATCTTTTGGAGACTTTATAGGCATGATGCACCTTGATAATGTGTATATTGTATTAATAAGATTTAATTAGATTCAATTAATCCTCAATGCATAATTTTAGTGTTTATTTTGTAGGCACAACAAACTTCAAAATGGATTTGATATCAGTTCCTCCTCTATCACCTTTCAACTATGTTGCGTGTAAATTTAAGATGGTTTCCTATCTCAAGAGCCATGATATTTTTTATGTATTTATTGGACCTATGGAAATTCCCGAAAAACCATTATGAGAAGTCTATTTGGTTCAATGACTATGATAAAGTGTATGGAGCCATGTGTCTAGCCATTCCTCCTAGGATGCACTATCTCGTTAACAATGTTGATTAAATAAGTTAAATATAGTCCATATTGGACAGTGCATTTGGCCAGTAGATTGAAGATATTAGTGCAAATCATTGGGAGAGTACATCTGACACCTCCTTCAATATCCTCCATAAATTTTGACAACATCCACTACTTTTCATCAAGCTAAAGTTGTGCAAGATGAAGAAATTACATATTCAACACATCTAGTTCAAGTTGCTAGCATTCTCTTTTATTCAAATTCTTCCTCTATATGTCAAGAGGTTGATATCGAAGAGACATATTCTTTTGTGGCATTAGAAGCTGAAGAACCCAATTTCTCTCCTTACTATGGAGTTTCTAATGAAGAAAAAGTGACTAATTGAGCTATCATTGTTCAATAAGAACTCTCATTCCATCCTTCTCAGTCATTCTCCAGTGATTATTCTATTATAAAATTTGAGCAAAGTTTTCCAATGATTACTCTAGAAGATGAAGAGGAATTTGATTTCTCTCTCTCTCCAATGTTGTTGTTGGTGAGCAAAAAAGTAAATTCTTGTATTTTTTGGAGGTAATATCATATTTGGTAAGTGATCCATTTTCCCTCACTTATCCAATTCTTCCAACAAATTCCTACTTCATTGCTTGCACCAATTCTCAAAGTTTTACTTAAGAAGGAGAAAATTGTGTTTTCCATCTTAGTGGTGCACCTGGGAATTTTGTTCCTCATTATTGGAGATGATATCACCATATTTGGTTCAAAGTTAAAGTTTCAATACCTTTTAGTTGTGGTTGTGACTAATCTCATCAATCCTCGAGTAAAATATCAAGCATCTCAAGTGTCCTTCAAAAATTTTGTTGTCGAGGATTCTATATCAGTTTCTTCCCATGAGTTTGTTAATATGAAATGTTGTGATTTCTTGGATACTTAGGATTATATATTAGATTATATATTGCATACATTCGCTCTCCACAGTCCCATGCCTCCTCTTCTTTCCTACATGGTCACATTCTTATTTCCTCAAAATGCTAATAAAAATGGAAGACACCACCATTCACTTGGAGGTGATATAACCACCTTTGGTTCAAGTTACCAAGCACCTAAAGACTCATTTGGACATGATCTCACCTTCATTGGTTAAATTTCAAGTCTAAATAAAACTTACATTCTCTCTATTGTTACACTATCTCAATTGCTCTATATGGTTCCATAATCTATTATGAAACTTTATCTGTTCCTCATTCATTTGAGCAGATTCATCTTATTCCCAAGAAGAATATCACTCCAAACATAACCATCTATTTTGGATAAGGTTTTTTTTCTTTACCTTTCATGTCCATTTTATAGGAATGATTTTCCCCATGTGCGTTTTCCTTTTTCCTTAGTTTATATGGATGAATAATGTAAAGGGTGACAATATGCCTAGTTATATGGGACCTATTTTTTTACTTCTCATATTTTAGGCCTAAGGGGGGGTTTTGGAGCATATTTTCCATCTAGACATTATCCATGCATGCTTTCATTCATTCATGCAACAATATTTGTATCCTTGGTGTTTATACCATGTTAAGTTGACATCCTAGTGCATAGTCTTGTCATTATTTTCCTCATTATCAACTATTGTGCCCTCATCCATGATTTTATCCATCGACCATTAGGTACATTAGTTAACTGGTGCTACAATCAGTTAATTGGGCCACCATCCTTGATTTCATGACTTTGGGATAATAGTGAGCTCCAATGAACACTAATAGTAAACCAAACCTCCCAATTATCCCCTACATCATTAGTAATCATCATTTAACTTCCTAATTCACCATTTTGTTCCAACTATCATCAGTTACAGTTAGTTAACTCATGGTTTCTATGCTAATTAATTCAGCCCAATGAAAATATTTGAGATTCCTTCTTAGGATAACGACATTCCCCTTCGGAGATGTGTTTATATGGTACACTTATCAATTATATAATCCATAAGAGGTATTTATTCCATTGAGTTATTTATCATGATTATTCTGTTCAATACTTTCTTCATTATTTTATCTTATAATGTTTGTTGCATATCTTAGTAGGATTATGTTATCATTTATATCATTAGTCTTATGATTTCTTGTTTCCATCAAGGCCATATAAATATCATAGAAATTTGGAATTTCCTTTTCTATGCTCATAACAATGAATTTCTATTCTAATAACTTCATCAGGATTGGGAAGGTAAAAAACTCAATCCTTTATCTATAACTTTCGGGTGGAATTCCAAGGAAGCTTTAAATATTTGCACTTTCATTTTTTATGTAGCCCACATGCCGTAAAAATTCCAAAAATTTAGATACATGCTCTTCCATCTACTTTTCTCCCAATTTTGGATCATGGAACTCTTTCCTCTTGTTATCCTAATACTTGAAATATAGGTATTTTTCCTTGAAATTCATTTCGAATCATTCCCATTTGATACTCCTCTCCTTAATCATTTTTCTCTTTCTTGAAGTATGCCCACCAAATCAAAGCTGTCCATTAAGGTTGTAAATAGAATCTTTGGCATCTTCTTTTTCTGAGTAGTCATGAATCCAGAAATATTTCTTCCTTCCAAGAAGCCATTCTTTTGCTTCCTGACCTATCTTATTTTCTCCATCAAATGTGGGAGGCCTTTCCTTTATAATTTATTCTTACATAATTATTCTAGAACTCCTTCTTCAGTAAGACCTATGGGATGTATGTTTTTTATTACTTTGAGAACCACAAGAATTGCATCACCTGTTGGAAAATGACTTTGATAAAGATGTCTTGTGCGCCCAATTCGTAGATCCATTTCTTGGGCTAAGCATGCTCTTTCTAGAGAAACTTCTAGAGTGGATCTCTGTATTGATTTGACTAACATTGCTTGGGTTAGACCCGAGATTATCTCTCTTCTAAATATATTTGATCCTTTGAAGGATGGAAATGTTAATATGGTTCTGTTCTTCCTGAGATTTGATAAACCTTTCATTGAAACTTCTCATTGTCTCAACCAAATTATGGGTGAGGCATTTTCTCTTCTACGTGCATATTTTCTCCAATGACATCCTCATAATACTCATAGGGGTGCTAGGAATCATTCATGATCACCATTTTCTTTTGGAAACCTTTTCCTTTTCCTTACCATCCTCTTCTATAGTTGTTCAAGAAATTCCACTACAAGTGTTGTGCATCATAGAAACATTTATTAGACACATTGGTAACACATAAGATGATACCCTACTTCCATTCTTTAATAAAATCAGTCTCATATATTAATTTACATGCTTCTTAATTCCTTCTCCCCATTTTTGCAATCCTAGAAACTACCGTTATTGAAAATTTGTCAAATTGAGGTCATATGCACTTCTCTGTGCATCTTTGATTCCCTTCTTCTAAGTATGGATTCATCCCAAAAAGAATGAGTGCTACACCCTTTGTTATGTTGCCACTATGCTGCATCCCCAAACACCGTGGTGGCATTTTTTAGATGATGAGGAACTCATATGACACTATCCTTGTATATTTTTCTTTCTCTTGTATCATTATGCATGTCCCCCTCAATCAAACTGATAATTGAAGGAGACAATCCATGAACTGAGCTTTCAATTTTTGTCCATTTGATACTAAACAATGCATAACCATAGATATACATAGGCTATAATTCCTAATTAATCATTAGTATTGGTTAATCGATCATTAACTTGGTTTAATGAGAAAATCTGATGGTTCTAAGAAAAACCAACTATCAATTCCATGATCCAACTTTTCCAAGCCTTCCTAATTATTCTAACATCAAAAATCAGAAATTAGAACATAGACTAGTTCTTAACAAACCTTCTCTCACTTGTTGACTCTGATGTTTTGATATTTGGATTCAAAAGTAGGAACCTCCAAACTGCATTTCAACCCAACAACATCGACTTGCCATCTTCGATGTTTTCTATGTCAAGAGATATAAGTCGGAACACATAATGGTTCCTCCATGAATTTCTCCTTGAATTAGAGACTTCGTCCACTACCTTTCATACGTCAAGAGTCATAATTAAAAATTGTAAAATAGGTTTTTAATCAACCCAACCTAACTCGCAGACTCCAATATATTTGATATCGGGAGTGAGAAGTCGGAACACACAATTTTGTTCAACAAACACTCTTGAATTCTTGACTTTGATATTTTTTACATCGAGATTTAGAATTTGGCACTACATAACAACTTCCAACAAAATGATCTCGACTTGTTGACTATGACGTTTTCGATGTCATGATTCATAATTCGGAAACTCAAAAAGGATTTTGAAAAAACAACAAATACTTGTTGATTTTGATGTTTCTGGTATTGGGAGTCAGAAGTCAGAACCACAACATACTTCCACATCTTTTACGTTGATTCTGATGTCAAAACAATTAGGGGAGTTTTGAGGTAAAAAATGGACCTCAAAAAAATTTGTACCATTCAAATTCACCTTATAAAAACCAATAGGATTCAAGATGTTGATATCGACCATAAGGGTAACATTTGTAAAAAAATGGAGGGAAAAATAAAAAAATACTTTCTATCATATTTTTGGCATAACTCCTTATTGGTTCACCCAAATTTCAAGTTTGGAGACTTTTTGGATGGAGAATTTAATTTTTTATCCAACCCATATCCACACTACATACTTCTGACGTACCCACGACACCCAAAAAATGAAAATTTCAAAAAAAAATAATAATATTAAGATACGTTTTTTATTGAAATTTTCTTTTTTGGGTGTCGTGGGTATCTCAAAAGTATGTATGTGGGAATGGATTGGATTCATAATTAAATTACACATCCAAAAAGTACCCAAACTTGAAATATGGGTGAACCGATAGGCATATATGCCAAAAATATGATCAGAAAAACTAGCTTTTCTTTTTCCCCTCCAAAATTTACAACTTTTATTTTATTATTATAAATCTTATTTTATTATTTCAGTTATGATGCACATTTTGGACCTCAAAACAACCCCAATATTTAGAATCTAAACATTGGCACTCAGTATCTCGATAGATAACCCTCTGTTCAACACGTAGCCAAATTTTCCTTTCCAATCTTAGACTTTGGCCATGTTAATTCGTCCATGGAAACACTGCAAAATTATTCTAATTTGGGAACTTAACACTTATCCAATTCGAACACATGGATAAGGTAAAAATACCATATTCTTGATGAAATTTTTTTACATGTGCGTGTTAGAATAATCAAAACCATATTTACCCATATTTGATATTAATTAATCATTTTTGTCTTATTCCAAAATTCCTATATTCCTTACTATGCTAGTTGGCATCCACTTGCACCTACAAGTCAACAACTGCTAAAAATGTCTTAAGAAGCACTTTAGAAACATATTGGAATCATTTTTGGAAACTCTGCCGTAATTCCATATTAGCAAAAGCGCGGTTCTGTTTTTTTTAAAGTTGCCTTGCTTTTAGCAGTTTTGAGGTAAAAAGGAAAAGCTAGTATAGGAGTATCTGTCTTGTTTTTTTTATTAACCTTCCTCCTTATTATTCTCCATACAAAATCATGGATATGATATCTTTCCTTCACTTATCATCTGACACATCTGATTCATCCAATTCGTGAGCATCTTGTTAGATTAGGAAAGTGTTTTACGCACCTGTGGGGGATTTTGACTTGTTTAGTAAGCCTGCTTTTTGTCCAATTTGAATAGAATCCTTATGCTTTCAAATATCTGATTTAATTATATATTTTTATAGCCTATTAATTTATGAGGTTGGATGATGTAAACTTATTCAATAAATAATTGTTCTACACTCCAACTTTAGTCTCCTTTTTTATGAATTTTGCATGTTTGATTAGCAATTTTGTGAGTGTAATTGTTATACTACTTGGTTTAAATTTCCACATGGTATTAGAGCTGTTTTATATCAATCTATCTCCTTCCATATCACTATTTCAGGTTCAACATCATTGACTGGGAGCACATTCTGCTGGTTGAAGGGCACAGTTGCTGGGATATGGATCAATCTTAAAGGATCATATTGACTCCATTCAATTTATTCGAATGGAAAGATGAGATGGAGATATTGTTGAGAGATAAAGTTACCATGGACATTGAGGCAGATCCTAATGTAGCTACAGATAAAATTAAATGGCACAACAGGAAGGATGAGGCATATGGTCTTTTGTGTTTGAGCATTTCAAGAGACCTCCTATTCCATCCTGATGCATTGAAATCATCAAATGAAGTTTGGGATATTCGTGAAGATATTTTTGGAAAGAAAGATGAGATTATAGGACATCAACTTGAGAATGGATTGATCTCCTTGAGTCCCAATAGATTCGAATCATTACAACTCTACTTTTCCAAGTTTAAGGCCCTAGTTCTTCAGTTAAAATAGTGTGGAATCGAAAAGAAGGATGAGAAAATAGTCTTGACCATACTCTCAAGGCTTGGTCCTAAAATATTCATTGTTTTTTTTGACATTCAATGCCACTAAGATGACAGTACAAGCTTGGAATATGCCTAATATTGTTAAGTTCATGGAACCCCCCACCCAAGAGCAAGATAAATCAGCAATGATGGGCACCATCAAACCTTCCAAATACCAAGCTTTGGTTATTAGAGATTTGAAGGTGGATTAAAAAGGCAAGAATATATACAAAAATTCATTTGATAAAAATAGAGACAAGGAAAATTCTCAAGAGGATCCCTTAGGATCCAAAAAGAACTTCTAGAATAAGAAGAACAAAGAAGAACTGAGCAAGTGTGCATACTGCAGTAAGGGCTATCATCCTAAGAGATCTTTTATGAAAAAGAAAATTGACATGTTCTCCCAACTCCTTGAGAAAAAAAGCATCTTCCTTCTTGAATGCACAATAAAGAGGGAAGGAGGATCAAATTCATAATACAAGGAGATATTAGATGTCTTGGTTGCTAGAACCTCAAGCTCACCTAGTTAATCATGGATTATGGAGCTTCTAGACATATGCTTTTGACAAGGGATACATTATACTCTCTTTACAAATCGAAAGGTCCAAAAATTGTTTTGCAAGATGACTCTGTTACTGATAGTATGGGGAAGGGTAGGATTGATCTTGACCATGGTTCCTTCAATGATGTGTTGTATGTTCTAGGTCTAGCTACTAAACTCTTTTCTGTGTATCAGATGACCCACACTGGGTCTACAAAGAAATTCATCTTCTCTCCCATTGAATTTGAAATATAAAATATTTGGAATGGTAAATTCATAGAAAACGGTGTTGTAAATGACAATTTGAAGGTATACAAGTTTTCCCATTTCCTACCTTTCTCAAACCCCTTAGCTCTTCTCAATCATGCTAATGAAGCAAGAAATATTTGGTATGAGAGATTTGGACATCTTAACTACAAGTATATTTCATATTTGAGTGACAAAGACATGGCCATAGGGGTCCCAAATATCATGTTTTCTAAGGGAGTCTCTCAAGTTTGCATCATAGGAAAACACCCAAAGCACAAATATGAGAGAGCTAGTCATGAGAGAACCTATGCAGCCCTTGAGTTACTCCACAGTGACATTGTTGGTCCATTCCCTCATATGTCCATGAGTCAAGCCTACTATGCACTGACCTTCATAGATGAGTTTTCTAGGTATTGTTGGTTCTACATCCTAAAGCAAAGGTATGAATATTTTGACCTATTCAATGTCTTTCAAGCCTTGGTTGAGAACTAGTCTAGGAGGAAACTCAAGATACTCAGATCTGAAAATGGTGGTGAGTATTTCAAGTCTAATTTCATCCATTATTGTGAATATGTAGGTATACATATGCATCATTCTATTCCTTACATACCACATCAAAATGGTGTAGCTCAGAGAAAGAATAGATCACTCAAGGAGATGGCAACTTGCATGATGGAGTCTAAAGCTTTGCCACCAAATTTTTTGGGCTGAAGAAATAAAATGTGCATCCTATATCTAGAATAGGGTTCCTCACAATAATATTGATCGTATTACTCCTTTTGAAGCTTGGAGTGGGCACAAGCCAGATGTGACCCATTTCAGGATTTTTGGCTCAAAGGCTTGGGCTAGAATTCCAACTGAAAATAGGAATTCTTTGCAACCCAAAATCCAAGAGTGCCTATTTTTTTGGTATTATGAAGATTCAAAAGGTTACAAGCTAATAAACTTGAGCACTAACAAATATTTCATTGAAATGAGTGTTCAATTTGAAGAAGGGCCTTTAGCAGTAGTTGAAGTTGGAGAGTCCTCTTCATCACCACAACCATTGATTGTAAGTGAAGACACTAATGAGTTTGTTGGTTCAGATATGTCTGATAATTATTATTTAATTGTATATCCTAACATCCCTACAATACAAAAATGGGTAGAAAGTACCATTCATGCAACAGGGGAACTAGTTGGGAATCCTAGTGACACTAGGAAGACTAGATCTCAATTTGAGACTGCCCTTTGTGTGAAAGATCCACTCTTTGCTGAGAATTTTTATTTTATGATTGAATCTAATACTCAGACATATTAATATGCATCATATGATCCAATATTTCAATCATCCATGTGTTATTTTTTCATCATTCAAGCTAGCATTATGATCTTGAGATCTTTTAACTGAGAGAATAACAAGCACATCAATAAAACATAAGCACATAACAAAATACAATAGACACAAAGAGTTTCCTCGAGGAAACCATAAAGGAGAAAACCCCGCAACTTCCTTAGAATCAGCACCAAAACAGTAAAACTGAAAAATAGTAAGATGATCTCCTGACAGCAGCAGTCTCTCTCTCTCACACAGAGAGAGCTTCTCCTCTCTCACTTATGCACCCCAATGAGTGAGTGTGTGTATTGCAAGTGAGATAAATATAGAGGCTCACTCTCTATTTATATTCTTTTGTTCACTTGAAGTGCACTCTAACATATCGGCCTCACTTAACAATTACTTACTAGAGCCGACATCTCTAGGAGTGTCTAATAACCCTACTGCCCCACCACTTGTGGGAAATTTTCCTCCTCCGACCAATAGGAGGGTAACACAATGGTGGGGACTATTGCCTTGACTTACAATGACTCACCTAGGGTCGAATTCCCTAGGATAGTCTAATAACCCAAGGGCCCCACAAATGTGGGGACTTTAACCCTAGAAAGTTCCTGATTGGAACATTGGGGCATGACATGAATCAAATACATCCCAGAATAAACATCGGGTTACAATACATAAGAAATATGGATGAATACATGCCGAAGTTACAAATACATCAACACTCCCTCTTAACTAGGAAGGTATTCTCTCGACACAATTTATTAGCACAAGTATTCTTCTCTGTATCATCTAGGTCATTTTCAGGTCTTCATCATCTTCAAAGTCATCTTCATCTTCAAATCATCTTTATCTGTAATTCCTATTCATTTTCAAGTCATCTTCATCTAGATCTAGATCATCACTCGATCTGGATCATCATCAATGAATCTAGATCATCACTCGATCTAGATCATCACTGGACATCATCGCTAGATCTGGATCATCACTCGATCTGGATCACCATCACTAGATCTGGATCATTACGTAATCTGGATCATCACTGCTGGATCATCTTCACTAGATCTGGATCCTCACTCGATCTAGATCATCACTGGCGATCATCACTAGATCTCGATCATCACTCGATCTGGATCATCCCTGGTTCTATCTCATGATTCTTCTCGTCACGGGAATTTCTACAGAGCCAACCCTTTTTCATGCTAGTTGTAGGCCTAGCCTCCATGTAGGCCTTCTCCCAGCACTTATATCTGACCTACTCATCAGAAAGGCACGCCCAACACTCACATCTGATCATGTAGTAAACTACAATCACATCAGAAAGGCCCGGCACTTATATATGAGTACATGGGAACACATCCCTCAGTCACATCAAAAAGGATCTACACTTACATCTGAGCACATGGGAACACATCCCTTAGTTGCATCAGAAGGGCTCTGCACTTACATCTGAGCATGTGGGAACACATCCCTCGATCACATCAGAAAGGCTCTGCACTTACATCTGAGCACGTGGGAACACATCCCTCAGTCACATCAGAAAGGCTCCTGCACTTACATCTGAGCACATGGGAAGACATCCCTTAGTCGCATCAGAAAGGCTCTACACTTACATCTGAGCATGTGGGAACACATCCCTCAGTTGCATCAGAAAGGCTCCTATACTTATATCTGAGCACATGGGAACACATCCTTTAGTCGCATCAGAAAGGATCTGCACTTACATCCATCCAGGCGAGAACACATCTTGCTCACAGTGATGGAAGGGCTTGCACTCACATCTGATCATGAGGGAACACATCCCAGCAATCATATCAGAATGGCCCCCAATCCTCGAATGAGCTACTTGGTAACTGACCAGGTGCCTCCATTCTCAGAATGGCAGTTCCACTTATATCCGACCTGCTTGTCAGAATGGGCCACACTCACATATGACATGGAAGGAACTTAATCCTTTAGACATGACATAATGGTTCAGACCTTACATCCGATCAAGTGGGAACACATCCCTCTGTCACATCAGAATATCTACTTAGTCCTATACTGAGTGATCCTGGTAACTAACCAGGTGCCTCCATTCCTAGAATGGAAATCGTCCTTACATCTATCCTACTCGACAGAATGTCTACCACTCATATCTGACACGGAAGGAACCAATCCTCTTACCATGACAGAATGGCTCAGCCCTTACATCTGACCATGGAAGGAACCAATCCTCTCACCATGTTAGAATTGCTATGAATCTCAGCACTCATATCTGACATGGAAGGAATCAATCCTCTCACCATGAAAAAATGGCTCAGCCCTTACATCTGACCTGCTCGTCAGAATGGCTTTGGGACTCATCACTTTCCCTTGGAGGAAACCTTGATTTGGAGAACACCAAGATTCTCCCTGTAGTACTCGAACTTTAGCCTAGCCAATGGCTTTGTCAATACATCAGCTATCTGTTCCTCCATCGCAACATATTGGAGCTTCACTGATCCTCTCTGCACCATATCCCTGATATAGTGGTACTTGATATCGATATGCTTTGACTTGTCATGGAACACTGGATTCTCTGACAAATTCACACAACTCTGGTTGTCACAATGTATATAAGTAGCATCCAACTAGAGATCAAATATATTAGACAGTAGCTTTCATAGCCATACTGCCTCACAATTAGTTGAACAAGCTACGACATACTCTGTTTTAGCTGTACTCAGTGCCACACAGGATTGCTTCCTGCTAAACCAAGAGATCACACCTGATCCCATACTGAAGCAACATCCTGAAGTAGTCTTCCTGTCGATGGCACTTTCTTCCCAATCTCAATCAACATAACCCTCTAGGTTAATATTCTGATTTGCATCATACTTGAGCCCATAATCAACTGTACCCCTCAGGTACCTCAGAACATGCTTTGCAACAATCAAGTGAACATTTCTTAGATCTGTCAAGAACTGGCTCAAGGTGTTCACGTCAAAGAAAATTTATGGTCTCGTGTTCGTCAGGTACATCAATGACCCAATCATCTGACGATACATCGTAGCATCAACCAAATCTGATGAAGCATCACTCAATAGCTTCAGGTTCAATGCCATCGGTGTGGTCATATCCTTGCAGTCCATCATCCCACATTTCTTCAGGATCTCTACTGCATACTTCCATTGTCCAAGGAAGATTCCATCTATACTCTGCCACACCTCCATACTTAGAAATTAATGCATCATCCCCAAGTCCTTCATCTCGAACTCAACAGTAGGATTTCTCTTCATATCAACAATCAACCCATCCATACGTATCACAAATAGATCATCTACATGCAGTAGAGGCATCACTGGGTTGCCATCCTCAACCTTGTAGTAAAGGTTGGAATTTTCTTTACTCTTGGTAAAGCCTAGAGTCATCAGTAATCTATCCATCCTGTCTTACCATGTCGAACCTCAGGATATTCTGCAGTCACTCCCTCTGAAGCGGAGCATCATACTCCCTCTATCTTCTGTACTCTATGCATTGAAACATTTTATACTAGAGTGACAAGTAGTATCCATATAGAATCATTGGATACCAAGATCCTCTATCTTGAAATTTTTCAAAAGTTCTTCTCACATCCATCTGTGAGCTTGTCATCCTTTATCAACCTTGTATCAAAGGTTAAGATATTCATCAAGCTCCTCATGTATGTGTTATTCCATGGGTGTCTTCTGAACTCGTACAATGCCTTCTTTCATTTGCACACATGATTATGCATGTCATGTGACTTCACTTCCAGTGGCTGCAAATGTCTCTTCGTAGTCTATGCCTTGTTTTTGTGAGAAGCCTCGTGCTACGAGTCTTGCTTTGTATCCTATGATGTTTCCATCTACTGCATGATGGAACTATGAAATTCTCTTCAGGTCTCGATACTGCATCCTAGACATCATTATTCTTGTACTAGTCTTCCCTTTCTTCTTAATTACTTCTTCATATCTTGAAGGTTCTGCATCAATGATGTCACTGCATTCATCATATTATTCTTCATTTTTAAATGTCGTCACTTGTTCTTCGGAACAAGTCTCATTCTTCTTTGCTTGCAGGTGATTATGTATGCAATCTTTTCTACAAGTCGAATGCATTTATATGGTTAGAAACATTTCATAAGGAATATTCATACTGGCAAGTTATTATGTATAAATATGTGATCATGCAACTACTTTAGCCAATACAACATTCTTCCATATCTCACTGAAACTTTCTAGATGCCTTCCATCTCTACTAGGACAACATTGAGATTGTGCACTAATCCAATATGTCAGTAAAGAGGTTTCATTCTAGATAAGTAGCAATGGAGATTAGTATAGCACTATGAGCTACTTACCCATCACATGCATATTAGTAGTATAATGTCATTAATGCAAATATCCTATCATGCATAATACATCAACTTAATATAAACAAATGCATAACAAAACAATATTATGAAATGACAATTGAATACTTATCTTTATTTGTTTCGTGGGTAGACTCCTTCCTGGGCCTCTAGCTTCATCGTCTTCTTCATTCATGATAGCATCGTTGCTAAGGATGATAAGAGGTGCTTCAAGAGTTGAGTTCTTCATATTCCTCATTGCTTGAGGGATCTTCTTTGGAAGGTGAGATCTTGATCTTCAGTTGCTTCCATCTTTCTTCTTCTCGAGCTTCTTCTTCTTCCCAAAGTCTACTTAAAGTAATCACTTCCTTCTGGAAAACATTCCTTGAATGAATGAATTCTATGATCCTGGGAGACCTTTCAAGGTGGCTATCACCACTTCTGCATTCTTCACTTCTTCTTTTACCACTTCAAGTTGTTCTTTGATTTGAGATACCCTTGTAAAGTATGACTGCATGGTCTCTGCATTCTGGATCTTCACATTCTTCAACTAGTTTCTTAAGGTCATATTCTGATTTATGTTCTTCCCTTCAAATAGATTGTTCAAGGAATCAAACATCTTTGGTTTCTATAGGGAGGACACTTGTAGTACAAGTTGATTCGTGACTGAATCGGCAATGATCTTCCTGGCCTTGACCAAGTTCTTCTTGTGTAAGGATTCTAGCCTCATCTCCCTCTGTAACTGGAACCTCTATACTCATGTAGGTGTCCAATCAATTTTCTTCAAAGAGATCATATAATTCCAAGCTTGGAATTTGTCAACTTCCCAAGCTTGTCATCAAGCTGATGTGATATATCACTTTGAAATGAGAACCTCAAATGGAAATAGCAATAGATTAGATCTTACTGATTTGAGGTGTCCGTCTTGGTTCCGAAGTTGGTTGATCTAGGGTTTGTCACAGAAACCCTAATTTTCAAAATTTGGAATATTTTAGATCTGATTGGATATACAGATAGTATCTTCAAATGGAGCTGTCCAATGTACTCCTTTTATGAAAACAGTGGAGGGAAGCTCCCGGAACAGGAAGCCCTAATTTTCCAATTTCTTCTCCAGAAATGCTTGTTACACTTTCTATGATATCTCCAAAATTAATGCTTCTATGCATATGAAATTTTGTATTGAGGTAAACTAGCATGTCCCTGATCCAACACCATAGGTTCCATCAGAATTGGTTTCACCAATATGGATTTATGATCCTTTTCCCAAGGTGACCTATTACAGGACTGTTCAGAACAGCAAAGTTGTACATCATGCCATGTGTCACTAGTTCATCTTCTGAGTCTGATATTCTCACCACCAAAATTAAAATCCGTGCCCTTTCTGGAACATCTTCAGGAATTCCATTTGGACCTATGTAGCCCAAGATATTGCAGATCTCCCCATATGTCTTGTTTAGGGATGAATTCTGGAAGAGGTTGGAACCCTAACTTGGAGGGATCATAGCTCCCAGAATATAGTGAATCTAACACTGAATTTTGGGCACAGTGTACACAATGAATTTATATTTGTCACCCACAATTGGAATCTTCTTATCCTTCTCCAATCTCAATATATAGCAAATGTTCCAAAACTTAGCATTTTTAGTATTTAGGGTTTTTCTAGCTCGAGGTCA
The DNA here is from genome assembly GCA_001517045.1 of Pseudotsuga menziesii. NCBI lineage: Eukaryota > Viridiplantae > Streptophyta > Pinopsida > Pinales > Pinaceae > Pseudotsuga > Pseudotsuga menziesii. Next base: position 80,054 of record LPNX010142832.1, read on the forward strand.
AACTAGGGTTTGACTTTCCCAGAGTTTCAGCCAACCAAATTTCTTGATACATGTATCTAAACTTCAGTTTTTATGAGGAGAAAAATCCTATGCTGGGATCACTCAAAAATTCCTTTTCTGTAAGGAGCCCTAATTTCCGCATCGAAAACTGAAAATGCTCGGAATCGAATTTCGCTCTGACAAAAAGATGCTCCCTTCAATGGAGAGTCATCCTAGCATACTTTTTCTGATGGATTGTGGAGAGAGACCCAAAATGTAAGAATCCCTAGCTTCTGTAGCTGCATAATGTCTTCTTCTTAGGTTAGCTCTAATACCATGTTATTTTTTCATCATTCAAGCTAGGATTATGATCTTAGGATCTTTTAACTGAGAGAATAACAAACACAACAATAAAACATAAGCACATCACAAGAGACAAGAGACACAAAGAGTTTTCCTCGGGGAAACCATAAAGGAGAAAACCTTGCAAATTCCTTAGATATAGAATTAGCACCAAAATAGTAAAACCGGAAAATAGTAAGATGATCTCCTAACAGTAGCAGTCTCTCTCTCTCTCACTGAGAGAGCTTCTCCTCTCTCACTCATGTGCCCCAATGAGTGAGTGTGTGTATTGCAAGTGAGATAAATAGAGAGTCTCAATCTCTATTTATATTCTTTCATTCACTTGAAGTGCACTCCAACATGTCGGCCTCACTTAACAATTACTTACTAGAGCCGACATCTCTAGGAGTGTCTAATAACCCTAGTGCCCCACCACTTGTGGGAACTTTGCCTCCTCTAACCAATAGGAGGGTAACACAATGGTGGGGACTATTGCCCTGAATTAAAATGACTCACCTAGGGTATAATTCCCTAGGATAGTCTAATAACCCAAAGGCCACACAACTGTGGGGACTTTAACCCTTGACCAATAGGGGGGGTTACCCATAATGACTTGACATGACTTTCACATTATAGAAACTTCCCAATCGGAACATCGGGGCATGACATGACTCAAATACATCCTAGAATAAACATTGGGTTACAATACATAAGAAATATAGATAAATACATTCTGAAGTTACAAATACATCAACACCATGAAGGAAGAATACAACTTTATCCAGAAGAATAACACATGGGAACTAGTTGATCTCCCCTTAGAGAGAAAGCTATTAAAGTGTAAGTGTGTTTAGAAAACTAAATTTGTCACTCATGGTTCAACTTTGAAATATAAGAAAATAATGGTAGATAATTTCTACTCACAATCTCAAGGTATTGATTACAATGATACCTTTGCACGAGTGGAAAAGATGGACTCCATAAAGCTAGCTTTGGCCATTGCAGCTTAAATAAAATGGGAAGTGCATCACATAGATGTGAAGTGTGCCTTTCTAAATGGAGATCTGAATGAACATATTTATATGCATAAACTAGAAGGTTTTGTACCTAATCCATATTTAGTGTGTAGGTTAAATAAATCATCGTATGGGATAAAGTAATCCCCCAGGGCTTGGTATGCCAAGATTGATGGATTTTTCCTATCACATAATTTTGTTTGATGCAAATATGATCTGAATGTCTATTTGAAGTTGATACATGGTTATTTAATAATTATTGTTTTATATGTGGATAAACTATTGATAATGGGAATTTCAAAGAAAGAGATTTTATTCTTGAAGGATGCAATGAACTATTCCTTTTCTATGATAGATTTAGGATTGCTGAGCCAGTTCTTGGGTCTCAAAATTGCTCAATCCCAAAATGGAATAAAATTTCATCAGTCCAAGTATGCTTCTGATCTTCTCAACAAGTTCAACATGAAGTATTGCAAGCCAAGAAAGACTCCATTCCTTTCTAGATTTAAGCTTGAAGAAGTAGGTTCTTCTCCTTTCGTAAATAACACACTGTATAGGCAATTGATTGGGTGTTTGATTTATCTTACACATACTCAACCTAAAATATCTTATGCAGTTAGTGTGGCTTCTAGATACATGGATCAACCCCATGAGTTCCATTGGAGGGAAACTAAGAGGATCCTAAAATTTGTTCAAGGAACAAGAACTCATGGGATTTTCTATAAAGAAAATACTGACTTGGAGCTAGTTGGATTTACTGATAGTGATTGGGTAGGTGAAAACATAGATTGAAAGTCTACTTCATGATATGTGTTCATGATTACATATGGACCAATCATATGGTCAAGTAAGAATTAGAGTGCCATAACACTCTCATCTACAGAGGCATAGTATAGAGGATTTATAAATGAAGTTACTCAATGTTTGTTGATGTATGGGATACTTAGAGAATGTAGGATCGAATAAGAGGCTTCCACTGTCATCTATTGTGACAACCAAAGAATCATTTGAATATACACTGATCAATTTCAAATACAACTAACCAAGCACATTGAGATCCATATGCACTATATCATGGAGCTTGTGCATGATGTTACCATTGCTCTACTCTACTGTGCATCTTCAAAGCAAGTAGCAAACATATTCACCAAGGATTTTGGTGAGAAGACCTTCACTAATATCAAATCATTATTGAGGATTTTTGATCATGTGGTGAAGAATTATTGATAACAATATTTTTTTTTTAAAATGTGTCCATGTTTAAGGGAGGATTTCCCCACTGGGTTCTTTCCTCTTTCCTTGGTTGTATGGACAAGTATTATGTACAGGGTGACTAAGCCTTGTTTCTAGGACCCATGTTTTTTTGATATTTTCACATAAATTCATGCTTAACGGGGGGGTTTAGAATAATAAAAACCATAGCTACCCATATTTGACATTAATTAATCATTTTTTTCTTATTCCTAAATTCCTAGATTTGTTACTATGCTAGTTGACATCCGCTTGTACCTAGAAGTCAAAAAGTGATAAAAAATGGCCTAAAGAGCAATTTAGAAACATCCTGGAATCATTTTTGGAAACTCTGTTGTAATTCTAGAATAGTAAAAGCGCATTTTTTATTTTTCTGAAAGCTTCCTTGCTTTTAGCAGTTTTAAGGGAAAAAGGAAAAGCTAGTCTAGGAGTAACTATCTTATTTTTTTCATTAACCTTACTCCTTTTTCTCCATCCGAAAGCATTAATCTAATATATTTCCTTAACTTATCATCTAATACATATGATTCATTCAATTCATGAGCATCTTCTTAGATTAGTAAAGTGTTTTATGCACCTATGGGGGATTTTAATTAGTTTAGTAAGCTTTCTTTTTGTCCAATTTGAATAGCATCCTTATGCTTTCGAATATATGATTTAATTATATATTTGGACAACCTATTACTTGATGAGGTTGGCTGATGTACAATTATTCAATACAGGAATGTGTTATGCTCCAATTTCAGTCTCCTTTTTTGTGAATTTTGTATGTTTGATTAGCAATTTTGTGAGTGTAATTGTTCTATTGCTTGGGTTCAATTTCCATAGTGCACATTAAACATTTAAAATAGAAAATACAATATATTTTTAAGTACAATTCATTCCTAAATTATTTTATTCATCACAAGCACATCAACGATGAATTCATTCACAACAATAACACATTTCCATACTATGAACATGCATGCTATTAAACAATTCAAGTTTCCATTTAATTCAATTAAACATGAATAACATTCATCCATCACACCAAAATTATGAGCATTCATAGACAATAGAAAAAATATCTTTTCAACTAAAATCGTCCAAGCAACTTTTTATGTGAGGTCAATGTTACACCCAACCGTAGGTCTCTATAAAGTCTATATTATTTTACTTGAGATACCACCCCCAAGTTGGGATACGTTATCAACTAAGGATAATTACACAGGCTTAGTCATAGAAATGGATACACATAGTTAGGATAATGTAAGACATAACTAGGTTTATCAATCCAAGAGGAAAATAAGACAATGATTGCTAAGAAACAATGACTGCTTGGTTTTCTAATCTTGTTTAAATTTCATAAAGATTCAGGGCCACATTCATTGTTGCTTGAGTGAGACATTGTTAATTTCATAATTGTTTCTTCATCTTGTTAGTATATATACAATTAATTTTTTTAATGAAATCTTAGAGTTGAAATATTTTACCCAAACATTCAACAAAGTTTGTTTAAGAGATTTCATATCATTGAAAATCCCCATCTATTAAAATTCCCAAAGAAGGGGATTTGGATTCATGCCATATCCAACATCTGCACACATTCTTATTGGGGAATACATGAATTCCTAAATCGCATTGACTAGCTATGGAAAAGGCTTATCCTAGGTGAAATTTATTAGAGCCCATTTTTCAATCTATTTCCCATAAAAAAACATGGTTATTCATAAGGTTTCATTGTCTATTCTCCTAGCCTAAATTTACCTTCCGAACATGAACTCTATCTTTGAGCTTTAGTCTGGGAGTCTCTAGTACTTTCTCAATCACTTTAGTCATATTTCCAGCCATTCCCATTCTAATGTGGTGAAGAAAAGGACTGTCCTAAATTACATAAACCATAGCTAAGTTAGTATAATCAAATCATGATATATGTATATCAAATAAAATTCCACTACTACTGGATCCTTTTGGAAACCAATAATAACTTAGATGTTGAGCATTAATGGCAATTTATGATAATGTCCATTCAATTCCTACACATAAATGTTTGAATCGATATATGAGCATATACTGTCATTAAAAATTTGCTTCTATGTGCTTATTATTTGAATCCTTTTGGAAACCAATAAGAACTTAGATGTTGAGCATTAATAGAAATTTATGAGAAAACCCATTTAATTCCTACACATATACATTTGAATCGATACATGAGCCTATACTGTCATTAAAAAATTTCTTCTAGGTGCTTATTATTTTCCAATACTCTCACAACAAAGCTATTTTGATTGAATAAAAACCCTAAAGACATCTATATATAAAAAAAATATTATAATAAATGTCAAATGATAAAAGCACCGAAATTGTGAATATAACATTCCAAATTAAACTTACTTTCTAGGTTCATCTTCACTCAACATAATTTGATTGATTCACCGTCGCCTTTCGTTTGTAGATGAGAAGAAAATTTGATGATAAATTTTCTCCTAGAAACCATTCAAATTATCTTGAGGAAACATGTATCCTAAACAAATTTGGAAAAACTTCATGAAAACATAATATGGATTTTTTCTTTAACTAATATCTAGGCAATGCAACAACTTGAAAAAAATATCAGAATTATACTTTACCTTGAAAAAATATAGCATACTAACAATTTGTTGAGGGTCATTATCCTTGGACATGGGAAATTTGATTTCCCAAGTTATTCTTTCTGTTAATCCAATTACTCTGAATTTATGAAAGTAGTGCTTGTGGATTAATTTTAATTCTAGTCCCTTCAAAGGTTTCTTTGCTTCCCTTACATCTTTTTTCGGAGAGAGCTTGCCTCTCTTTGCAGACCACTTCACAAATTTCCCATTAATAATCAAGAGTGGATTTTCTCTTATGAAAAACTATTGTGTAAAATTCCACATTAAATACCAAACCTTGAGCCATGTGCCTTGGAATTTTATAAAAGCCTCTTGATGCCACTGTTGCACCTCTAGAGTCTTTAGCTCACTCAGATTCCTTTCGATAAACACTTCCTCCCACAAGAATTTGATTCTCATTAGGATATTCTCTCCTCACCATATCTAAACATTGTAAAGTATCCGCATTCAGTTCCACATGATTCTTATCATTAGTATTTAAAAGTTGGGCCAAATATCCTCCATTCATTTGATGTCGAGTATACATCATGACCACAACAAGCTCTATGATTGCGCCCTCTTTGAATTTTAATATTTTATCTATGTATTTTCCTTGAGTGAAATGATTTTCACCGTAGTTAATTTTTCCATAAAAAAACAATTTCTGAGGCGACAAAATTTTCTTGGAGAAACATCTTCTTAATTTCAATTGTGTTGTCTTTTAGAATCCTAGCTAATTTCATCTCATTTTTCTATTTTTTGAGACCCTTCTTCTTGTATATGTTCCCAAATCCATTACTAACCCTTTGTATATGAACGTTGTAGTGATATCTATTTATGGTAGGGTTAAAGTTTACATGGAATGATTGGCATAAATATTGATGGGCATAATAGAGGTCTCACCACCATGGCCAGATCTATTCATAGAAACAAGAGAACTCCTAGATATCTATCCAATTCCATCATGGATCTTTGTCTATTTTCCTCCTAGATATTAATATCAAGGTAAAATATACATGTAACAAAACCTTTAAAGAATGGCAAGGATTACTCAATGGATGGTAACACCCTTCAGTAGAAATATTGATGCTTATGCATTCATAAGGATGGTGAATGATGTTCTTATGCCTTATCTCAATTCTTTTGCAATTGTATATTTGAGTGACATGGTAAATTTTAGTCAAACTTGGGAGGATCACTTGTAGCGCATAGATCAAGTATTTGTAGAATTATACAAGGTGAAATTACCTATGAACTTGAATACGAATTATTTTTCTCATACAAAACTTGTTTATCATGGATTCCATGTGAACTAATATGGAATCAACAATGATTCATGAAAAGAAGGATTGTTGGATTCCATGCTAAATCTCTTATAGGTGCAATGTTTAAATGTTCTATATATTATCAAGATTTGTATGCATTAATACAAGCTATAAAAAAATAGAGACACTATGTGCTCAAAGAATCTATTTTAATTCATGGTTGTGAATATCCTCTCTAGTTTCTCTAGATGTAGATAAAGATTGAGAATGTTCACTGCATGAACTGGATTACATGTTTGCAACAATTTCACATTGAGTTTAAGAACCACAATGGAAACACAAATAATTTTATATATTTCCTTTCTATGAATCCTATAATCAAACACACGATCCTTGAATCATTTTAGAAATATTGTTTTGATTCCTTAAAAGAAGTTATGCACATTGTATATACTTTGCAAACATATATGTAGTCATATAAAACTATTGAAATTCATTAGAGAACATTTAAGGTATAAAATGGGCCTCCTAAGGAAAGCAATAAAATAATAGTTAAAACATTAAAATAGTATTTATGAATTTTGGAAGAATAGAGGGAAAACTACTCATTTTAATTGTATTTTTGACATATCTCCATGTGGTTTTACTCAAATTTTGAGCAGGTGCACATCTTGGATGAAAAATTCAATTTTGCATCCAACGAGTACCCACACTGCATACTATTGATGGATCCCACTCTACGAAAAAAATTAGATATACATAAATAAATGTGTTACTTTCAAAGTCTTGTTGATTGTCGCTTATGTCTCGTTGCATGCCTCTTACTCATCTCATTATGCATGTGCTTGTTATTTTTTCTACTTTAATTCAATTAATATTAGGATCTTTATCTGAAAGAAAAACAATCACAACAAGATACACAAGACACAAATATTTTCCTCGGGGAAACCATAGAAGAGAAAACCCCACAAACTTCCTCAAAATAGTTATGTCACTAATACAAAATCACAAGGTGGAAAAACACTAGAATAATATTTCTTCTACAACTATCTCTTTCTCCTCTAGATAACTTGTCCTCTCTCTTCTGATGCGCACTTGAGAGAGTGAGTGAGTGTGTATCAAATGAGGGAGGGTGCCTCCTACTTATACACATCAGTTGTGTGACTCACTTAACTAAATAGGTCATCCAAGTTACCTAATTAGGGTCGACCTTCCTAGGAAGAATTCAAATATAGATTTTATTATATTCATCTTAAAGACTATTTCCCCGACTTACAATGAAGGGTTTGCCTCAATGACCATAAACAATAATGAAATACCAAATGGAGGGAAAACATATCCGATGGGGGTGCACCAATATCCAATGATAATATACATAAAAATATATTCTCGAGTTACAATTACAACAACACTCCATCTTAATTAGGAATTTATTCTCTTTCCATAGTCAGTAACACATCTAGTCACATCATCATTATTGAATCATCATCATCACTATGACCATAGTCCTGATCTTTTCAATCATTGATTAGTGACATATGTTGAACCTATCTCTCATAGGAATTTTCTATAGAGCCAACCCTGTTTCATGTTTGTTTTATGGATAGTCCTTGTTAGGAAATTTAGACACTTAGGAGTTAGTTAAGATCATCTTGTGTAATATATCTATTAGGTAAAGTGTGTTTCTTTAGTATACATTAGTATGCATTTGTAAATATTTAATCTGATAGTCATGATATTTTCTAGACATAGAGTGATTTGATGGTTCAACTTCTCTTAGATCACACCTACCCTTGATCTATGGATTAACACATGATTTCTCCATGATCTCTATTTAAAGATCATGGAGGGTCATTTTATAGTTGATTATTTATGAGAATCTCATTTGTAACTTTCTTTCTTTTGCATAATAAACTGTCTCAAGTAGCTATTTGGATAGGGTCGTGGAGTGTTTTGCTCTCGAGGGTTTTAACCATGTCAAAACATCAGTGTGTTGATCTATGATCTCTTTGTTTCAGTGGTTTTTCTTGGTTTTTGATCATTTAGGAATATCCTATGTACCCGAACATGGTATCATAGCTTTTATGAAGAGTCGCTTCTGATTATGATCTAGATCATGAACTGTTGTTGTCGAAACATTGAAATGGTTTCTATTTCTGTATTTTATTTACATTTCTAGGATATGGAAGGTGTTCCATTGCATCCTGAGCATCATTTCCATTGGGAAATATTTTTTGTTTCATTGAAAAATGTTTTTGTTTGCTCCAGATACGCTGATTTCACCAGCTCTGAAGGTATAATGTTATAGTGACGATTTTTTTATTAATTTTATTTAAATATCTCAGACTTTATCAGTTTTATTAGTAGATATATAAATATTTTTAGTCTCATATTGTTGCTTTCCCTATCTATGTATGTTCTTTTCTGTGCATCTTGCACGATCGTGGAAAATGAGAAACAAAAAGGGAAAGGGTTTTTCTCGGTTGCATATGCTCTTTGTCGTGCACCTTATGCAATCGCGGTGAATCAAAAATAGAGAGAAACATAGAATTTTCAGGGAAGCTAATGAGATCTAACCCCAAAGTGTGAAAAACAAGCACGGAAACTGACAGAGAAGAGTAAAACAAAAAAAAACTTCCTCCTTCCCTTGTTTTACATACCTTTTAATCTTAGCTCACTTGGTTCAAAGTTGCTTTATTCCTTAATAGGTCTTGAGTTTAGGTCTTATTAAGTTAATTTTTAATAGTGCATGGACTTTCTAATTTTAAGTTATTTTATTGTAAAAGTGCATCTCACTTAAATTAAAAATAAATTAAATTAAAAAGTGAGCCATTTAAGTCTTTTTGTTACACTATTAAAAAGTAACATTATTGTAAAAGTTAAAATCACATATTTTACAAAAGTGATTCACTTAAAGCAACATTCTTGTAAAGTGATTATCAAAGGTTGATCTTGGGAAGAGGGGGGTTTCTTTTTTTAGTTGGTCACTATCTATCTGACATGTCACTATTGGGGACATATTCAACTTTTTATTTGATCAAACATATCTTCCTCTTTCGGAATCAGTTTTCAGTGTCGTTTTTTTTAAACCACTTGATTTTTTGATCTCTTTTCATAAAGACAGTTGGTTTCCATTTTTTCATCCATTATTTTACAATATGTTTGGCCCTTGTGATATTATACTTAACAGTTCCAACTATTTTTCATGAAAATATTGTATGGAGGATGTTCTACTAAGTAGGGGACTTTTGATAATTACCTCAAGGAAAGAAACAGATCCCACTGATGATGATAAAAAATAAAATGGCCAAGTAGATGTGATGAAGCTCATGGATTGATTGGTATTTCAATCTCTACTGATCTGCAATTCCATATATCTGGAATTAATAAACCTGATATATCTTAGGAAAAGTTGGAATCTGTGTTTGGAAAACACAATGAAATTCGAGGTCATCAACTTGAGAATAAGTTTATTTCTTTAAATCTATGTGATTATTCATGCATTCAAGATTATTTATCTAAGTACAAAACTCTTAGACTCTTATTGAATAATGCAAGATTAAGAGAGAAGACAAACAATACATTTATCATATTCTTTGCAAACTTGGACCTGCATATTTTGTTTTTGTATCTACATTTTACTCCATGAAAGAATCCTTGAATGCAACTAGCTATCTAGAGCCTAGTATTGAATCATTTTTTGATTTCTTGATTAGAGAGTATGATAAGCTCATCCATCTTGGAATGATCAGCAATACAGATACATTAGGGAAATACTTATTGTCCCAACAGAAAGAAAAGTCCAAGCCTCCCAAGAAACAAACTTTTTGCAATAATAAGACAAACAAGGGCTCCAAACCCTCTCAATCAGCTCCTTCTTTAAAAAATGACAAAGGATTCAGGCCTAAAGGAAAGAATACTAAGCGTCATTATAAATATTGCGGGAAATATAATCACGATGAATCTAAGTGTTTCAAGAATATGGAAGCCTTGGAAGCAGCAATGAAGAAGCACCACACCAACCTAGATTCATCCTCAGAATCTACCTCTCATGGACATGCACTTTGTGCATTTGGTTATTCTTATACTGCATCTTCTTCTTCTACTCAAAATGAATGGCTCATTGATTATGGAGCATCTTATCATATGGATAAGGATCAAGCCATCTTTTCTACTATGCATGAATGTAACACCAAAAAAATATTTGTTGGTGATGATATATCTCTAAGTGTTGTAGGATCTGGATCAGTTCCAGTAGAAAATGGTCATTTTAGTGATGTACTATGTCTTCCAAGAATTTCCTCCAATTTGTTGTCATTCTATCAAATCACTCATTCTAGTGAAGGTAAAACTGTAACATTTACACCATGCCAAGTTGTAATCAAGGATTTTAAAGATCCTCAACATCTCCTAGCTACCAGAATTGTTGATGATATTACCAGGTTGTACAAATTTAAAAACTTGGGTCATCACCTTTGTTATATTTTTACCATTTAATCAATATGATATAGGATCTTATCTAAGAGAATAAAATGCACAACAATAATCACAAGAGATAAGAGACACAAAGCTTTTTCCTCGAGGAAAACATAAAGGAGAAAACCTCGCAGCTTCCTTAGAGACAGAATGAGCACCAATAGAAAAAGTAAAACCCAAAGATACAAAGATGATATCTGACAACTGTTCTCTTTCTCACTTGTGTGAGCTCCTTTTCCCTTACTCGTGTGCTATAGTTGAGTGAGTGTATTTGACAAATAGAGAGTCTCACTCTTTATTTATACTTGTTTTCCACTTGAATTTTACTCTTATAGGGCCGACCTTACTAGGAGAGTCTAATAACCCTAATACCCCTCAATTGTGGGGACTATTTCCCTGACTTACAACAGAGGGTTAAACTCAATGAATTTATTATATTAATGACTCTCTCGATTAGAGGAATAAACATCTTCGTTGTGGTACAATGAAATATAATATAAAATATACAAGTGAATACATTTTGGAGTTACAAATACATCAGCACTCCCTCTTAACTAGGAATATATTCTTTTGACACAATTAATCAGCACAAGTCTCCATCACTGGATCATCATCAAAGTTGTATCATCATCATTAGTGAATCATCATCATCATCATATCTCCCACTATCTCAAGCAAATGGTGCTATCTCTCAATTCAACTCGTCATAGGAAGTTCTACATAGCTAGCCTTGTTTGATGTAGGCCTATCCTCCACATACGTCTTCACATCTTCAACACTTATATATGAACATGGGAGGAACTAATCATGCCACCATGTCAGAAAGGCACGTCACTTATATCTAACCATGGGAGGAACCAATCCTGCCACCATGTCAGAAAGACACAACACTTACATCTTACCATGGGAGGAATGAATCTTACCACCATGTTAAAAAGGAACATCACTTACATCTGACCATGGGAGGAACCAATCCTTCCACCATGTCAGAAAGGAACAACAATTACATCTGACCATGGTAGGAACCAATCCTTCCACCATGTCAGAAAGGCACAACAATTACATCTGGCCATAGGAGGAACCAATCCTGCCACCATGTTAGAAAGGCACAATATTTACATCTAACCATGGGAGGAACCAATCCCGCCATCATGTCAGTAAGGCACAACACTAATATATTACCATGGGAGGAACTAATCTTTCCACCATGTAAGAAAATAAAAACACTTACATATGACCATGGTAGGAACCAATCCTTCCACCATGTCAGAAAGGATCACAAACTCATCACTTCCCCTTGGAGGGAACCTCGATCTGTAGAACACCAAGATTCTCCCTGAAGTACTTAAAATTCACTATTGCCATTTCTAGCATAGAATTACATCATGGATGATTACGTCCAAAGATAACCTGTGAGCCTCGCCATGACTTCTTACATCAGAGGACAACCTACAGGACTGTTTACGTCTGAGAAACCTACGATCTTTGCCAGGATTTTATGCCCAGACAACCTGTCTCACCAGTTATGCTAACACTCCCTCCTTCGAGAGATCTCAATCTGAATCACATACTGGACCTTCATGGCTCCTATCTATATTATACAAAATGGAAATTCAAATCAATCAAATAAAATAGTAGTTTTCAAAAGAAAAATAATACCTCCCAAATAGCTGAGCAAGTGGGAACATATTTTTCCTCGATATATGCAGGAACACTTCCTACTAAACCAATAGATCACACATGATATCATACTGAAGCAGCACTCTGAATTTCTCTTCCCATCAATGGAACTTCCTACCCAAATCGAATCTACATAACCCTCTAGGTTAATATTCTAATCTGCTTCATACTTGATCCCATAATCAACTGACCCTTCAGGTACCTCAGAATATGCTTTGCAGCAGTCAGTCAGGAATTGGCTCAATGTGTTCACATCAAATAAAATATCAGTTCTTGTATTCATTAGGTACATCAAGGAACAAATCATTTGATGATACATCATGGCATCAACCATCTCTAATGAAGCACCACTCAATAGCTTCAATTTCGATGCCATATGTGTGGCATGGCCTCACATTCCATTATCCCAAACCTCTTCAAACTCTCCACTACATACTTCCCTTTTCCAATGAATATTCCATCCACACTCTTCCACACCTCCATGCCTAGAAAGTAGTGCATCATACCCAAGTCCTTTATCTCAAACTAGACAGCAAGTCTCCTTCTTGCTTCTCTAATGAGTTCCTCTTTTCTTGTCAGGAAAAGGTCATATAACAGGAGCATCACTGATATTTTTCCTTCAACCTTGAACAAAAGGTTGGAATCCTCTTTTCTCTCGGTGAATCCTAGATCCATTAGTAATATGTCCATCCCATTGTATCATGTCGAACCTCAAGATATTCTACAGTAACTCCCTCTGAAGTGGAGCATCACTCTCCCTCTTCCTTTCGTACTCTATGTATTGAAACATTATGTACTGGAGTGACAAATAGATTCCTCTTCTACTAATATTCTATGTATCCATCTAGGATCACTGGATACCAATATCCTCTATCTTGAACCTTTTCAAAAGTGCTTCTCACACCCATCTGTGAGCTTCTCTTCCTCTATAGGCTTTCATCTTCAACCTTGTAGCAAAGATTAAGATATTCATCACTCTAGGTTATCTTCAAGCTCCTCATGTAGGTGTTATCCCATGGGTTCCTTCCAAGCTTGTACAAGGCCTTTTTTAATTTGCACAAATGAGTATGTCTGTCATCTGTATCAACTCCCAGTAGCTACTAATGTCTCTTAATAGTCTATGCCTTGTTTCTGTGATAATCATCATGCTACGAATCTTGTCTTGTATCCCACAATGTTTCCATATACTCCATGTTGGATCTTGTAGATCCATATGGAAGACACAACAGACTTGCCTTCATGTCTTGATACCGCATCCTAGACATCATTATTTTTGAACTAGTATGTTCCTTCCCTTTCTTCTTGGCTACTTCTTCATAGATGGAACACTCTGCATCAATGATGTCACTCAACATAACTAGATTGTGTTTGAGGGGCCTCTTTCTTTCCTTGGATTATTTTTCATCTACCGTTCTCTTTATATTCTTCCGAAGCTTTTCCTTTCACTATGGAATATTCTTGGTTCATCTTCATGTATCCTTATTGGAATGAATCTTGAACTATTGTCACTTGTTCTTTGGAACAAGTCTCATCTTTTTTTTCTTGTAGGCGATTGTACGTGATCTTTTCTACAAGTCAAATGCATTAGCTATATGGTTATAAACATTTCATAAGGCATATTGATAATGGAAAATTATTATGTGTAAAGATATAATCATGCAACTATTTTAGCCAATACAACATTCATCCATATCTCACAAAACATTTCTAGATGCCTTCCATCTTTACCATGACATCATTGAGATTGTGCACTAATCCATTATTTCAGCAAAGATGTTTCATTCTAGATAAGTAGCAATGGAGTGTTGTATAGCACTATGGGATACTTACCCATTACATGCATATTAGTAGTATACTCTCATTAATGAAACCATTGTATCATGCATAATAACTAAACAATGTCATATAAGCAACTAGATAAATAGGAAAAGACAATTCAAATACTTATCTTTATTTGTTTCATGGGTAGACTCCTTTAGCCTTTAGCTTCATCACCTTCTTCATTCATAACATCATTATTTCTTATCCAAATTCTAAGATGGATAAGAAGTTCTTCAAGAATTGAGTCCTTGATATTCCTCATTGCTTGAGGGATCTTGCTTGAATCGTGAGAGCTTGATCTTCAATTTTTCCTATCTTATCTTCTCTTATTATGAGTTGATCTTATTCTTGTGTGCACTATTCCCAAAGTCTACTGAATGTAATCACTTCCTTCTAGAACACGATCCTCGAATGAATTAATCCCACGATCCTAGGAGGCCATTCAAGGTGGTTATAACAATGTCTTATTCTTCTTCGATTTATTCATCATAGCATCGAACAATTCCTTTTGGTGTCTTCAAGGATGACACATGAGGGATGAGATGATATTTAATAGAATCTGCAATGATTCTCTTGGCTCTAGCATTAGCCTCATCTCCCTCTGGCTCTTAGAAATTTCTTATTGAAGTACTGATCCAAGTCAATTTCTGCAAGGATCACGGGGGTCCAATATTTCCATACTTTGAATTTGCTAGCTTCACCAATATTTTCATCAATATGGTGTGATAGGTCATGTTGAAATGAGAACCTCAAATGTAAATAGCAAAATATTAGATTTACCGATTTGAGGTGTTCGTCTTGGTTCATGATCTCGCTGATATAGGGTTTGTTGAAGAAACCCTATTTTTAAAAACTTGTAATATTTCATATGTGATTGGATATAAATATGCACCTCCTCAATGCAAGCTGAGAAATATACTCATTTTCCAAAAACTATGATCAGAACTGCAAAACATGTTATGCCCTAGTTTTCTTTAATTTCTTCTACAACATTTCTTGATATTGTTTCTGCACTATATCTGAAAGTGATGCTCCTTTGTGCCTGAAACTTTGCACCAAGGTATCCTATTATGTCCTTTTTCAAACACCATAGGTTTGAGCAGAATTGGTTTCGCCAATTAGGGATTATGAGATTTTTCCCTAGGTGACTTATTTTAGGACTGTTTAGCATAACGAAAGTGTACAAACTTCCACGTGTCACTATTTCACCTTCGGGGTCTGAAACATTTACAACAAAAAGTAAATTCCATTCCCTATCTAGAAAATATTGTGAAATTTCATTTGCACCTTCGTAGCCTAAGATATAAAAATTCTCCCAAGGTGTCATGTTTAGGGATGAATCTTAGGAGAATTTGGAACCCTCATTTGGAGAGATCATATCTCCCAGAATATAGAAAATCTGAGGCTAAAACCTTTACAAAGGGTACCTTAGTAATTTATATTTGGCCTTTAGAATTTTCTGCTCCTGATCCTCCTCCAATCTTGATATATAGAGAATGCACCAAAACAACTATTTTTAGTCTTTTAGGGTTTTCTGGTTTGAGGTCAAATTAGGGTTTTACTTTCCCATAGTTTTACCCAACCAAAAATTTTGATCGTGGTCTCTAAATTTTCATTTTAAGGAGGAGAGAAATACTATGCTAGGCTCACTCAAGAATTCCTCTTCTATGAAAAGCCATAATTTTTCGTTGTAGTGGTAGGTCAAAAACTTAAAATGCTCAGAATCAAATTTTGCTTCGACAGAAATATGCACCCTTCAATGGATATTATCCTAAAATATTTTTGCTAATTATCTATGGAGGGAGACCCAAAAAGTAAGAATCCCTAGATTCTGTAGCTGCACAATGTGTTCTTCTCAGGTTAGCTCTGATACCATGTTAAATTTTTATCATTTAATTAATATAATCTAGGATATTATCTGAGAGAATAACATGCACAATAATAATAACAAGAGACAAGAGACACCAAGATTTTTCCTTGAGGAAACCATAAAGGAGAAAACCCTGCAAATTCCTTAGAGATAGAATGAGCACCAATAGAAAAAGTAAAACCCAAAGATAAAAATATGATCTCTGACAGTTTTTATCTCTCTCACTTTTGTGAAATCCTCTTCTCTCACTCATGTGATAGAATTGAGTGAGTGTATGTGAAAAATAGAGAGTCTCACTCTCTATTTATACTTGTTTTCCACTTGAATTTTACCCTGACAGGGATGACCTAACTAGGAGAGTAATAAACCTAATACCCTTCAAACAAGGGGACTATTTCCCCGACTAACAATGGAGGGTTAACCTCAATGAATTTACATGACTTTATTATATTAATCACTCTCCCAATTGGAATAATAAACATCTCCATTGGGGTACATTGAAATACAATATACAATATACAAGTGAATACATTCTGAAGTTATGAATACATCAACAATGTTTTCCTTCAGTTTTTGTTGCTCATACCAATAACTTGATAAAAATTTGGCATGAGCAATTTGGTCACTTAAATTATCACTCATTGAAACAACTATGTAAATACAATATGGTGACAGGTCCTTCGATGGTATCTTGCAGGGATGGTGTTTGTTCCGGCTATGTACTTGGAAAACAACATCGGGACAGTTTTGAAAAACATGCCTCTTGGCACACCTTGGTTCCTTTGGAGCTTGTGCATAGTGACTTGTGTGGTCCTCTTCCATTTGCTTCCTTTTTTGGTCTTATATATTTCTTAACTTTCATTGATGATTACTCCAAACGCACTTGGTTTTATTTCCTAAAACTTAAGAGAA
The DNA here is from genome assembly GCA_001517045.1 of Pseudotsuga menziesii. Taxonomy (NCBI): domain Eukaryota; kingdom Viridiplantae; phylum Streptophyta; class Pinopsida; order Pinales; family Pinaceae; genus Pseudotsuga; species Pseudotsuga menziesii. The sequence continues at coordinate 97,275 of LPNX010142832.1, forward strand.
AATTATTTAACATGTTCTTAGCCTACAAGGCCCTTGTTGAAAAACAATCTGGTCATCAAATTATTAAGTTAAGATATGAAAATGGAGGAGAATATGTTAACAAATAGTTCACTACTTTATACACTAAACAAGGAATCCAACAACAACACACTGTTCCATACACACCACAACAAAATGGTGTAGCTAAACGAAAGAACTGCACTTTAAAAGAAATGGATAATTGTATGATCCAGTCTAAGGGACTAAGTCTTCAATTTTTGGCTGAAACCATAAATTGTGAAAATTACATAGTTAACCGCACCCCCACTAAAGCTTTACAAGGTATAACACCGAAAGAAGCATGGAGTAAAATTAAACCAGAAGTAAGTCACCTCCTTGTGTTTGTTAGTGAAGCATGGGCTCTGATTCTGGATGGAAAATTGAAGGCATGGCACCCTAAAAGTGAAAAGTGTGGAAATTGAACCCAGTGATAAATTAATTTTACTCACAACAATTAACAATTTATCATGCAAAATCACTCACAAAAGAGACTGAAATTGGAGCTGAACACTAAACTGTATTAACTCAGTGTACAATAGCCAACCTTGTAACATAATAGGTTGCTGAATAAATAAAATACATCAGGGATTCGAATGCATGAGGAGCAATTCGAATCTAGCATAAAGCAGGCTTACTAAAAATAAGCAAATCCCCAATAGGTGTAAAAAGCTAATCCCAAATCTGTCATGGAGCTCATGAATTAGAAAAATGAATTAGGCAAGCTAAAGAGTGATGGAATGACAACTCATACATGATTTTCCAAGGAGAAAAGAGAGGAGTATTTGTAGGACAAAAAACTAGTCAACCTCACCTAGTCAAGCTTTTCCATTTGCCTTAAAACACTAAAAAAGCAGGGAATAAAGCAGAAAAAGCAGAAGGGTGCCTAGGAGGACAGGAATAAAGCAGAATCGATTCCCTGAGGTTTCCCAAGTGCTACATGAGTCAAATAAGGCAAGTTTGACCACTATGGATAGGTAAATGACAACTTGCACAAGGTGGGACACATGAACTAGGCAAATAAGACAAAAATAATTAAATTAATGTCTAAGGTAGTAAACTATGGGTTGATTATTCTAACACCCCCCCTTAATCCTGACTTATGAGAAATATATCAGAAAATTATAGGGCCTAGCACCAAGGATTAGTCACCCTTTACATACTGCATGTCCATTTAAACAAGGAAAGAGGCAAAACCAACTTGGGAAAATCCTCCCTTACTGGTGATCCTAGAGGTCAACGTCGAACACGTTCTAAATTTTAGTGATCCTCTTCTCTTTTGGCTCAAGTTTCAAAGAATAATGATCCATAAAATTTTGCAGAAGCTTCAATAAATCCAGATTGGGATGCAGCTATGGATGAAGAATATCATTCCTTAATGGGGAGCGATACTTGGGATCTTGTACCTCTTCCAAAAGGAAGAAAACTTGTTAGGTGTAAATGGGTCTATAGAACTAAGTATGCATCATATGGAAGTGTTGAAAGACTTAAGGCAATGTTATTTTCCAAAGTTTTTTCCCAAGTTGAAGGGATTTACTACAATGAAACCTTTGCTCTTGTCACAAAAATGAACTCCATCCACCTTGTTCTTTCCCTTTCAAGATTACATAACTAGTAAGTCCATCAAATGGATGTTAACTCTACATTCTTACATGGTTATTACAGGAGGAAATTTACATGGAACATCCTCCTAGATATGTTCATAACAACTCTAGCCTTGTCTGTCACCTTAAGAAATCCTTATATGGCCTTAAGCAAGCTCCTAGAGCTTGGTATTCCAAAATGGATAGCTTTCTACTTGACACTAGTTTTTCTAGATGCCATTCTGACTCCAATATATATGCCAAGAAAGAATGAAACCATCTCATCATACTTGTTCTTTACGTTGATGATCTTATCCTTACCGATAGTGATCCTAAGCTTTTAACCCGTGTGAAGTCCAGTCTTAAGCAAAATTTTGAAATGTCACACTTAGGACATTTCAATTATTTTCTTCGTCTTTGAGTCCGGAAAACCAAAGAAGGAATATTTCTTTCCTAGTGTAAGTATGCTTGTGACCTTCTTCATCCCTTTCACATGGAAGATTGTAAGCCAACCCCTTCTCCCTTCCAGTATGGAGTCAAAATTTCTTCCACTTGTACTTCACCTGAAGTAGATGCCACCTTATATCTCCAGCTTGTTGGTAGTCTCTTATACTTGACTCATTCCCATCCTGACATTTCCTTTGTTATTGGTCGCATTGCCCGTTATATGAAAACACCTCATGAAAGTCACTGGAAAGAAGCAAAAAGAACAATTCGATATATATGAGGTACAATTCAGTTTGGGATTCATTACAGTACATGGGGGAAACCTTTGTTGGTTGGTTTCACTAATTCAGATTGGGTCAACAATCCATATGATCGAAATTCTACTGCAGGTTATGTTTTTAGTATGAGATCTGCATTAATCTTGCACATGATCTAGGAACAAATAATCAATCTCATCAAGAATTAATCAACAAATAACTCATGAAATGGTGTTAATCAAGACGAGAATTGGTTTCCTCTTCGTATATTAATAAACAATGAATAGTTACAATAACAATGTCAAGAAATATCTTGAATCCATGAGGAATTCAAATGCCTAAGGAGGCAATTCAAAATCAATGACTGAGTCTGGCTTAACTAACTCTAAACCATAGATTCACACATAGTTAACCACTTGACCAAAACCCTAATTGACTCACCAAACCCTAACTAAAGTTGGAGTGCAATAAATGACTAAATCTCAACTAAAGGAGATCAAACACATGTCATAGCAAGCCAACCATCAAATACTAGTGCTCCATGAATTCAATGAACCCAGGTGAAGTTAATTGAAGCTGAACTGATCATCAGAAGTTGGTGGAAGTGCCCCTGTTGACTCTAGATCATTAAATAATATTAAATAATCATTAAATAATATATTTAATGAGAGGAGGTGCCTTAACTAACTGGTTGAACTGATTGTAACCACCAGTTAGCAATTAGGTGCATTAATATCACTCAGATCACCCCCGGAGTGCTCCAGTTAGCCTCCTTGACTGTATGAGAAGGCTAAGTTAGCCTCCTTGATTTTAGGTAGGCATGGGTGTGACTAGATGATGGAAATTAATGCTCCACTGATGTCAATTAATGTCAATTATACTTAAGATAGTGGTTTCAATAGGCCAATTTGACCAAAAAGAGTGTGTATGATGGTAAATGTCTCCAACACCCCCCCTTAAGCTATACTCAGGAAGAGTTAGAAAACATAGATGCATAAAAATGTTAGGGCCCTGGAAACTAAGGTCATAGATCACCTTGTATAATGATGAAACTGAAACAATGATCAAAACAAACTAACTGAGGAAAAGAGGGAAAACCTAGTGGGAAAAATCCCCCCTCAAGCTGAACACTGAAAGTAGTCTAGATCACCGTGATGAACTCACCCCCAACAGTGAATGGAAGTAAGTGAACTTCTTTTCTAAAAATCTTTTGGTGAATATGTATGCAATCTGCTCATCAGTTGGGTAGTATTGCATAATGATGGTCCTGTCATGCACTAGCTCCCTAATGTAGTGCATGTGAATCTCTACATGCTTAATCCTCTTCCTGGTAACTAGATCCATGGATATATTAATAGCACTTTGGTTGTCACAAAAGAGGAAAGTGGACAAAGTACTACCAATATCAAACTCTGAAATAATGCCTTGCAACCAAACTGCTTGGATGCAAGCATTCACCGCTCCACGATACTCGGCCTATGCTGAAGATAGTGCTATGGCAGCCTGCTTTTTGCTTGAACAGCAAATAGGGCCACCACCAAAAATGAATACATATCCAAAATTTGAATTTCGATAAATATAATCACCCACCCAATCGGAATCTATGTATCGAACCAGCTCTAGCTCGGAGTCTGCAGCATAGTGAATGTCACAGGTCCTGGTTCCCTAAATATACTAGAGGATCTTCTTGGCTTGATTCCAATGAATATCATGAGGATTCTGCATTCATCTTGATATAGCATTCATGGCATAACAAATATCATTCCTATAATGTTTCAAGTACAACAAGCTACTAATCAGTTGTCGATAGATAGTGCAATCCATGGGAGGTGTTTGTTTTCCTTCTTCAAGGTTGATCCCTTAAAGGAAAGGGAATGGTACAGGCCTACATTCAGCCATGTTAAACTTGATTAACAGGTATTAAGTTTATTTTGAATGAGTTATGATAATCCCATCAGAATTTTTCTCGATTTCGAGCCCCAAAAATTGTTTTAGAAGCCCCAAATCACTCATTTCAAAGGCATTGTGGAGAGCAATTTTTATGGCTGAAATGGAGGCAAATGTGCTACCTATGATCAGTAAGTCATCAAAATATAAAAAAATTATAATTATATGACCATCATGCTTCTGTAAATACACATTTGGATCTGATCTACATCTCTAAAAATTTTACGAGAGAAGGAAGGCATCCATGTTGGAATACCACTCTCTTGGGGCCTGTTTTAACCCGTATAGTGACTTATTTAGCTTGCAAACCAAAGATGGATCAGTGATGTAGAAATTAGGATGCCTCATGTATATCTCCTCATGAATATCTCCATGTATAAAGGCTAACTTAACATCCATGTGATGCACCTCCCAGTGCTTGGATGCTAAAATAGCCAAAACAAGGTGGATGGAGTCCATTTTTGCAACCGGTGCAAAGGTCTCATGGTAATCCAATCCTTGGATATGAAAGAAAAATTTTGCTACCATAATTTCCTTATATTTTCAGGTGCTTCCATCAGCAGAAACCTTTTTCTGAAGCACCCACTTGCATTGAACCAATTTCCTTCCCGAAGGAAGAGAAACGAGCTCCCAAGTCGTGTTTTTCTGAAGAGAATTTATCTCTTCATCCATGGCAACTTTCCATCTCAGATCATTTCGAGCATGGTAGTAGGATTATGGATCTGTATTAATAATCAAATAGAAATTTTTAGAGAGAAAATTATCAGAACAATAGATCGCAATACCTGCTCTTTGGAAATCAGACCGGGTTCTCCTTGGATCATCCGGATTTCCAATGTTGTCTCCTACGGAGGAGAGTGTCTGTTGGGCCCATGTAGGGAGATTATTTTGCACTTAAGTTTCAGATTCAGCATCTTATTATTTCTGCACACTAATATCAGAAATAATAGGATCCAAATTAGTGTCATCACCCCTAATTTCGTCATCCAAATATTTAGTAGAATAGGATGAAAATTCAGCAGTTTTCTCCTTCACTAGTTCTATCTCCTGAAGAGGCTCATCGAACTTGAAACTTATCTAAATGATGATCTATTTGGTATTGATATATAGCATATTGAATCCTTTATATTCATTAGGATACCCAATAAACAGACATTCTATGTTTTGCGGTTCCAAATCCCTTCTTTTATCAAGAGGAATCTGGGCCCATGCAGTGGACCCAAACACCCGTAGGTTGGACACATCTGGCTTGTGTCCAAAGTATGCTTTGAAATGAGTCTTTCCTTTCATGGATGAGTGTGGCACCCTATTCTAAATTTATTCTGTAGCATGCATGGCTTCAGCCCACAAATTTGCAGCAAGCTTCTTTGACTCCAACACACAGGTGGTCATCTCCTTGAGAGACCAGTTCTTCCTTTCCACTACTCCGTTCTGCTGGGGAGTGTAGGGAATTGAATGCTAGACCTGAAAACAATTTGGGAGCATATTTACAACAAATAATTACTGAAATACTCCCCTCCATTATTATATATCAAGATCTTGATCTTAATCCCAGACGCATTTACGATCAAGGTCTTCAATTCAGAAAAAATTTCACAGACTTCTGATTTCTTTTTGAGAAAGAAAACCCATGTATACCTTGAAAAATAATAGATAAAAGTAAGGAGGTACCTTGATATTCATGGATGTGACAGTAATATAACCAATGATATCATAATTTATCATCCCCAATATGCTTGTAGCTCAGTTTTCCTTCCCCCGATCGAACTTGTGCTCAGGGTGTTTTCCAATCACACAGCCCTTGCAGACTCCTGTGGTTGCTTTGATGACCACGAGGCCTTCAACCATGGAGTTTTTCTATAATTTATGCAAATATTTGAAATTAATATGGAAAAAACCTCTCATGCCATAGCCTACTAACCTCATTTCCATGAGTTAGCAGAGCAATGCGCTTTGCATCCGCAACAAAGTGAGAGAACTCATAGGATTTTGCATGATGATTTGCAAGGCCTTTTGCAATGAGTTTCCCGGATGAAATTTCTGTTATCTCAACATCATTTGGGCTGAAATAGACTCTCTTAGGCATTCATGTATGTGTCATCTGTTAGACACTAAGGATATTTGCTGCTAGAGACGGTACATACAAAACATTAGAGAAAAAACCATTTTCAAGATCTACAGTACCTTGTTCTTCGGAAATGATGGTGGAGTCATCTCCCATGTGGATGGGGATGGATTTTTCAATATCCAAGGGTGAAAAGGAGTATTTTTCAGCCATCATGTGATTCAAAGCTATAGAGACAATCAACAATGCTTTGGACTTTGGAGTGCTTGCCATGAGGGCATGACCTTTCTCATGCTGTGGTTCCCGATCTTGGTGATCTCTCCTCCGAAAGCTCTCCGAAAGATTGATGTGATTCCTCTCAAGGATAGAGGTTTCTTATCAATATTTTTCTTCATGCAGCCATGTTCAGTGTGAAAACCCTTCCCGTGGTAGGAACACTTGACTTTTTATTTCCATTGTGCGCTTTTCCTTTGTTCTTCCTTAAGCCGGAAGATTCATCATGCTGCTGGTTTTCAACTCTAGGCTTGGGAGCATCAAATTTGGTTTTCTAATTTTTCTGCTACTTTCCTTTACCCTTCATATCTTTGGGCCCGATACATGGAGGGCTTGATCACGGGAAGATTGGGTGATCCCCATCTAGACAAGCTTGTCATGTTCATTAGTTAGGGACTCAATGAAGGCATTGAGTGTAGGCATCTTCCATCCGGGGGTTGTGTGCTTCCCCACACAAAATGTAGAAACAAAAACCGAATAATCAGCCCTGAGTTTGGATAGAATGGAAAGGATGAGCTGATCCTCCTCCTTCTCCACACTACAGTGCTTTAAGAGTAAAACAATATGCTTGAACTTTGTAAAGAAATCATTCAGAGTCTCGAAATTGGAAGGTTGGAGAGACATGAGTTCATTTTTGAGCTAGTAAACCCTCAAGTCATCATGCTTTCCGTATAGAGATTCCAATTTGTACCATATTTATTTCAGTGTCTTCAAATCCATAAGATGGAAGAGAAGGTCTGGGGAAATAGAGAGGCACAAGAAACCGAAGGCTTCATCCTTCTTGTTCAAGAATCTTTCTTTTTGTATGGTGGATCTAGCCTCAACTTCAATGTCCATGGTGACTCTAAAAAGTCCTTTGGAGTGCAACTAAATCTCCATATAACTTTTCCATGAGTGGAAATTGTATGGAGTCAAGAGATCTACTGAAGAGACCATCTGGATGTGTTATAGAGAATGCTTCACTTGTAGAAACATGAAAATAAAAATAGAAAGGGCAAAATAAGGTCGAATAGTCTGCACATTCTAGGCTTTCATCACACCCAGCATAGTCAATCAAGCAAGCTTGATCAACAAGTTCTTTACTTGGGATATTGACTGGTAAGCCTTGTCTTCTGGTGCAGTGCTGGATTTTTGAGCTATTGCTCACTTTTCATGGAGAAATATGTCAAAAAGCTTGTTTTTGAGAGATATATATTCATCTCGATGTATGCTCTGATACCATATTAATCTTGCACATGATCTAGGAACAAATAATCAATCTCATCAAGAATTAATCAACAAATAACTCCTAAAATAGTGTTAATCATGACCAAAATTGGTTTCCTCTTTGTATATTAATAAACAATGAATGGTTACGATAACAATGTCAATAAATAGCTTGAATCCATGAGGAATTTGAATACCTAAGGAGGAAATTCAAAATCAATGAGTGATTCTGGCTTAACTGACTCTAAACCATAGGTTCACACTCAGTTAACCACTTGACCCAAACCCTAATTGACTCACCAAACCCTAACTAAAGTCAGAGTGCAATAAATGAGTGAATCTCAACTAAAGGAGATCAAACACATGTCATAGCAAGCAAACCAGCAAGTGCTAGTGCTCCATGACTTCAATGAACCCCGATGAGGTCAACTAAAGCTGAACTGATCATCAGAAGTTGGTGGAGGTGCCCCTGTTGACTCCAGATCATTAAATAATATATTTAATGAGAGGAGGTGCCTTAACTGACTGGTTTAACTGATTGTAACCACTTGTTAGCAATTAGGTGCATTAATATCACTTAGATCACCCTTGGAGTGCTCGAGTTATCCTCCTTGACTGTAGGTAGGCGTGGGTGTGACTAGATGATGGAAATTAATGCTCCACTGATGTCAATTAATGTCAATTATACTTAGGATAGTGGTTTAACTAGGAAAATTTGACCAAAAAGAGTGTGTATGATGGTAAATATCTCCAGTAATCTAGACCTATCAGTTTGGCTGGTAAGAAATAACAAGCTCTTTCTCTTTCTTCAGCAGAAGCAAAATATCGAGCCATAGTTAATGCCAGTCAGGAAGCTTTATTGCTTCAATTGATCCTTTCACTATTTGGATTCAAGCAGCAACAGCCTACTCCACTTTGGTGCGACAATCAAAGTGCCATCAAGTTCACCAAATATCCAGTTCTACAAACACGCAACAAACACATTGAGATACATATGCACTTCATCAGAAATATTGTTCATGATCGTGTTCTTGAAGTGCTCTTTTTCCTACAGATGATCAAGTTTCCAACATCTTCACCAAGTCTCTTACAAAAGCGATGTTTTCTAAAATTCGATCTATGTTAGGAGTTCAAGAATGTTTCATTAATGGGGGATAGGCTCTAATGCCTCCTTCCTTCTCCTAATAGTGTCACCTTTGTAAATCCTTCAATCCTATCCCAAGTTGTTCTTAATGGGGGGTGTTAGGATATTTAGACACTCATTAGAAGAAATTTCAACTCAAAATGGGCCTTTTAACTTTTATTCAAATTCCATGTCATCATGTGTTAGCCAATGAAATTGCTTTAAATTTGAAATACCGTATAGGTCTTAAATACTTTTTTAATATAAATTTGGGGATAGGTATCATAAAAAAAACTACTTTTTTTGTTTGTATTTTTGACGTATCTCCTCATGTTTTTACTCAAATTTTGATCGGGAGAGCTCGTTGGATGCGGAATTAAATTGCGCATCCAACGAGTACCCACTCGGCATACTTTTGATGGACCCCTCTACCCAAAAAACAAGAAATACCTAAAAAAATGGAATGATGATGTCATCATTCATTTTTTTCAGGTATTTCTTGTTTTTGGGGTAGCGGGGTCCGTCAAAAGTATGCCGAGTGGGTACTCGTTGGATGCGGATCTAAATTCCACATCCAAAGAGATCTCTCCATCAAAATTTGAGTAAAAACATGGGGAGATATGTCAAAAATACAAACAAAAAAGTAGTTTTTTCTTTTCTTCCTCCAAAATTAATAAATATTATTTTATTATCTTAACTATTATTTTATTAATTCATTTTAGGAGGCCCATTTTAAGTTGAAATTTCCTCTAATGCAGGAGTTATTTAAGATCAACTTTTGTAATATATATGTTAGGTAAAGTGTGTCTCTTTAGTATGCATTTGTGAATATTTAATCCGACGGTGACGATATGTTCTATACATAGAGTGATCTAATGGTTCAGAGTCTCTTAGATTGTACCTACCCTTAATTCGTGGCTTAACACCCAATTGGTACATGATCTCTATTTAAAGAGCATGGGAGGTCATAGGATAGTTGATCCATTATGAGAAGCTCATTTGTAACTTTCTTTCTTTTGCATAATAAAATGCCTCAAGTAGCTATTTGGCTAGGGCCATGGAGTGATTCCCTCTCGAGGGTTTTAACCACATCAAGACATAGCTGTGTTGATCTGTGATTAGTTTGTGTGAGTGTCTACTCTTGGTGCTCATTCTTTTGGGAATACTATGTGTACCCAAATATTCCTCATCTAGGTCTTCATCATATCCATGAAAAATCCATTGCATAGGTACAACCTAGGACCATACATTACATTTCCAATTCAATCACTTGCATCTCCTACCATCATCTTGTCATATCCAGATCATCTCATCATCATACACAGAGAGAAACCCATATTCATGCCACATGTCCAACATATCACCTACATTCTACCATCATAGGAGAATGCCAAGACTCATTATGTATCAATGACAACATGTGTCTACCACTATGCGAGAATTGCTTAGGAGCACACTGAGTGTGTTGCATCTCTTCTGCGATCATCCTATGTTCTACCAACATAGGAGCATGCCAGGACTCATTACATCTCAATGAAAACATGTGTCTAACACTATGCGATAATTTCCTAGGTGCACACCAAGTGTTTTCATGACCAGTGGACCTCTCACCATATCCAACATGGGAACATGTTAGGAATGATTACATCTAGGGATAACCTACCTTCTATGCTAGGAGTGATTAGATTCGATGACAACCTTCCATGACTTATTACATCCAAGCGAAGCCTGTGTTTTATTCTACGACTGATTACATCTGAGAACAACCTTCTAGGACTCATTACATCTAGGGACAACCTGTGTTCTATGCTAGGACTGATTAACTCTAAGGACATCCTAACATGACTGATTATGTCCCAGGAGAACCTGCATTCTAAACCAATACTGATTATGTCTTGGGACAACCTATAATTTTTTCCATGTGATATATTGTTTTATTGCATCTACTTCTTCTCTTCTCTCGTCATCTCTGGCATGGGAGAATTCCAGTAATGATTGCGTCTAGGAACAAAATGCATCTACCACCATGCAAGAGATCATCACTCTTTCTAGGGACCTCGATCTAAATGACACTAAATCTCTCTCTAAACAACTCAAACTTGAATCTGTACAAAGTTTTGGTCAAAAAATTGGTTATATTCTCATCCATTTCCATGTACTAGAGCTTCACTGCTCTTCTTTGCACCATATCCGAGATATAATGATAAGTGATCTCAATATGCTTCAAGTTGTCATGGAACATTGGGATCTTTGACAACATCAAATAAAGCATCCATTAGCTTCCGAATCCATACTGTCTCATAACTATCCAAGTAGGTTACAACATACTATACTTCATTTATACTTAGTGAGATGTAAGACTGCTTCCTTCTAAACCAAGAGATCATACTAGATCCCAAACTGAAGAAGCATCCTATAGTACTCTTCCTATCAATGGTGCTTCCTTCCTAATATGAATCAACATAACTGTGCACGTTAATCTTCTGATTCATGTCATACTTGAGGCCATACTCAGTTGTACCCTTCAAGTACCTCAGTACATGCTTTGGAACAATCAGGTGAACATGTCTTGGGTCAATCGGGAACTAGCTTAGGGTGTTCACAGCAAAGCATATGTCTGGTCTTATGTTAATTGGGTGCATTAATGAACAAATCATATGATGAGATATCATGGCATCAACTGACTTTGATGAAGCATCACAGAGTATATTCAAGTTTGATTCCATAGGTCTGGTCATTTCCTTGCATTCCAGCATTCCAAATATCTTCAGAATATTCATGACATTGACCAAGGAAAATCCCATCCACACTTTGCCACACCTCCATTCCTAAGAAGTGGTGCATCATCCCTAGGTATTTCATCTTGAACTCAATGGAAATATTACTCTTTGAATCTACAATGAGTTCTTCCTCTCCTGTCAGAAACATGTCATTGACATATAACAAGAGTACCGCTGGTCTTTTTTCCTTCAATGTTGAAGTAAAGGTTGGAATATTCTTTACTCTTGGTAAGTACTAAGCTCATAAAGAATATTTCCATCCTTCTGTACCATGTCAATATTCTCTAGCTTGGAGATCTTCTGTAGTGACTCCCTCTGTAGTAGAGAACCATCCTCCCTCTGCATCTTGTACTCTCTACATCGGGATATTCTGTTCTATAGTGACAGGTAGTTTCCTTTTCTACTGGTCTTCTATGTATATGTATTTTTCATCTCTCAGGGTCACTGAATATAGAGATCCTCCATCTCAAAATTTGATGGAATTTTTGCTTGCACCCATATGTGAGCTTTCCATTCTCTATACGGTTCCATATTAAACCTTGTAGAAAAGGTTAATGTCCCCATCACTCTAGGTGATCTTCAAGCTCCTCGTGTAATTTTATCTGCTATCCATGGGTTCCTTCTAAGCTTGTACAAGTCCCTTTGTACACATGTGGTTCTTTGCTAGATATACACTTCTAATTTAGTGGAGAAGTGTGTTTGTTCAATGGATTATGCCTTTCCATAATCTGCTCCACGTCTATGAGAAAACCATGAAACTTGCTTTGTAGTTCTTGATGTTGTCATCTATTGCATGCTTTTATTGTAGATACACAAGAAATACTATACGGAATTCCCTTCAGGTCTTGGAACCATATCCTTGACATCATTCTTCATGATCAAATCATACTCTTTGGTCATGTCCTCCTTCTATTTCTTCTTGATTGCTTCTTCATATATGGAATGATCTATATAAACAATGTCATACAACAATGCCACATAAGTGGAGTGTGTTTAGTGGATATTACTTTCTTTGGAATTAGTTTCATACATCTCTTCATATTGGCTTATATTTTGTGTCCAAGATGGTGTTCATATCTCATTTTGGATATACCAATATCTGTGGTTTGGTCATATCAATATTCTTCTGGAGCTCTGTCTTCCGTTATGGTGTTTTTGTCCTTGGGAGCTTTAGGTTCCTCTTCATTTTGTTGGAGTGAATCTTCTAGTTGAACCATCATCACTTGTTCTTTGGAACAATTCTCATCCTTGTTTTATTGTAGGTGATTGTACATGATATTTCCTACAAGTCAAACTTAGTCGCATGATTAGAAACATTTCATAATTTCTAAAACATATTAATAATGTCAATTTCTAATGCATAAAGATATATGGCACACAGTCATGTAACTATATTATCCAATGCTACAACATTCATCCATATCGTGTATACATATAGTAACTATATAGATGCCTTCAATATCTACCATAACACAGTGTGCACTACTCCTAATATGTTATCAAAGAGGTTTCATTCTAGGTAAGTAGCAATGGAATCTTGTACAACACCATAGGCTACTTACCCATCACATGCAAGTCAGTAGTATACTATTCATACATGTAAACACTCAAACAAGCATAATACATTTACTGAATATAAATGTGTACACAACTAAACAATATCATTTGACTAACTAGATATATAGGAAATTCCATTTAAGCACTTATCTTTATTTGTTTGGTTGGTGGAATCCCTCTTGATGTGTGTCTTTTTGTAGGAAATAATGCAGTCTTTGAATGTGTCGTCTACTTCATTATCTAATTATGGGAACATGTGTATGCCTTTTTCATGCTTGAGTAAGTCTTCTATACTAGATATCACATGGGATTGCATATTGTTGGTAGGGGTTTTGGGAAAGTGAGTTGCGTAGCGTCATGGCAGCTGCGCAAACTCACGCGACACTATGCAAGACCAGATCAGGGCGATGGGCTAAAGAATAACTATTTTTGAATATTTAATGTATTAATTGACCCTGTATTGTGGACATAGGTCATTAGAGGTTAGAATTTAGTTATAAGTGGGTCTTTGATGTAAAGGCACAAGCCTATATATAGAGCTAGTTTTGCAATTGTAGAGGACACAATAGGAACATAGATGAAGAATCATGATCAGTCTGTAGCGATCTATCTAAGGTCTTGATGAGTCTTTTGTTTTGAACAATCTGTGATCTGTGTGTGTCAGATACTAAATCTTGGGATGTAATTAGTCTCCTACTATGGAGAAGAATTCTCTATTTTGGATCTGTTGCACATAATTAATATGACATGACGGTTGTTTCCTAAATGTTGTCTTCTGTTTTCCTGTTTTCTTCTCTGCGATAAGTGTATTGAATCTATTTATGATTTACTGATATTACTGCAATGAACTCATGATGCGATCTAACCAAATTTTTTTCTCGTGAATGATGATGAAGCATGTTAATGTTGTTTTATGAATAAAATTATTGCGATAACACTGCTATGATCATTGAATAACGTGCTCTATTAGATCCGTAGTTGCGAAGGTGATCTGTGAGGACTGTCTTGGTTCTGTCAAATGACTTAGAGAAATATGATAGTCATTTTGTTAAAGTTGCAAATGCCATATATTCCCTTATAATTACAGAAAATTTTGTTTTGACAACCCTCCCTTGAACACCTCGACTGAGACCTCGTCCGCTCTATGGATCTTGCTGGGATAGGTAAAACCTATCTGGGCCGGTGCTTAGGGAGATCGCGCTGATTGGGCATCGACAAAGTGAGAAAACCAGTCAATGAGGATTTGCTGGTGGGTTTTTTCCAACAAATGGTTCCATTTCCAGGATTGAGTTGTGATTTAAAGGAGGATATGTTTTGAAATCTGACTCGACTAGAGATCGAGGGGTGGTTTGATTTAAAACTGCTAGAGTTTGCTGAAAAAGAAAATCAGAATCTGAAACTATTGATGGGTAATTGGTTGGACATATATATTCACAACGGTCCTCATGAATGGTTCTTTTGTGAGTTTCCTATCATCTTTTATGAGTGGTTGGCAAAGTTTACTTCTAAGAAGACAAAATTCCAAGGAGGAGATCCGACATCTTGGACTCTAGAGCTAGTCCAGGAATTACAAGAAATAGACAATAGGGCATTGTCAACTATCAAGGTGTGGTTAGACAGTATCCTAGAGGGATACATTACTGAGTTTGCAGTTGATACCAATAATTCATTTAGCGAAGCAGAAAGAGAGTTCTTCAACGGTCCACAAGGTATATTTTTGTTGTCGCTCCATCTATCTATTAAACAACTTGTTTGTGAAAAGGTATTCTGAAGATGGACCAAGAGTAGTGGAAATCTAGTGTGCAGAGGTTGCATACACCGTGACAAAAGGGGGGAGATGCATGGAAAGGTAAGGGGTAGACGGGCATGAGTTATGGTGAATGTGTGAAGGTCACCAAGGAAACAAGTGGTTTTACAAGAGGAGGAGCAAGGTTTCAAGAGAAGAGGTAGAGAATAGGAGAAGGTCCTACTCCAGTCAAAGTGTAATGCCACAAAGAAAAACCACACAGGACAAAGAAACCTTCCAGTGATGATGAGGATGACCAAGCCCAGGTTACACCCAAAATAACAACATGCTCGAACCCCAGTAGTAACGTGTCCACACCTCTGTGCACTACTCCACCACTAGGAAGAAACATGCATTCTACGTGGACTTGCCCGATGTGTCAGTAGCAGTCTAGCAGTAGAGTAGTAGCCAGAGGAAGAAGGCCCAAAATGGTGGGCGATGAAATGAAGCTACCAATATTTCATGGAAACAAAACTAATGACCTAGAGCAATACTAGTTTTTATGCAAAGTGATATAGATCACCCGACAGACTGTGGATGACACTGTCAAGAAAAGCCATCTAGAGACCACCCTCAGGGGTCATGCAATGGATTGGTACATGAGATTCATGCTGGTACCTCATGGAGGTACAAGAAAAACATTGGATGAGATCCGTACAAGGTTATTTGAATAATTCAAGAAGCCGAAGTCTGAGGCTCAGTACATTACTGAGTTGAAATAAATCAAGCAGTTCCCCAATGAAACAATTTGGGACTTTAATCAACATTTTAAGACATTGATGGATCGAGTTAGCTTTTGGATGAGCGATGTTCAACACAAGGATCGGTTCATCACCGTGCTTGTCCCACATATCCGAGAACCACTATTGCAACAAAATATTGTGACACAGAGAGAGGCTTTGGAAATCGCGATGAAACTAGAAGCATCATCGGTAGGAGATACTGCGGTTGGGATGAATCAAATTCAAGCATAGTTTTCCAGTCTGATGCTCCAAATACAATATATCAATAAGGATAAGGAATATCATGATGACCTTTGGTGCACCTGGTGTCATGTGGGTGGACATACCAAGGATACATGTCCAACGTTCTGAAATTATTTGCTTTAAGGAGCCCTGAACCCGTTGAGCTATGCTGGTGTACCATGGTGCCGCATATGTCAAGTCTATGGGCATCGACATGAGAACTGCGAATACATGCAAAACATGGTTACCAAGGCAAAGAATCTGTACTGTACATTTTGTCAGTCAGTAGGACATGATGATAAAAACTGTCAAGCTTATGAATTACTCCAGGAAAGGACATATGATTCATACTTTGTGAAAGGTGAGGACACCCAAGAAATGCAAGCATAGACACAGATGGCATAGCCAGCAGCATAGGTGTAGTATACACCTCCACCCCATATGCGGTTTATCCCGTCACAATTGGAATAACATTTTACGTCGCAACCATAGGTTTCCACACACATGCAGTTCATACCGAAACCATAGCTTGCCCTATGACCACAGTATAATTAGCTACTGCTCATTCAGCCTCAGCCACAATATGTTCAAACTATGCACTATGTCCAGTAGCAACCAAACCCCTCATAGTAGCAATTGGCCTAGCCTCAGTTTTAGCAAGGAGGATTCCAAGGAGGATTCGAGGGATGAGGAGGAGGTTTTGGTCGAGGAGGAGGTCAAGGTCAAGAATTAATCCAGTGTTATACCTGTGGTGTATTTAGGCACTACTAGAGGGAGTGTCCTCAAGCGTAGTGGACATACTATGTGGCCAGTGAAAATAATGTTGAAAATTTCCCTAAGCTGATTGCAAAATGGCAGGCTGGAGACATTCCTTAGCTGCAGAATGTGCAGGCTTATAACTAGCCAACGTTCCAGGTGAAGAACCAGGAGACGATGTAGAATCAGATCCTACCATAGACTCATAATCAGCCGACGAATCTGTCATCAAATCAGAACCTGCCACTAAATCATGCCAAGAACCTAAAACAAGGAATGACAGTTGCAACAATTAAAGCCGAACCATGAATGGAGGATGTCGATGTTGGAGTTGTCACTCACACCGGTCTGACAACTGGAGAAGATGGACCGTGTCAGCAAGTTTGATTCGCTAGAAAGAAAAAGGTAGCATTTGATATTGCGATGGAGAAAGACACCTTCTTTGAGGCCAAGCATGCAATCGAGATAAATCAGTGTAAGTTACCTATTATCGACATGCCATCTTCTTTTGATCCATCTGTAGAGGCAGGACCATCATAGAAACATGGTACCTTACAATAGTTCTTTGAGGCTTTTCTGTCACTAGAAAGGGATCCCAAATCCCTTGACGAGATTGAGAAACTGTTATACCATTGAGATAAGGCATTGAAGGATTCCATGGTGAACTCATTGCAAAAGAGGGAGATAGGAAAGGAGATGAGGATGAACATCTAGATCAGAGATTACAAGGTCAATTCATATATTCTAGATCTTGGATCCGATGTACACATTTTGACCAAGTAAACTTGGCAGTTGATGGGGAATCCAACATTGGGATGGTCGCTAGTGTAGCTACGACTAGCAAATTCAGCAAAGGTTCATCCCATTGGTCACGTCTCAAACCTGGTTGTTGATGTTGAAGGTATGAAAATGTATGCCGATTTTGATGTGATAGAAGTGGTTGAAGATGGAGGTTCTTATCCCACACTGTTGGGGATTAGGTGGGATAATGATAGCATGGTGATTATAAATTTCAAAAAATGGGTTATGACATTTGAGAACTGGGATGTCAGTGTCATTTCTCCTATGGACCCTCAAGAAGGATGTCAGTATATTGAACCTATGAGAGATGAAGCCAGTAGAAGTTGAGATCACACCTATAATATCTTTGAAGACTATATCCACTCTACCGTCTATGGTGAACTTGGATGGTGTAGCGCTAGTTCTGCGTCCTCTAATTCTGATGATACTTTGGAAAATTGGAAAAATAGGCTACATGAGGTATCGTTCAGGAAATGCAGGTTGATCACACAGTCTCTCCATCGCGTCACAACTAAGACTGTCGAGTTGCCAATTTATGAAGGGCTACCAAAGTTATCAAAATTCCTTCAAGAGTTTGAAGAAAAAGTGTTTGAACCAAAAAGGGTATTGGCTCTAGATGTCGCACTGAAGGCTACCCTAGCCCGATGGTGGGTGATGCATAACCAGACAATCTATGGCTGGGGACAGTTTCAGAGATTGATGATGGTATGCTTCAGTGATTTGGAGGTTTATCATGCTCGGTGATATGATGGATAGAATGACCCCACCAGTCACTTAATGGAATGTCAGGCCTTATGGGCATCGTGACCTAAAGATGAGTAGGTCCATGATTTTGTTCATACTTTGGATGATATCTTGAGATCCTGGTATGTAGCGGCAAAACTGTCCAGACCTATAACCACTTCAGAGGAGTTGTCTGTTTACTTTTTGTAGACGTTTAGTTACCAGGATGCCAACTCAGAGGTACATAATACATTACAAATCATCCATGACCTAGTGCTAAAGGTCATCCCTGTCGCATACCTAGTCGATCCACATGCGCACTGCTCAATGCAATCCATGATGACATGTTACAATATATATGGGGAACCTAAAGATGATGATGAGTTGCAGAATGTTAATATTCCTGAGTCAGAAGGAATCTGTGAGGTTGCAGTGCCAGACATACTGATAGATTCGATGAGTCAGCCTCTAAAGATCAGGAAAGTCAACATTGGGTTAGAAGAGAACCCAAAATTTCCCAATATTTGGGACTATTGGGATGAGGAAACAATGGCCAAAATCACAGACTTGCTGCATGAGTTCCGGGATATTTTTCTGACACAGTTGTAAAAAATGAATGGGATATTAGGGGACCTTGGGGAGATGAAAATACTGCTGAAACCATATGCAAAACTTGTGTTACAAAGGTCGTATCGACTGAACCTATGATACAAGGAACGTGTGAAGGCTGAGATTGACCGGATGCTGGATTCTAGGATCATCAAGCCTATCAAAGAATTAGAGTGGATAAGCTCTATGGTGGTTTAGGATAAAAAGGCCGGTCAAATCCACATTTGCATCAACATAAGGAAGTTGAATGATGCCTCCATGCATGACCTGTTCCCAATTCCATTTACAGATGAGGTCCTTGAAGGAGTAGGCAGCCAGAAGATGTATTCCTTCACAGATGGATTTTCGAGGTACCACCAGATCCAGATTGCAAAGGAGGATCACCATAACACCATGGTTGTCACTGAATGGGTTTGTTATCAATATATAGTCATTCCTTTTGGGTTGAAGAATTCACCTACGATCTTTTCTCGGGTGGTTATCACTGCATTCAAATATTTCATTCAAAAATTCTTATAGGTATACATGGATGACTGGACAGTCTATAGTTTGGTTAGTGATCATTTAGCAAACCTGTGATTGATGCTGGAACAGTGTCAATAGCATCAAATCGCACTAAACTCAAAGAAATGCATTTTCTGTGTGCCACTTGGAATACTTTTGGGACATTTCATGTGTAATCAAGGGTTGTTGGTTGACCCTATGAAGATCGTGCTAATTCTTATTTTCTTGTCGCCGATGACTATGAAGATGCTTCAGGAAATGTTGGGGCACACGAGGAACTACCGCAAGTTCATCAAAGGATACGCTGTGATTACTGCCCCTATGGAGAAGCTATTAAAGAAGGTTGTTGCATTCAAATGGAGTCAGGAATGTCAAGGATGTTTTGACACACTGAAGGCCAAGATGGCCTCCGCACCCATACTAGTATTCCTTTATTAGAACAAGGAGTTCCACGTGCATGTTGATGCCTCTTCTATTGCACTGGGGGTTGTTCTTGCATAACTAGGAGAGGGTGACCTGGATCGCCTGGTCACATATGCTAGTAGGAATTTGTTGTTTTCCAAATGAAACTACACAATGACTGAAAGAGAAGGATTGGTGATGGTTTATGCCTTGTAAAATTTTAGGCACTATTTGTTAGGTGGTCACTTCAATATGTTCACTGAACATTCTGCTTTTCAATATTTGGTCAATAAGCCTCTTTTGGGGGGGAAGATCTGTCAATAGCTACTGCTTTTTCAGGAATTTGACTCTCAAATAATTGTGAAGCGAGGACGGTTAAATGCTAGTCTTGATCACTTGTGTCACATTGACACCGGGGAAGAACCTACCACTATTAATGATGGATTGCTAGACATGCAACTATTCTGTGTCAATATCGTAGATTATCATTATGCCCCAATCATTTAGTTCTTGGCCACTGGTGTTGCCCCCGAGAACCTGTCGACTAGTCAGAAGAAGCAGTTGGTAGTAAAGGCTTCAAATTTCTAGCTAATAGTTGGGTAGTTATACAAGCTTGGACCAGATGAAATTTTGTGACGGTGTATCTTACCGCATGAGCAGGGACCCATTCTAGAAGAAGCACATGTAGGAATCGTGAGAGGTCACTATGGGGGAAGGGATATAGTGCATAAGGTGTTGTGTGTTGAGCTATGGTGTTCCACATTGCATAATGATGGTAAACCATCGTGATGGGATGAGATGTTGCTTGTGCCGCAGGTAACTCTACAACCTTTTGATAAATGGGGCATGGATTTTGTGGGTCCAATTAATCCACCAGGGAAGAGGATTGGTGTGCGATACATCATTACCGCAACTGACTATATGACTAGGTGGGAAGAGGCTGCACCAGTTGTGGATTGTACCACTGCGAAATCAGCGATGTTCATATTTGAAAATATTGTGATGCAGTTTGGGTGTCCTAGGATATTGATGAGTGACCAAGGAATTCATTTTATAAACTTCATTGTGCGAGCACTAACTGAGGAATTGCAGGTGAAACATAAGAAAAGCACTCCATACCATCCGTAGGAAAATGAGACTATTGAAGAATTCAACAAAATTTTCGAAACAGCGTTGACAAAGGTATGTAATGCTAATCATGATGATTGGGACTTGAAAATTCCAGCAGTGTTATGGGCCTATCGCACCACTTGTAAACCGTTGATAGGACAAGCACCATTTAATCTGGTATATTGACAAGAGGAAGTCATGCCCATGGAATAATTTTTTCTTTTTTTGCGCATCGCCGTGGTGACTGTCATGGATGATGCAGAATCATTGGAAGACCACGTTGCAAAGTTGATCCAGCTTGAAGGGGACCTCTTTATTGTAGGCTTCCACCAGCGCATTACAAAGGATCGACAGAAGTCATGGAATGATCGCCACATTAAGAAAAAATAGTTTGTGGAAGGAGATTTGGTGTTGTTAGATGACAGCAAGTTCATGAAGCATCCAGGTAAGTTATAGATGCATTGGTTACACCCGTATATTGTTCATTCCATTACTTCTAGTTGTGTGGTTCAGTTACAGCAATTAGATGGTGCATTACTGCTAGCACTTGTCAATGGGGGTTGCTTGAAGCCCTATAGGATGGGGTCAGGGCTACAACCCCCTTGAAGAGTTGTGAAAAACAAAACAAAAAAAAATAGAGGATTTTGTTAGATAGCAGCAAGACAAGCCTAGGGGAAGAGGCAGCGCAAGGATATATTTAGTAGCGGTGGAAGGTAGATCACCTATGATAGTTGTAGGGCTATGGGTTGGTCAAATAAGTAATAAATACATGTAGTTAAAATAGTTAGCTGGTAGCGCTTGTTGAAGCAAAGTGGATTAATGGTTGATCCGATCGTTAGAAGGGTAAGGTTGCCGGTGGATTTGGTATCATTACTACTGGATTTGGTCATGATGAATATGGTATATTTGGTAATGATGAGTTCAAATTAGGAAGTGGCTATAAAAATCATGCGGGATTCGAGAGGAAGGAATTATTTAGAGCAGTTCAGTTGATTGAACAGAGTGTTGAGATGAGTATTGAGTGTCAGTTGCAGAGTAGAGATGTAGAGTCATCAGGTGCATCGTAAGGTTTTGGGAGTGTGACATGCTGAGTGACCCCAACGCAATTGAGATTTCCAGTGAGGAGGAATCCCCCATTTGGCCCACAAAATTCGAGGAAGAAGTTATGAGCATGCTGGTAGGCTCTTTCTCCACCCCCATGAGAAAGCAGCTGACCTAGAAGCCTAGTTTCACACCACCACAGAAGAGGCACACCCACACTTTGGTGAGAGTGCATGAAGAGGGGACTGCATAGACTGGGTCATCAAGTTCGGGAACTATAGATTCTACGTATCCCAGGGGAGTCTTTGTTAATGATTTTCTAGGATATGTCACTCCAATGTGTTTGGGAGAAAACCTAAGGTAGCCTATGAAGAATCAGAAGTATCCACCAAAATTCTCATCGCTACTGGAAGGGATGACTTGCTCGGTCGATATCATCCCTGCCTTAATCAAGTTAAAGTTTGGGGACCATGATTTGCTGTTTCTTAAAGATGTACGGGATGCCCCCTATGAATCAATTTCGACGGTTCCTGGTGAACCAATTCAGTGGATCCCTCAACCTTGGGCGAGTGGGTTGAACAACTTTTGTCTATTGGGGCTCATCAATATGCCCCACTTTGGGTGACTGAACAAATCCCATGCCTGTGTTAAAAAAAATTTGTCCTACTTTCATGGTGGGACACTCTAGTTGAATGAGGCTATTCTGGTCACGGTTGACTTAATTGCAAGAATTATGGGCTTGCTGAAGACCGGTGAATATCTGGCACAGTATATCCATGGGCAGGACACTGACAAGAAGCTTACCAAGTTGCTAAAGGAGAGATTTGACTTACAGTGTGATGTCCATGCCTATCTTATAGACAACATTAATTCACAAGTAGTACACATCGAGGCATGTATTTTAGTGAGTAAGATTGTTCGAGGGAATTGACTAGTCTAGTGCAACTCGAGCGTGATCGCCTGTGCACAAAAATACATAGAGGGAGTGCAGATGAAATGGTCCTTGTTTATACTCAACCAATTGCTTGACGATGCGCTCGCTGCTCAGGCTAGGTGGCCATTTTCCTATAGTTGGCTATTAATTCTCATTGCACTGGTCTCATGGATGGAACCCAAATATTATCAGGTGATGGCAGTTGATGCGATGAAGGTGTGCCATGGTGCAAGATATTAGAACTTGTGGTGGATTGAAGAGCCAATTCGACAGGTGGACTATGCAATCCACTTTTGATTCTATTGGGAAGCACTGCAAGCCATAGCTGTCAAACTTCCTCGCTTGTCCAATTATGCAGCAACCAAGTATCATCGGCTCATTCAGCTCGCTATCGGGGCTCACTCCATATATATCCAGGCACAAAGAGACCTCGATAAGCAGTGGCTACCTCTAGCTTACAAACTCATCGATGAATAATTGGATGCCCTCATCAATGATTGGTCATCTAAATGGCACAACCCCGTGCGCTTAGAAGAACTCTCTAAGGACCCACCCATGGATGCCTCGGATAAGCATGTCCAGAAGGAGCTGAGTGTTCATGACTCCGACGATGAATCATCGACAGACCCTGAGGCCAAAGCACAGTGCATGCAGGAGGAAACTTGAGCCAAATGGTGCCAAGAACACTATGTAGGCAGTGGTACCCGTTGAGGACTGGAGGACCAACTATAGCAGCTCATCAAATTAGTCACTAACTCCTTTGAGACTGAGATACAAGCTCTATGAGAGTCCAACCACAAAGAGTTTTCTACATTAAGAGATAGGTTGAATTGTATTTTTGATGTTGTCTCTAGGAAGACACTCATGAGACATGTGATGCAGAAAGTCCCGTTAATCAGCACTGAGGCGCGGGATAGGAACGTTCAAGTTCCCCCGACTACGATCGACATGGGAAGTGAAGAAGGGAACCAATTGTTGCAAATAATCGAGAACGTTGCCTAAGAATTGAACAAGTTAATTGCTCAAGCGCTGGTGGAGTTGCAGCATGTTGCTACCCAGGAATTGGCAAATAGATAAAAGCAGTTAACTAATGGATACGTGCAGTCACATAGTGTAGTTGAGAAGCTGTAGAAAGAGGTCAAGGAGTTGCATCAGGTTAGGGTGCATCTAGCAAAAGAGAAGGTACAAGAGATCGATGCATTAAAGGTGACACAGGATGAGCTACAATGCAAGGTTGTCGAGGAAATAACCGAGCTAAAGAAGGCACAATATTGCCTCATCATTGAGAAGGTGCAGTTGTGTGCAAGTGTTGGCGAGGTAGAGCAAGCTATTGATGAGGCTTTTCAACATATTTTTTAGAGGACAGCTGAGCTTATTGTAGTCGCTAAGGCCAAGTGACTTGGGGAAACTATTGACAAGCTCCAAGACACCAATCTTCTGCTCAATGCCCTGGTCAATCCAGAGACATTGCTGGGGAAGGTTGTCGAAAGGAAGGCTACTATTGGGTAAGTAGCAGGCCATTTTGAAACAATGGAGCAAGAAGCAAAGACAATCATGGAGGTGATGATGCATTTCTAGGAAAGTGTTTTCCAAGACAAGCAACTCGACCAGCTGACCATGTAGGTGCAAGAAGCTGAAGGACAGTTGATGACATTGAAGACGGTGCTATGAACACTACCTCTCATGGTACAGATCATGCGGTCTGAGGAGTTGAAGGACATACAAAAAAGAGCTTCCTGCACCCAAGAATGCCAAAAAAAGCATCATGCCCAGTTAGATGAGTTTTAAGAAATTGGTGGGAAGTTGGATGTGAAAGCAATCGCAACATTGTAGGCGGTGTGAGAAAATCAACAGATGGTTGATGGCAAGGTTGGTATAGTGCACACCATGTAGTAGGATTTTCTTAACTGTCAGAGCACTATCAACAAAGTCCTACTTCAGGTTCATGAGATCTCACAACAGTTTGAATATTTCATGGCCAAGACATCGGCATATACCCTGTCAACCTGACGTGGTTCGAGGATGTGCCAAAAGACTGTGTTGGGGACCTGTTGGCAGGTGTTCTAGGAAAGTGAGTTGCGCAAGCTCACGTGACACCACACAAGTCTAGATCGGTGCAATGGGTGGAAGAATAACCATTTTTGAATATTTAATGTATTATATGACCACATTTTGTGGACATAGGTCATTAGTGGTTAGAAGTTAGTTAGAAGTGGGACTTTAATGTAAAGGTGCGAGCCTATATATAGAGCTGGTTTTGCAATTGTAGAGGACACAATAGGAACATAGATGAAGAATCATCATCTGTCTATCACGATCTATCTAGTGTCTTGATGAGTCTTTTGTTTTGAACAATCTACAATCTATCTGTGTCAGATACTGAATTTTGGGATGTAATCAGTATCTTGATGTGGAGAAGAATTTTCTATTTTGGATCTGTTGCGTAGAATTAATATGACATGACAGTTGTTTCCTAAATGTTTCCTTCTATTTTCCTATTTTCTCTTCTATGATAAGTGTATTAAATCTTGTTAGATTTTTAACATTAAGCTATCATTATATTAGGATCTTTAACTGAGAGAATAACAAGCACATCAATCAAACACAAGAGACAATGAATGCAATGTTTTTCCTAGGGGAAACCATAAATGGAGACAACCCGGCAACTTCCTCGGAGATAGAATCAACACCAAAATTAAAACCCCAAAACAGTAAGATGATCTCCCGACAGCAGTAACCTCTTTCTTCCTAGCCCCAGTGTCTTCTTCTTCCTCATCTATACACTACAACTAAGTGTGAGTGAGTGTGTTATAAATAGAGAGGCTAGCTCTCTATTTATACTAATTCCTGACTTGAAAAATCCCTACTAGGGCCGACTTCACTAGGTGAGTCTCACAACCCTAGTGCCATAGAACTGTGGGGACTTTAACCCTTGAACAATAGGAGGGTTATGCATAATGACTTGACATGACTTGTTTACATTATAGAAACTCTTGATTGAAACATCGGGGAATTACATGACTCAATTGCATTACAGACACATCCCAGAATAAACATCGGGGTACAATACATAAGATACATAAGTGAGTACATTCCAAATTTACAATTACATCAACACTCCCTCTTAACTAGGAAGGTATTCTCTTGACACAATTTATCAGCACAAGTCTTCTTCTCTGTATCATCTGGATCATCCTCAAGTTCTCGTCATCTTCAATTCATCGTCATTTGGATCTGGATCATCACTAAATCTGGATCATCATTGGAACATCATCACTGGATCTGGATCATCATTGGATTTGGATCATCACTGGGTCTGGATCATAACTGGATATAGATCATCACTACTGGAGCATCACAGGTGCTATCTCATGATTCTTCTCATCACAGGAAGTTCTACAAAGCTAGAACTTTTTCATGATGGGTGTAGGCCTAAACTCCACGTAGGTCTTTCTCAGCACTTATATCTGACCCTAAGTTAGAATGGCCCATCCAGCACTTACATCTGACCTTGAATCATTATAAATGTATGCCCAGCACTCAGATCTAACCATGAGAGGAATTTAATCCCCTCACCGTGTCAGAATGGCCCAACCCTTACATCTGACCATGGAAGGAACCTCATCCTCTCACCATGTCAGAATGGTCCAACCCTTACATCTGACCTACTCATTAGAATGTCCCAACCCTTATATTTGAGCTACTCATTAGAATGGCCCAGCCCTTACATCTGACCTACTCATCATAATGGCCCAGCCATTACATCTGACCTACTCGTCAGAATGGCCTAGCCCTTACATCTAACCTACTCATCAGAATGGCCAAGCCCTTAGATCTGACCTACTCGTCAAAATGGCCCAGCACTCATATCTAATCATGTGAGAACACATCCCACAGTCACATATAAATGGCCCTCAGTCCCAGACTGAACTTTCCTGGTAACTGACCAGGTACCTCCATTCTCCTAGAGAATGACATCAAGCCTTATATCTGATCAAGTGGGAACCAATCCCTCAATCACATCAGAATGGCCATGCACTCACATTTGATCAGGTAAGACTACATCTTGCAGTCGTATCAAAAAGGCCCTCACTCCTAGACCGAGTATTCTTGGAAACTTACCAGGAACCTCCATTCTAAGAATGGCAGTAGCCCTTATATCTGATCATGTAGGAACCAATCCTACAGTCACATCAGAATGGCTCAGCACTCATATCTAACATGGAAGGAACCAATCCTCTCATGATGATAGAATGGCTCAGCCCTTACATCTGACCATGGAAGGAACCAATCCTATCAGCATGTCAGAATGGCTCACAAACTCATCACTTCCCCTTGGAAGGAACCTCAATCTAGAGAACACCAATCTCCTCCCTGAAGTACTCAAACTTCAGTATGGATAATGGCTTCATCAACACATCAGCTATATGTTCATCCGTCGCAACATACTGGAGCTTCACTACTCCCCTCTGCACCATATCCCTGATATAGTGATACTTGATCTCGATATGCTTCAACTTGTCATGGAACACTGGGTTCTCCAAGAACTTCACGCAACTATTGTTGTCGCAATATAGACAAGTAGCATCTAGCTGGAGATCAAATAAATAAAACAGTAGCTTCCTGAGCCATAATACCTCACAACTAGCTGAACAAGCTATGACATACTTTGCTTCAGTTGTACTCAGTGCCACACAGGATTGCTTCCTGCTAAACCAAGAGATCACACCTGATCCCATACTGAAGCAACACCCTGAAGTGCTCTTCCTATCGATGGCACTTCCTACCCAATCTAAATCAACATAACCCTCCAGGCTAATCTTCTGACTTGCCTCATACTTGAGCCCATAATCAACTGTACCCCTCAGGTACCTCAAAATATGCTTTGTAGCAATCAAGTGAGCATGTCTCAGATCTATCAGGAACTGGCTCAAGGTGTTCACAGCAAAGAAAATATCTGGTCTTGTGTTCCTCAAGTACATCAAGGACCCAATCATCTGACAATACATCGTAGCATAAACCACTTCTAATGAAGCATCACTCAATAGCTTTAGGTTTGATTCCATCAGTGTGGTCATTGCCTTGCCATCCATCATCTCGAATCCTCTAAGGATATCTACTGTATATTTCCTTTGTCCTAAGGAAATTCCATCTACATTTTCCCACAACTCCATGCCTAGAAAATAATGCATCATACCCAACTCCTTCAATTTGAACTCGACAGCAAGCTTCCTCTTCGTATCGGCAATCAAACCATTTGTACCTATTACAAACATATCATCTACATATAGTAGGAGCATCAGTTGATTTCCATCTTCAACCTTGTAGTAAAGGTTGGAATATGCTTTACTCTTGGTAAAGCCCAAACTAGATAGAAAGCTGTCAATTCTATCGTACCATGTCCTGGGTGCCCATTTCAAACCGTACAGGGCTTTATTCAATCTACATACATGAGACTCCCTGTCATGTGTCTCGAAACCGAGTGGCTGCTCCACATACACTTCCTCTTCCACTACACCATTCAAGAAAGCAGTCTTGACATCCATCTAGTGTATCTTCCATTTCATCACTGTAGCTAGAGTATGTACTAATCTGATGGAAGTGTATCCAGCTGTAAGTGCAAAAGTTTCTTCATAATCTATTTCTTATTTCTGTGAGAAACCATGAGTAACAAATCTTGCTTTATATTTTTCTATGCGACCATATACAGCATGCTTGATCTTGTAGATCCATTTGGAAGTTACGACAGACTTCCCTTCTGGTCTTGGGACAACATCCCGAACATCATTCTTCATGAATGATTGATACTCTTCGATCATAGCATCCTCCCATTCTTTTAGTTCTGCCGCTTATTCATAATTGGAAGGTTCTTTATCGATGAAATCACATAATAATTATACATACCCGGAGCAGGATCTAGTCCTCTTTCTTTCTCTGTGATTCTCTTCTGGAGCCCCATATCTTTCTGCACCTTGGATAGCTTCTCTTACCAAAGCAGGTTTCCTCTTATGAGGATTCTTCTCCTGAGGTTGATCTACATGTTCTTGAGGTTCTTCAAATTTTCGATCTTCTTCTTGAGTTTCTTCTTTCAAGGTTGTATCATGAATTCTGGGTGCTTCTGCTTCTTCAGGTTCTTCAGTAGGTCTCTTTCTGGATTTGTTATAAGCTAAGTCTTCATCAAATGTCACATCCCTACTAATGTCAATATTCTTGAATATTTGGAAGTATATTCTATAATACTTCAATCTTTTAGAGTATCCCACAAATATACACCTCTTTCCTGAAGGATCTAATTTTGTCCTCTTCTCTTTTGGAATGTGTATGTATACTGGACAGCCAAATATTCTGAGATGGATGAATTGTGGTTTCTTTCTGAAAAAGACTTCTTTAGGTGTCTTATTCTTGAGTACTCTGTGTGTAGTATGGTTTTGTACATACATCGTTGTTCTGGAATCTTCTGTCCATAAATGCATGGGAAGATCTTGATCATGAAGCATAGATCTTGCAACTTCCATGATAGTTATGTTCTTCCTTTCTATAATCCCATTTTTTTGTGGATTATATGGAGTGGATAACTCCCTCTTAATCCTTGAGTCTTTGCATAACTCTTTGAATTCATTCAAAGTGAATTCTCTGCCATTATCTAATCAAAAGGTCTTGATCTTGTCTTCAGTGTGGTTCTCTATCAAGGATTTGAATTCCTTGAACTTGCTGAAAACTTTATCTTTGTTCTTCATGAAGTAAATCCATGTCTTCCTAGAAAATTCATCAATGAAAGAAACATAGTATACATACCCACTTAATGAGCTTGATAACATTGGTCAGCATACATCGGAGTCGATGATTTCCAAGATTCCTTTTTCCTTGCTCTCGCTACTTGGAAATGTCTTCTTTGTATTCTTTCCTTTCGCACATCCTTTGCAGACTCCATCATGTTTTGCTTGAATTTCTGGAATACCTTCAACAGATTTGCTTGCCAGTGGTAGTGCTCTGTAATGCACATGTGCGAGCCTTCTATGCCAGAGTTCATCTAGATCTACTGTTTTATGGACCAAGGCTTGTTTTGGCTGGCCCTTCAATTTGTATAGACCTCCTTCTTATTCCCCAATCACTATTACATCATTAATAGTCTTTCCCTTTGGCCACATGATAACTTGGTCATCTATAAATGCAACCCTCATTCCTTTTGCATCTAATGCAAATATGGAGAGAAGGTTCTTCTTTAGTCCTAGTACAAACAATACTTCCTTCATTTTCATATACTTTCCAGAGTCTAGTTTATAGGGGGATTCCCCACTACCTTTTATTGGATACTGGTAGTCATCTCTGAGCTTCACCTTTTGAGGTGATTCATGTTTTGATAGTCTCACAAAAGACTCTTTGAATCCTATCATATGTTTGGAAGCCCCACTGTCTATAAGACAACCATTGCTTCCATGTGTGAGGTTTCTCATGAGAGAGGAAATCAAAACATATTCTTCATCACTTGAGGAATTATCACTTTCTTACTTATTTCTCTTTGAGGAAGGTTCATCATCTTCTATAGCATTTACATGATGTTTTCTCTTGTTGTTTTTCTTCTTGTGAGAGTTTCTTTGGTTTCTAGGACAATCCCTGGAAAAGTGCCCTATTTCATCACAATAATAACATCTGAGTTGAGATTTATTGTAGGAAGAGTGCTTACATTTAGAATGATGATGATGATGGTCCCTTCTAGGTTTCTTGGATTGAACTATGAGAGCTTGATCTTCACTTCCCATCCTTTCTTCTTGAGATTCTATCTGAGATTCTTCTTATGAGCATTCTTCCCAAAGTCTGTTGAACTTGATTAACTTCTTTCTGGCACATATTCCTTGAATAAAGGAGTCCCATGATCTAGGGAGACCATTCAAGGTGGTCATTACAATCTCTAAGTAAGACTAGATCGTCTCTGCATTCTAAATCTTCACATTCTTCAACTGGTTCCTCAAAGTCATTTTCTTGTTTATGTTTTTTCCTTTAAACAATTTGGTTAGTGAATCAAACATAGCTTTAGGTGTATTTAGGGAGGACTCCTATGGTATGAGGTGATCCTTGATTGAATAAAAAATAATGCTCTTTTCCATAACCAAATTTTTCTTGTGTAAGGCCTTAGCCTCATCTCCCTCTAGAACTAGAACCTCCTCATTGATGTAGGAGTCCAACTCATTTTCTTCCAGAACTAGGGAGATATTATACTTCCAGGATCGAAATTTATCAGATCCCTCAATATTTTCATCAAGCTTGGTATGCTGAGACATCTTAACTGAGAACCTCAAATGGAAATACAAAATATTTAGATCTTACCATGTCAAGATGTTGGATCTGGATTTGGAGCTGAAATTCTATATTGCTGGTTCAGGAGCAGATTAGGGTTTGGCTTTTCTGGACTTCTGCCCAACCAAATGCTTTGACATTGATCTCTAAACTTCGATTTTCAGGAGGAGATCAATCTAGGCCTTTGCTCACTAAAAAATTCCACTTCTATGGAAATCCCTAATTTCTGGCAGCAGTGTCAAGTCCAAAATTGAAAAACCTCAGAATTGGATTCTGCTTCAACAGAAAGATGCACCCTAGGGAGGAGAGTTATTCCAACCCTATTTTGCTGAAAATATGTGGAGAGAGATCCATAAATTAGGAATCCCTAGTTCCCGCAGTTGCATGGTGTCTTCTTCTCAGGTTAGCTCTAATACCATGTTCGATTTTTAACATTAAGCTAGCATTATATTCAGATCTTTAATTAAGAGAATAATAAGCACATCAATCAAACACAAGAGACAATGAACACAGTGTTTTTCCTCATGGAAACCACAAATGGAGAAAACCCTGCAACTTCCTCAGAGATAGAATCAGCACCAAAATTAAAACCCCAAAATAGTAAGATGATCTCTCGACAACAGTAACCTCTTTCTCTCTAGCCCCGGTGTCTTCTTCTTCCTCAACTATGTCCTACAACTGAGTGTGAGTGAGTGTGTTATAAATAGAGAGCTAGCTCTCTATTTATACTAATTCCTGACTTGAAAAAACTCTACCAGGGATGACTTCACTAGGTGATTCTGTGTTAGAGGAGCAAGTCAGCATGTCGACTTGAATGATAGCCGACTTAGTCGATCAGCCGACTAAGTTGGTTGGCCAACTAAACTAGAGATTAGTTCGGCCACCTAAGGTCATGTCGGTTCACCTAACCAATAGGTAGTTATTTTGTAACTATTTGTAAATCATATATATTAGGCTATTGATCCCGATGAGAACTCGGTTCAGTTCTCTGTATTGTATGGACCCACTCATGTTAATATAATCTATTGTTTCCTCTACTTGTTCTTATCTCTTGTCTCTGTTATATATGTATGTTTTGGTATGTATTATTGGTAACCTTAGGTGATCTATGAGATTACAACATTGGTTCCATTTTCGGAACATGAACCTGGGTCTCTCGGGTGAGAGCCGAGTATTAGAATGGGCATGTCCAATGGTAGTCCAACCTAAGAAACATGATCTAACCAAACTAAGAATTAGTGTCGACTTTAGAGAGCTAAATATAGGTCAACACTAACAAACTGTTGGAAAGATATTATCAACTGTTTGAAAGTGTGGTGTCGGCGTTCTAAGCACAGATTCAAGAAACAAAAGAAGAATAAAAGGAAGAAATCGTTCGACTATTGAGGGCGCAACACATAGCATTTTTTGAAGCCTACAAAGTATTGCAAGATCACATGGAGGAGTCTGTCATCACCAAGGAATTACTGTGAGATTGGCCTACTTACTACAACCAAGTCTATCAACAAACTCGGTAGACCCGACAAGGGATCCAAGCACTTGAAAAAAGGAAAACCACTAATGAGACACTCAGAAGCACAATATAATAACAAATAGATGGTAGCCGACTTAGTCGATCATCCAACTAAGTCAGTCGGCTGACTAAACTAGAGATTAGGTCGGCCACCTAAGGTTGTGTCAGTTCACCGAACTGACAGGTAGTTATTTTGTAACTATTTGTAAATCATATATATTAGGTTATTGAGCCAGATGAGAACTCTATTAAGTTCTCTGTATTGTATGGACCCACTCATGTTAATATAATCTGTTATTTCCCCTAATGGTTCTTATCTCTTGTCTCTATTATATATGTATGTTTTGGTATGTATTATTGGTAACCTTAGGTGATCTGTGAGATTACAACATTGTTTTCGTTGATGGGACATGAACCTGGGTCTCTCAGGTGAGAGCTGAGTATCCTAACCAACTACACTACAATGGAAAAGACCAAGAATCAGATGTCACATCCCATGAAGGACAAGCATGAAACAAACGACTACTTAGACATGCATTTTTTTGGTACCTCCCTGTTTCTTCAAGACGAAGAAACTTTTTGTTCGTGGGGGAGATGTTAGAGTAGAAAGTTGGCATGTCAACTTGAATGATATCTGACTTAGTTGATTATCCAACTAAGTCAGCCAGCCAACTAAACTAGAGATTATGTCGGCCACCTAAGGTCGTGTTGGTTCATCGAATGGATAGGTAGTTATTTTGTAACTATTTGTAAATCATATATATTATGTTGTTGAGCTAGATGAGAACTCGGTTCAGTTCTCTGTATTGTATGGACCCACTCATGTTAATATAATTTGTTGTTTCCTCTACTTGTTCTTATCTCTTGTCTTTGTTATATATGTATGTTTTTGGTATGTATTATTGGTAACCTTAGGTGATATGTGAGATTACAACATTGGTTTCATTTCCGGCACATGAACCTGGGTCTCTCAGATGAGAGCCGAGTATCAGAATGGGCAAGTCCAATGGTAGTCCAACCTAAGAAACATGATCTGACCAAACTAAGAATTCGTGTCGACTTCAGAGAGCTAAATAGAGGTCAACACTGACAAACCATTGGAAAGATCTTATCAACTGTTTGAAAGTGTGGTGTCAGCACTCCAAGAACAAATTCAAGAAACAAAAGAAGAACATAAACAAGAAACCGTTTGACTATTGAGGGTGGAGCACACAACCTTTTTTGAATCCTACAAAGTATTGCAAGATTACATGGAGGAGTTTGTCATCACCAAGAAAGTACTACGAGACTGGCCTACTTACTACGAGCAAGTCTATCAACAAACATGACAGACCCAACAAGGGACCCAAGCACTTGAAAAAAGGAAAACCACTAATGAGACACTCAAAAGCACAATAGAAGACCAAATAGTGCTTAAGACAGCCAAGCTGCAGAAACTTGAGCAGGAAGCACATCAGTGGGTGCATCAAGCCATCCCCAATTTGGAAAAAGTAGACATCATATTCCCATAGATGAAATGACTTGTAGAGACTGCAAAGGAGAAGGACCAGTTTATGGGTCCCGACATGGAAAGAATAGCTGAAATTTCCATGCCAGAAAAAATGTCGATCCTATCAAATCTGACTACACTCACCATCGACATTAAGAAAATACTACAGAGTTGGATATATTTTGAACATCACTTAGCCATGATGGCTCGAGCAATTGTCGAAGTCTGTGTGCAGAAAAGACCAACAATCAGATGTCACAACCCAAGAAGGACAAGCATGAAAGAAACTTCTACTTAGATAGGCATTTTTTTGGTACATCCCTATTTCTTCGGGACAAAGAAAAGTTTTGTTCATGGGGAATATGTTAGAGGATCAAGTTGGCATGTCGACTTGAACGATAGCTGACTTAGTCGATCAACCAACTAAGTCGATCGGCTAACTAAACTAGAGATTAGGTCGGCCACCCAAGGTCGTGTCGGCTCACTAAATCGACAAGTAGTTATTTTGTAACTGTTTGTAAATCATATATATTAAGCTATTGAGCCAGATGAGAACTTGGTTAAGTTCTCTGTATTGTATGGACCCACTCATGTTAATATAATCTGTTATTTCCTCTACTTGTTCTTATCTCTTGTCTCTGTTATATATGTATGTTTTGGTATGTATTATTGGTAACCCTAGGTCATCTGTGAGATTACAATAGTCGAACAAACCTAGTGCCCCAAATTGTGAGGAATTTAACCCTTGACCAATAGGAGGGTTACCCACAATGACTTCACATGACTTGTTTACATTATAGAAACCCCCAATCAGAACATCGGGGCATGACATCACTCAATTACATTATAGACACATCCTGGAATAAACATTAGGGCATAATACATAATATAGATAAGTGAATACATTCCTAAGTTACATTTACATCAAAAAATATATTTATTATTTACTAATATTGCTACGATGACCTGATGATGCGATCCAACCAAATTATGTTTTGATGAATGATGATGAAGCTTGTTAGTGTTGTTTTATGAATAAAATTGATGTGATAACACTATTGTGATAATTGAATAATGTGATATGTTAGATCCATAATTGTGAAGGTGATCTCTGAGGACTTTCTTGGCTCTATCGAATGACTTAGAGAAATCTGATATTCATCCTGTCGAAGCTGTGAATTCCATATCTTCCATTCTCACTGTTGGAAACTTGGTTCTAACAGCTATCCCTTGAACACCTTAGGTGAGACCTCATCCGCTCTGCAGATGTTGCTGGGCAAGGTAAACCATATCTGGGATGGTGCTCAGGGATATCGTGCTGGTTAGGCATCGACAAAGTGAGAACCCCTGTCGATGAGGCTTTGTTGGTGGGTTTTCGCCAACACATATTGGGTCTAAATCTAGGTGTCACTTCTTTATTCATAATTGAATTTATTCTTATCCAAATAATGAGATGGAAATATGTTCTTCTCTATCATGGGTTGAATCCTTATGTATTAAAATAAATACTCCTCATCAATTGAGGAATCAACTCTTTATTCTCTAGTTCTTTTCATTGTTGGTTCATCATCTTTAGTGGTGTGAGTATGGTTCATTTTCTTGTTCGACTTCTTGTTGGAGGATCCTTTGTTTCTAGGACAAATCTTTAGAGTAGTGTCGCTTCTCATCACATGTGGATAATCTCATACTAGATAGATACTTTATGGGTTTCTTTTGTCTTTTTTATGAGGGTCCTCCCTTTTGTTGTGATGATGGCCCTCCTTCTTTATTTGATTTCTTCTGATGTGAATTGTTAAAGCTTGATCTTCAGTTACTCCCATCTTCTCTTATCTTGTTATGAGCCTAGATTATTCTTGTGTGCATTCTTCCCAAATTCTAGTGAAAGTGATCAGCTTCTTTCTATCACATATTCCTTAAATAAATGAATCCCATGATCTTGGGAGACCATTCAAGGTGGTAATAACAACCTCTCCTTATTACACATTCTCTTCACTTGCTTCTAGTTGTTCCTTGATTTGACAAACCCTTGTGAAGTAGGATTACATTGTCTCTGATTTTTGTATCTTCACATTCTTCAGTCGATTCCTCAATGTCATCTTCTAATTGATGTTCTTAACTTCAAATAGCTTCGTCAAATTATCAAACACTTCCTTAGGTGTATTCAAGGATGACACATGAGGGATGAGGTGATCCTTAATAGAATCTTTGATGATTATATTGTCCTTGATCAATTTCTTCTTATGGATATCCTTAGCCTCACATCCCTCTAGATCTGGAACATCCTCTATGATATACTTATCCAAATAATTTTCTTTAAGGATCAAGGAGATCATATACTTCCATGCTTGAAATTCCTCATCTCCCCCAAGCTTATCATCAAGTTCGGTCCAATGACTCATTTTGAAATGAGAACCTCAAATGGAAATATTAGAGATTTAGATCTTACTAATTCCAGATGCTCAACCCAATTCTGGAGCTGGTTAAACTATGGTTGTCATATAAACCCTAATTTTATGCATAGAAATAAGTGCCTCCTTTATGCGAGTTGCTCAGTGAGGTCCTTTTCTAAAAACTATGGTGGGAAGCCTTCAAAAATTGATTCCCTAGTTTCTTACCACACTCTCTTGCGGTAAAAATGAAACTTTTCGGAATGGAATTCTTATTCCACAAAATGTCCATCCTTCTAGGGAAAGTTTCTTATTGAGGTCCCTTTTTACATTTTGGTGGAGAGAAGATCAAAAAATATGATTCCCTAGTTTCTCTTAGCACTAGTGTCTAGCACAAAAATGAAACTTCTTCAAATTTGATTATTCTTCTTGCAAAAGATGTTCCCTTTTAGGGAGAGTTATCCTATCCCTCTTTTCTTGATGATCCGTGGAGAGAATTCATTGAAATAGGAAGCCCTAGTTTTCTCTTCTACACAATAGGATTCTTTCAAAGAATCTATGATACCATGTTAGTTTTTCTAGTTTGATTCAATTACAATTAGGATATTTATTTGAAATAATAACAAGCACAAAATATACATAACATACACAAGACGCAAATATTTTCCTCTGGGAAACCATAAACTAGAAAACCACACAAACTTCTCATAATAGTTATGTTGCTAATACAATATCACAAGATGGAAAAACCAAAGAATAATATGTCTTTTGTATATCTATCTTTTTCTCCTCTATAGAAAATATCATCTCTTTCCTAATGCGCACTTGAGAGAGCGAGTGAGTCTATATCAAATAAGGGAGGGAGCCTCCCTATTTATACACATCAGTTGTGGGACTCACTTAACCAACTAGGTTGGCCATGTTACCTATTTAGGGCCAACCTACCTAGGAAAAATTCAAAAATGAATTTCATTATAATCATATTGGGAGCTATTTTCCTGACCTACAATGGAGGTTTTACCTCAATGACAATATACAACAATGACATCCTGAATGGAGGGAAAAAATCTTTGATCGGGGTACAACAATATACAATGATAATATACATCAGAATATCTTCCAAAGTTACAATTACAACAACAATGCTGCTACATTTAGTTTTACTAGTCTAATACCTCGCATTGCTTCCTATTAAAATATCCTACCTAGGGAGAGAATTTATACTATGAGTAGTCCCCTTTTTATCATGTTTCCATGCTTTCTCTACTTATCACGCATTTGGTTATGCACACAAAGGAACCTATTGATGCCTTCTATTAACACATTTTATCTCCCATCAAGTATCCTTTTATCCCTTTTTAGGATCATTAAAACCAAATGAAAAAGGAACCTTATGGATCATTTTATCTCCCTTCTTTGAGCTCCTTAAAAATAAAGATGGATTTGACTTCAATTGTATGGAATCGTTAACCATACATTGACAAGACATATTTACAAGCATTCTTCCATATTTATTTCAAGCTCATTAAATGTAATGTACCAAAGGGATATCAAAGGATATTATGTACATATAACTATCTCTATAAGGATAATTAGATAATCTTATCATAGTGTACTAGTCAAATAAATATTTAATTTCATTTTCTGTGATTTAATTTCAACAAAATCCTTTTAATTACCAATAAATTCAATAAATATTCCAATAAATGATCCAAGGACTATGAAATTTTTTTAACATCATATAACATCATTAAACCTTCAATCCAATCTATCTTAGAGATTATAACCACTTCTATAGACTAACTATTCTTATTCACAGTTAACTAGTAATTAAGGTGTTAATTACGACGCTTAACGACACTTTTCACAAATCAAAGTGTTTAACAAATAACCATTTAAAATCAATCCCAATGGATTAATAACATCAAATTACATGTAAATAAGACATAATTACAAAAATTACAATAATTAATCATGGAAATTACAAAAACTTAGTCCATAAGACTAGTTAGTGAGTTTTCCAATATAAGTAGTTAGTCTTATACAAAATCAACTTGTAAGCATTCCATTAAACCCAAAATATATCCCAAATCCATTAAATGCATATTTAATCATACAGCTATATCCAATTCAAGGTTTATTTTCATATCATTCCAATTTCACATACGGTGATCTTTTCCATCAATTCAAATGAAACTAGTTAGCATTCATTGCTAGGAATTGAGTTTAAATAAATGAACCAAAATGAAATGAATCCATAAGTAAAGGATAAAAAATTATAATATCAACCGAAAGAAAAATAATATGTTAGAAACATATCAGATGTATATAGCATTCCATTTTTACAAAAACAAGGATTTCAATCCACAACTAGTTATCAATGTTTACTGCATCGTACCTAGTTTCCAATTTAAATTTCTAAATGCCAAATAAAATAAAAAAATGTTTGAATATCATCGATCATGGAAATAATATTAGGGGTCACCTAAAATCATATGGTTTTATATTTCCTCCCATATACATTCCATTAAATAACTCACAAAACTAGTCAATTCTACTCATCTAAATTGACTAGTAATTCTAGGAATCACTACAATAATTAAATCCAAAGCTCATACAATCATTCAAATGAAATTACAAATATAAATAAAATGGTTTTATAAGTCATAAATTTTGTATATCTCATTCAAACATTTCGTCAAAAATTGCATATGGAATGTCACAAATCTACTAAAAACAATTTCATTGTGAGCTATAAATTGGAAATTGATCTAGAATTTTGGAACACATTTCCCAAATGCTATCAAGAATATTTAACCTCACACTATCACATACATTTAAATTATATTTATCATACATAAGAATAAAAATAACACCCAAGAATTTTTATAACACTTCATGTGCCGAGTCTCCAAACTATGCAAAACAATCCAATCGAAGAACTAGTTTTGAATAAAAGGGAGAAGCATCAAAGATAAGCTTCATGGATTATTATAAGGATAATGTACCATAAAAATACATGTTATAGAAAGAATGGGGGAATAAATATCATTTCTCTAGAATATATTTTGAAGAATGATTTCCTCAAACAACTTGTGCACAAAAACCAAAAAACTAGTTTCCAATTCCTTCACAAAATTTACTTGCACAAATATATTGAATTCCATAAGAAATTTATTCCTCAAATAGATCATATATTTGATCAAAACATTCATCTGCGTTCATAAATAAGTCATATAATATCCAAATAAGTTAAATAAGCATGAGATAAAGAACTTAGCTTTTCCAAATACACATCTAGAATTTATCGTGTTACGTTCTACCTAGTTGTAAACATAGTGCAATCAAAAAATCACTTTGCAATGGTCACCCTCAATATGGAACCATTATTCCACAAGAAAGAGTGCACTAAACCACAAATTATCTTAATAAATCATTCCAACCACAACCTAATGGAAATTATGACCTCTAATTCCACTCTAGGGAAATTCCAGTGGCTCCAAGAAAACAACCCAACCAGAACCCAATGGAAAGTAGCACTTCCAATCAATGGAAATTGCATTGGATCCAAGGAAAATATAGTGTCTCCACAGTAACTCAGCTTGGGAACATGCTCACCAAGGATCTCATACCAAGAGAAAAAAAATACAAACCACAAGTGTCAAACACAAGCACAAGAGCACAAGCATGAACCAACACACAAGAGTGAATTCAAACACAATCAAATCAATTTCCTTAATGAGAAATTTTAACGAGGAGAGAGGGAAACAACCATGAGAGTTACACTCCAAAAATATAAAATAGGATTTACACATCAAGTGGCTACACCAAGAGGCACACTAATGCAACTCAGGATGGTGCACTAGGTAAGAGAGGGACTCCAATCCTTAATTAAAAATTAATCTCAAGGTAAATAAAACTGAGTAACATAACACGTGAGGCTACATAACCAATAGGGTTCATTAAGTACATAAGAATGGTGTACAACACCATCATAGTCTAAATGCACATAGGTAAATACTTTTCCACAACCCCTTGCTCATAACATCATGGCTCCTCATACTCTTTTTTGTGGAATTAGTCATACAATTTTTTTTATTTTTTTTATTATTTTATAAGTTCAACATAATAAA
This sequence comes from Pseudotsuga menziesii, assembly GCA_001517045.1. Taxonomy (NCBI): domain Eukaryota; kingdom Viridiplantae; phylum Streptophyta; class Pinopsida; order Pinales; family Pinaceae; genus Pseudotsuga; species Pseudotsuga menziesii. The sequence goes on from LPNX010142832.1 coordinate 137,997, forward strand.
AATAATAATAATGTGCAAAACATTGTCCAAGAATCTTGTTCCACTATGTCCAACATTAAAACAACAATAATTTGTCTAAAAGATACATGAAAGGGTATTGCAGTATCCGCTTCTTAAACCATGCATCGCCCTCGATGCATTTATATACATGCCACAAATTCTCAAAAAAGGTGAGGGTATTCCCTCCTCCTCACATATTCAAATTACCAAGTTTCATCCTAAGGACTATAGTTGATCCACTGAACCTTGAATTGATGGATTTCTCTATTCCTGACTAGCGTGGTTCTCTTTCCTACAATGGAAACAAGCTCTACCAGAAATTCTCCTTTTGTATCCACCTAGTCATTTAAAATATATATACAAAACATAATCAACATCATGTATACCTATCCACATGGAATCACATATATACCAACATGATAACAAGGATCATATGTTAGCATCAAAATAATATAAGCAACACTATAACATGGCATATGCATCATCATCTAATGTAAAACAAAAGCATCTACTCTACAATTTACATGTATCATATTCTAGTCAATTATATGCGTAGGATCACGCACATACTTATTCAACAAAGGGACATGAAAAACATTATGCACTTTTATGGTAAGAGGAAAATATAGTTCATAAGAAACTGGTCCTATATTTTCAAATTCTCAAATGGACCGCAATATCTAGCTACAAGTTTAGTACAATTCCCCAAGTTTAAAGTGCTCTTTTTCAATTTCACTTTCAAAAACACATGCCCCAACCTAAAAATCTCAAACAATCTGATTTGGATGTACATATATTTTTTTTCTATCATGTGCTATTTTCAAAATATGTTTAATCCCAACCATCTAATCTTCCATTTCCTTTAATAATTCTATCCCAATGACAACTATGTTTGTCATATTGTTCCAACTAATAGGTGTGTAGCATTTTCTTCCATACATTGCTTCAAAAGGAATTAATTTCAAAGAAGAGTCATAACCATAGTTATAAGAAAATTCCACAAGATGCAAATAATTTTCCCATTTAGTAGGTTGATCCATTACATATATTGTTAACATGTCTTTAATAACCTGATTAACCCTTTCTGTCTATCCATCTATCTGAGGATGATGTGAAGTACTCTTATTCAAATCTGCTTCAAAACTTTTAAAAATAACTTCCCAAAAATGACGTCTGAATTTTGAATCCCTCTCTGACACAATTTCTTTCAGAATACCATGTAATCTAGTTTCCTCTTTCATATAAATATTTGTTATTTCAGTTGCTTTATGTGTAGTCTTAACTGGTATAAAGTGAGATGCTTTAGTTAATTTTTCTACCACTACAATAATAGCATCATGTTATGACCTTGTATTAGGTCATTTCATGATAATAGCATTTCATGTTATGACCTTGCTTTAGCATAAATTTGATTCTCTCTGAGTAGTTACATTACTACTCGCAATTAGTGTTCTTCATGTTCTTTATTCATCTTAGATTAAACTAGTATGTCATCCAAGAAAATAATCACAAACTTATCCAATTATTTTTTGAAAAAATCCCATTCATCAAGCACATAAAGGTAGTTGGTGTATTAGTCAAACCAAATGGAGCAACTGTAAACTCATAGTGACCATATTTTATTCTAAAAGCTCAGTAAATGATACTTGTTCTTGATAGTTTCTTTATTTAACTTCCTGATATCTATGAAAAGTATAAAGGTACCATCTTTATTTCTTACAAACAAAATTGATTCTCTCTAAGTTGAGACATTAGGCTTGAGATAACCTTTCTTTGATAAATCCTCTAAATGCATTTGTAACTCTTTGAATTTAGGTATACTCATCCTACAAGGGACTTTATATGAATTAACTGTACCAAGAACCATATCAATACTAAATTCTATATCTCTTCTAGGATGCATTATAGGTATCTCTTGAGGTACATCTGCAAATTCTTGCAATACCGTGTAGTCCTGTAACTAAGGTACCTTTTCCTTAGATTATTCTAGGTGAGTTGCATAAATATGACACCCTTTTAAAAAAAAAAATCTTTAACTATAAGGTTTCAACCTATCTTAAAGATATTGATTTATGTATTCCTTTAACTTTTAATTTGTTTCCTTCCTCATCTAGACATGTGTAAGTCTTATTGTAACAATCCAACATAGCCGAATGTGTAGTCAACTAGTCTATACCAGTCAAAACATTGTAAGAGCCTAAGGGGATAACATTCAAAACTGTTGAAGTATTTAAACCATTCATTTCCAAAGGACATTGTTTAACTATTTATATGACTTTTCTTTTAGTTCATGTTGCTAACTATATAAGGCCTACTACCTCAAGGTTACTTTTCTTAAGAGAACAATTCAAAAATACATTAGGTGCAACATAACTATTACTATCTCCTAAATCAATTAAAATAGACACGGTTCTATTACCAGTCTTACCTTCCACTTCTACCATGTGAGACTGATAATATTTCTTCTTACCTTCCAAATATCCATAAATCCTCTAAGTCTTACCGACATCACCTATTGTTGCTTCATAAATGTTATGAATGGGTTCTCCTTTCTTATATGGAAAATCCATTGCATAGTGATTCTCCTTACAATTCTGACATCGAACATGAGTTTGTTTATCTAAATATGACTTCTTAAGAAAATTGCCACTTCTTTTCATAGGATTCTTGGTTACGTTCTTTGTTTGATCTCGTGTAACACTCTTCTTATGTTCCTTATTCTTATCTAGGTTATACAAATGTTTTTCCTTCTCGTTTACTACTTTAAGGGTATTCATCATATCATATCGAATCTTATCCCTATAAAAAGTTGGCATTCCACTTAGAAATATCTGAATCATAACTTTCTAATCTTTTATATAGCCCACATAAGTTATTAGTTCAAGAAATCTCGTCTCGTATTCATCCATAGTTAAATTTCTTATCTTAAGTTCAAATAATTCTTCCATTTTACTATCATATTATTTCTCTGAAAGGTTTCTTGTTGAAAATACTTTTTAAACTTTTTCCAAGTGATATTTTCTTCATCAATATATTTTATTTTAACAAAATGTTCCCACCAAAGAGAGTATCTTCCATGAAAATGATATATATCTATTCTTGCTTCCATGGTTGATGAATAATTATGCAACTGGAAAAACTTTTGAAGCCCTACTAACCATGATTCTGCTTCTTCACCTTGTTTTAATTCTCCATCAAAGGTTGTCAATATCGGGTGAATCCATGAAGATGGCTGTCTATTTTGGGGGGTCTTATGAGAAAATAAATTTGATTTTTTCATGTTTTTCAACGTTGGGCAAACGAAACTGATATTTTCGTTTCAAATTTCACTTTCAAGTAAAAACAAAACTTTTAGAGAATTATGTTAGATTTCTATTCATACTTTTTTCAATTTTTTTTATTGAAATTTGATATGTCATTTTGGAAAATGTTTGATAGTGTGTCCTTATAAAATGAAAGGACTAAAAAATAGACATGTTTGGTTGCGCCACTAAAATCATTGTTAAACTTGTGTTTTGCAAAAACAAAATATGTTACAACAATCTACACAAAATATACTATTGCAATGACTATAAATTTGTAACCAACGAATCTATACACTAATTATAATATTTATTTGAATTCGATCAACAGGGAAACCTTGTTGAATTTCAACATGTGTTTGGTTGCGCCACTTTTCTCCCAATTGACTATAAAATTTAAAAATCTACGAATACCCTTTTGAAGTAGACACTCCAATTAAGCGCACCATATTTGTTTCAATTTTTTAGGTGGTGTATTTTTAAAGTTATATATTTTTCATTTCACCACATGTTGAAAGAGATGAAATAAAACTCGACACATGTTAAGAAACAAAAATAAATAAAAATAGTGGATCTCACCTATACACAACAAAATATTTACCTAAGGAAAGTAGATTCAATGATGAAACTAATGGTATCATGTTCGACAGTCCATTTGTAGTGTAAGGCATCCATTTTACCTTTCGAAAATGGAGAAACCTAAAAATTGTGCAAGTTTCAGGTCTCAGAGGTTATTCAGCCGAACATTTATTTGGCCAAACAATGGTTCAGGCAAACAATGTTTTTCCATTACGGAACCATTATTTACAATGCAAAAGAAAAAAAAATCGTCGGCTAAATTTTTTTTATCCATGCATGACTATAAGTTATCCATGCATGACAGTAAACAATAATAATACATTACAATTTATCATATTACTAACACACCCAAGAACAAAACATGTACTCTTCAAGAAGATACACTAGGATTAATATATCCCTTGTCTATAGCAACTCGTGTAATTGTATTGTTCATTTCGTTAATTCTGGGATACTCTTGTGATATGGAGCTCATGATACTAGTGTTGAAAATGACATTAGATCTATGTTGAAATATAAATATCATTCAGGTGGTAATACGGATACCTTATCACAAAATACAACTTCAAATTCCTTTAAAATAGGAAATTGTTCTAATTCGATTTTTTATTTTTCAGGCTCAAATTCTTTAATTTTGATGCCATAAAGTTGACACCCTTTCCTAATACACTTTTTACGCTGTAGTGTTGAAATTTTTCATGTAGATAAAGGTCTATAAATTTCATTCATTGTATAATACTTATCTTCATCATCCACACTACTAAAAAATTTATGCAAATAGTCGATAACATCTTTATGAGATTCTAGCCAATCCATACCTATAAAAATGTCATAGGATCCTAGGAGAAGTATATTTAAATTAACTGAGGTATCAAAGTCATTAAAACCTAATAACAAATCTTTAACTATCTCCGTAACTTTCATTTTTACCTTTGTCACAAGGTATACCAACCATGCATTTTTTGTTTTTCCTTACTAAGTTTACACTTTTCAACTACTTTTAATGCAATGTAACTTAAACTAGACCCTGAATCGATAAGTATTGAAACATGTATGTTCAGAACTTTACCTTCTACTTCCAACACGGTGGATTGATGGTCCACCTGCCAATATTCCAAAGAAACATTAAATATAGGGATATTCCTGGCTATGTCATTCACAATACAAGCATCCTGCAATGTGCTTACAGGTTACTATTCCATCCTCCAGTGGAAGTTTCGATACTCTTTACCCCATTGCTATTGGTTGAACCTTGCCTGTTGTAATTTTTATCAGTATGACCTCTTATTCCTTTTCCAAAAGGTGTGGGTTTAAATCCTTTCCTATGTTGATCGATCTTTTCAACTTTTTTTTATTTTTCCAACTTTTACTCAATTTGGATATTTGTTTAAATAAATGGTAGCACAACTAGGCCTTTCTAATTGCTTCATCCATTGTTGAAGAATTTCAAACATAATCTTTTCCTTATACACAAGGGCTAAACCACTGATAAAACTGTATACCTTATATTTTTCAACTCTTAGATATGGTACATAGCGTTGTAAATTTACAAACTCAGTTACAAATTCTTCCATGGTTAACAATCTTAGTCTCAAATCATTGAATTATTGAGCTTTATCATCATAATATTGTTCTAACATCTACATTTTTTCATTAATTTTAAAAAAAAATTCCAACCCAACTCTTTACTACATATGCTACTGACACTCTTAGCCTCCTTCCACCATGAAGAATATTTAACAAGAAAGATTCTATTACTTCCTCAAATTCTCCATCAAACATGAAAGGGCTTAACTTTTTGAATTCTCCCTGTAACTCTACACGTGTTTCTTCTTTTTTTTTCATTATCCATTTCATCACCTTTTTTTAAATCCTCGGGGGTTATATAGGAATGTTATTTGTAGTTTGTTTTTGTGTAGTGCTCATTTTCTTTTCTTGTAAGGAACATAAAATAAATATAATAATTAAGTTGATAACGTTACCTTAGTATAAAAAATATTAAAATTCAGAATCAACTTGCTAATTTTACCTTAATAATAAAAAATATTTCCATCAAAACTTTCTAACAATTCTAACATTCTCAAGTTCTCAACACTACATCTACAATCATATATTAACTAACTTTCATATATTTGCACGTATCAAAACTTCTTAACATTTCAAACATTTCCTAACATTCATTCATATATTTACACCTATTAAAACTACCTAACATTCATTCATATATTTGTACCTACCAAAACATTATCTCCTAACATTCCCCCATTCCCACATTCACTCCTAACATGACATTCCCCATATACTCATTCTTAACATTAACATTCACCTATATTCATTGTTACATTCATATATTTGCACCTATCAAAACTTCATAACATTCCTAACCTTTCTTAAGATTCATTCATATATTTGCACCTAACATTTCCTAACATTCATATATTTACACCTATCAAAACTTCCTAACATTTCCATATTCATTCTGACTATATTCATTCTTAACATTATATTGCACTTATCAAAGCATTTATCCTAACATTCCCCTATTTCCACATTCACTCCTAACATTGCACCTATCAAAACTTTCTAACATTCATAATATTCCTAACATTAACATTTCCATATGCATTCCCCATATATTCATTATTAACATTAGATTGCACTTATCCAAGCATTCACTCCTAACATTCCCCTATTTCCACATTCACCCCTAACATTGCACCTATCAAAACATTCACTCCTAACATTCCCACATTCACTCGTAACATTCCCCCATTTCCACATTCACCCCTAACGTTGCACCTATCAAAACCTCCCAACATTCCTAACATTAACATTTCCATATATATTCCCCATATATTCATTCTTAACATTAGATTGCACTTATCAAAGCATTCACTACTAACATTCCCCTATTTCCACATTCACTCCTAACATTGCACCTATCAAAACATTCACTCCTAATATTACACCTATCAAAACATTCACTCATAACATTTGCCCATTCCTACATTCACCCCTAACATTACACCTATCAAAACTTCCTAACATTCCTAGCATTAACATTTTCATATCCATTCCCCATATATTCATTCTTAACATTAGATTGCACTTATCAAAGCATTCACTCCTAACATTCCTAACATTAACATTTCCATATTCATTCTGACTATATTCATTCTTAACATTAGATTGCACTTATCAAAGCATTCATTCCTAACATTCTCCTATTTCCACATTCACTCCTTGTAAATTTGAGCATATAGATCTATAGATAAATACACAACTCACAAAGTGGATCTCACAATTTACTCAGCAATTGAACAATGAAACAATGCAAAAGGCTTGCAGCTGTGAATGCTTTCATTAATCAAAAAGTAATCCAATGATAATTACAATGAAGTAAAATGGCTTTAATAGCCACAAGCAATTCGAATCCACATGAGGAAGTTCAAATTGATTAGACTCTACTTGACTGTAGGTAACCAAGACCTTGTCTAAATCACTATCGGAGGACTCAGTAGTTAACTGACCTTGTCTAAACCATAACCAGAGTTTATCGGAGCTCTAAAACACAACTAAAGTGTTACATTCAGTGTTGACTAAGGTTAACTGACTATGGTAGGTGAGAAATGTGCCCCACATGTGTGCATTCAAGTAAACCTAGTGCTAATTGAATGTAGAGGACTAGAACTGAATGAAACTGACTCCTAACTTAGCTTGACTAGTCATTAACTGAAGTGAACTGACCTTGGTTGGTTTCGGCACTCCCAGTGGCTTCCTAAATTGTAGGTATTGATCTAGGAGACTCCTAAACTTATGCAATCAAGTGAAATAAGTGGCAGTGAGCCTCAATTACTGTTCCCCACACTTTAGTAACTGAAACATGTGCCCCAATTAGGTCAAGTGGACCCAATGGTGTTAATGACTATAAATAGACTAGATGGACTCCCGATTTAGAGATGACTCCCAATTTAGACATATATCCAAATTTGGACAAGGGAGGATTAATAATCCTAACACCCCCCCTGAATGCTAACTTGGACAAACTGTGGGCCCTGGTAACTAATACCATAGGTCACCCATTACATCAAGTAAAATAAAGTAACTACTTAATACAAGGAGTCGGGGTAAAAACCACATGGGAAAAAAGCCTTCCCTCTAGCTAAGAACGTAGAATCTGGCCTCAAGTTTGAAAAACTTGAAAATATGTTGTTGCAATCTTCATCTCTATGAGGTAGTGAAGCAGCATGCATGGTGTGATGTGCACAGGTATTCTGGGGCCTTGCATGTAGACTTATCTTTCTTCTCCAAAAATGATGATGAGAGGAAGGAGGAATGTAATCTTTTTCTCTTGTTGAATGAAGAGGTGTATGATCATATCCATTCTTCTAAATGTAGTAAGACTGAGCCCTTTCCATATAGCATCTTACAGGAAGTCTATTGCATCTCTCTGAAGGAGGTAAAATAGTATGACATAACGGAAGAGTCTTTCCCTTCTAAGTGTTAGGTGAGTTTCTAGTCATATTCCTAGCTTCCAGTTTGGAAGTACGGACTAAATCTGAGTCACCCTGAATATCAAGGTCATAAACTGATATAGATGGATATGCAATACTAGTAGAAGCTGTAAAAGAAGTAGATGCAATGATTTTACCTTCCCTTGCAGGTGGCTGCTGAGAGTGCACTAGTTCTCAAGGAGGCATGAAATGTGAGAACTCATATGCTTTTGAAGCATGATTTGTAGTACCCTTTGCTATGATGCTCCCAGTAGGGATATCTATGATCTCCGCTGAGTCAGAACCAAAGATCACTCACTTTGGAGATCCGGTATGGGTCATCTGATAGACAGATAACAGGTTTGAAGCTAGGGAGGGAACAAATAGCACATGTTTGAACCTTCCATGTTCAAGTTGGATATAGCCCTTCCCCTTGGTTTTGAATTTACTGTTATTGACCATCTGAATACTAGGACCATCAAAGGACTGTAAAGAAGAGAATGATTCTCTGGATGTAGCCATATGGTTGGAAGCTCTAGAATCAATGAGGAAGGCAGGTGTTGATGTGCAGCAAGCCTTTAGTGCATGTCCTTTCCTTTGGTATTCTTCTTCTTCTTCTTCAGATTCTTCGTTCCTTGCGCTAGCAGGTACATAAATGTTGTGATTTTTCAAGAGAAGAGCCATTTCATCAAGTTGTCTTCTCATACAGGAGCTTTCTGAATGGAAGCCTCTTCCACAGTAAGAGCAGAGGACCTTGCCTTTGCCATTATTCTTTCTTCTCTTTGAACCTGAAGGTTCTTTTGCCTGCTCTTTCTTCACATGGGACTCATCTCTTTGCTTCCCTTTATCATTTGAAACCTTATCTCCTCTTGCAACTAGAGCTAGATCTTTGGGAGATTGAATGATCCCCATTTGGATCAATTTATCATTCTCATAAATAAGAGATTGGATGAAGGCATTAAGAGTGGGAATCTTCCAATTTGGAGTAGTGAGCCTTACTGTTTGGAAGGTGGATACAAAGATTGAGTAGTCTGCATTGATCTTTGTGAGAATGGAAAGGATGAGCTGATCTTCATCCTTCTTCACTTTTCATTGCTTCAACTGATATATCATGTTATTGAACTTTGAGAAGAATTCATTTAGAGATTTGAAATTGGATGGATTGAGAGTAATCAGATCATTTTCTAGCTGATGGATCCTCATCTCATCATGGTTATCAAATAAGGAAGCAATCTTGTCCCAAACCTCCTTGGGAGTGTCCAAGTCTTGGATGTGAAATAGAAGATCTCTAGATACTGAGGAGAGCATGAGTCCATGGGCTTCATTAAGCCTGTTCATGTACTTAGCTTTGTCTTTATCTAATTCTGGCTCTTCCTCTATTTCTTCTATGAGTCTGATGAGATGCTTGGTGCGGAGCAATACTCTCATGTCATCCTTCCACTGGTGATAGTTGAAGGGAGTGACAGGCTCCACTGGATGAGCCATTTTGAATGTAATAAGAAAGACTGAGCTACTGTAGCGAATGCAGTGAGAAGAAGAGGCTTCTTGTAGTGAATGTTGTTAGAAAAGATGATAACCTGTCACACAATCAAACATACAAAGTAACGTCGACAATATGCACTTTTGGAATTTCCTTCACACCCACCATAGTTGATCAAGCAAGATTGATCAACAATTTCCTAACTTGGGATATTAAGTGGTAAATTCTCTGCTTCTGGTGCAATATTGGAAAAAAATGATCTTGCTGGAGATCTGAGGAGGAGAGGAGTCTTGTCCACCAAGGCTCTGATACCATGTAAATTTGAGCATATAGATCTATAGAAAAATACACAACCCACAAAGTGGATCTCACAATTTACTCAGCAATTGAAGAATGAAATAGTGCAAAAGGCTTGCAGCTGTGAATGCTTTCATTAATCAAAAAGTAATCCGATGATAATTACAATGAAGTAAAATGGCTTTAATAGCCACAAGCAATTCGAATCCACATGAGGAAGTTCAAATTGATTAGACTCTACTTGACTGTAGGTAACCAAGACCTTGTCTAAATCACTATCGGAGGACTTAGTAGTTAACTGACCTTATCTAAACCATAATCGGAGTTCATCGGAGCTCTAAAACACAACTAAAGTGTTACATTCAGTGTTGACTAAGGTTAAATGATGGTGGTAGGTGATAAATGCACCCCACATGTGTGCAGTCAAGTAAACCTAGCGCTAATTGAATGTAGAGGACTAGAACTGAATGTAACTGACTCCTAACTTAGATTGATTAGTCATTAACTGAAGTAAACTGACCTTGGTTGGTTTCGGCACTCCCAATGGCTTCCTCAATTGTAGGGATTGATCTAGGAGGCTCCTAAACTTATGCAATCAAGTGCAATAAGTGGCAGTGAGCCTCAATTAGTGTTCCCCAGACTTTAGTAACTGAAACATGTACCCCAATTAGGTCAAGTGGACCCAATGGTGTTAATGACTATAAATAGACTGGATGGACTCCCGATTTAGACATATATCCAAATTTGTACAAGGGAGGATTAATAATACTAACACTCCTAACATTGCACCTATCAAAAATTCCTAACATTCCTAACATTCCTAACATTAACATTTCCATATTCATTCCCCATATATTCATTATTAACATTAGATTGCACTTATCAAAGCATTCACTCCTAACATTCCCCTCTCTCCACATTCACTCCTAACATTGCACCTATCAAAATATTCGCTCCTAACATTCCCACATTCACTCATAACATTCCCACATTCACCGCTAACATTGCACCTATCAAAACTTCCTAAAATTCCTAACATTAACATTTTCATATCTATTCCCCATATATTCATTCTTAACATTAGATTGCACTTATCAAAGAATTCACTCCTAACACTCCCCTGTTTCCACATTCACTCCCAACATTCCATCTATCAAAACATTCACTCCTAATATTACACCTATCAAAACATTCACTCCTAACATTCCTCCATTCCCACATTCACCCCTAGCATTACACCTATCAAAACTTCCTAACTTTCATAACATTAACATTTCCATATCCATTCCTCACATATTCATTCTTAACATTAGATTGCACTTATCAAAGCATTCACTCCTAAGATTCCCCTATTTTCACATTCACTCCTAACATTGCACCTATCAAAACAGTCATTCCTAACATTCCCACATTCACTCATAACATTCCCTCATTTCCACATTCACCCCTAACATTGCACCTATCAAAACTTCCTAACATTCCTAACATTAACATTTCCATATATATTCCCCATATATTCATTCTTAACTTTAGATTGCACTTATCAAAGCATTCACTCCTAACATTCTCCTATTTCCACATTCACTCCTAACATTGCACCTATCAAAACATTCACACCTAATATTGCACCTATCAAAATATTCACTCATAACATTCCCCCATTCCTACATTCACCCCTAACATTGCACCTATCAGAACTTCCTAACATTCCTAACATTAACATTTCCATATCATTTCCCCATATATTCATTCTTAACATTAGATTGCACTTATCAAAGCATTCACTCCTAGCATTCCTAACATTAACATTTCCATATTCATTCTGACTGTATTCATTATTAACATTAGATTGCACTTATCAAAGCATTCATTCCTAATATTCTCCTATTTCCACATTCACTCCTAACATTTCCCTATTTCCACATTCACTCCTAACATTGCACCTATCAAAACATTCAATCCTAACATTAGATTGCACCTATCAAAACTTCATAACATATCTATCACTCTCAACTTCTCAACAAGAAACATTAATTTAATAAATTACATACATTCATCTATTTGCACCTATCGAAACTTCTTAACATTCCTAGCCTTTACATATACATATATATAATCCCAAAAACAATATATAAGGTCAATGCACATTTATATAATCCAAAAAAATAATCATGAACATGTAATATAAATGTACATGTATATAATCCAAAAAGAAATCATGTACATGTGAGTTCAATGTACATGTGAGTTCAAAGTATATGTATATAATCGAAAAATTAAGCTCCTCCATGTCCAATTCAACTACAACATATATATTTATATAAAAAAAACAATGTAAATAATTCTCTCAATAGAAATCCACCACTATCATCGACCAGGGTCTTCCTTGGACGTGTTTCTCTTGGAATCGTAACAATCTACAACAGGTATAAAAATAGATTATGAAATATATAAATTATTTAAAGAACTTCAAACCAAAATCAAAACATTAAAACATTAAACTAATATATCGAAGAACAATTCAATTATCAACAAAATTACCTCCAATTCTCTATCATCCAACAAAGTCTTCTCTTTGCCTCTAAAAGGTGGAGTAGACCCAAGCTACAACATATATAAAAACAATTTATAAATCTTACAAATTATCTAGACTATTTTAAACGATATAAAAAAAATAAAATATTAAACTTACAATTCCAATACTATCGTCCAATGGAGTCTTTTTTTTGCCTCAAAAAGATCGAAGAGACCCAAGCTTCAACATATATAAAATAAATTTACAAATGTCAAACATTATTTAAACTATTTAAACATATATATCAAAAAACAATTCAATTATCAACAAAATTACCTCAGTGCCAATATCCACATCCATCAAAGAACTTATATCTTTACCTCCAATTTCAATATGTTCTCTTCCCTTAAAATTTAAATTTTGTTAATAAATAATTCATAGTAAAAGTAAAAAATATTAAGCTTAGCAATTAACTTAAAAAACAAAAAAAATAAAACATTAACTCACAATAGATGGAAAATCATCTAAAAAGTTTGAATCTAATGAAACCTCCATAAATAAGTCAAATTAACAATAAGATACATAGTTAAATTTAAAAACAAAAAATATATATATTTCAAACATAAATATAAATGTGTAAATTTTAAATATACCTCTCCAATATGCTCTTCTACATTTCTAGCATTTTGACTAGTGGAGACTCTAAAATTATGTTCATTTAACAATCAGGAAAACTGAAAACAATAAACATTTATGTAACATATTTATTACTATACATCAAAAAATAATTTATCATACATAGATATAATGTAACCAAAAGTTTAATTCATTATGAATAAAAAAAATAATAGATTGAAAGTACACAAACCTCTCCTATGCTTGACGTGTCATTAGATATTTTGTCCGAAGTTATATTACAACAAAGCTTCGCATAGGCCTTTAGATCTTCAATGCCCATACAATCTAACTCATCATTTGTTTTGTAAACAAAATTTTTTCGAATAGTGGCACGAGCCTTCTCTCGAATCAATCCAACATCAACTCCTACAAAAGCCGAAGTCAAACCTTCAGCAACATTATGCCTTGCAGTGGTCCCAACTTGTGATGTGGGCTCCATCTCTGATTTGTAAGTCACAATCCTAGGTGGACGAGATATCGGAGGTGGAGGTCTAAAAGTACTAGGATCTCTAAGGGAACCTTTTAGATTGTCTATCCTCCCCTTTCCAACTCCATAAAACTCAGAATGAATATCATTATAGTCTTGCTTCATTCCTAAAAAAAACTCAACATAAAAAAACCTAGCAAAATAATTAGGAACCTCATCGTTCTATGGCAATCGACCATAGGCTACAAGAAATCGATCATATAAAAAATGTGCAAGTTTAGGGTGCTTAAAATATTGCACTTTCAATGCTTTCCGCTTTAGGCCCTCTTTGAATTTGAACATTGAGTTGGCATGTTCTTTAGTCACCCTTTCCTTCACAACAGCCCACTTATCTGGACCCATCACTTTTGCCTTTATTCTTTGCATCAAGGCAACAAAACCATCTGTTGTTGGTCCAAGATCCTCATATACCTCAATGATTTTTTATAAATATAACAAAACCATCTCTATACTTTGTTTGTTCTCTAAAGTGAGATACAAACTAAAAAGATCATTTTGTAGCTTGTCATAGTGAGCCCTACAACTTTCAAAAGTTGTTTGTTTAATCCCACTTTCCCATGGAATCTCCTTTGATAAATCTGATGGATAGGTCGTAATGGGCATACAACCCTCAGCTAGCTGGACATATTGTGTCCTTGCTTAACCTTCGCCACCCTATTTATGATGATGAGCCTCTTGCGAACCTTGCTCTGCGTCCACACTTGTCTCCCGTACAGAAGGTCGAGATCCACGTTCACCCATAGATGATAAGGGGGAATCATATATACCACTATCGCTACGTCAATGATCAGATGAATGTGAAATATACCATAGGCTTGAGTCTCGAGGTGAAGTCAATAATCTTCGATTTTTATTTTGGACACCAACTTCTGAAGAATGTGATGACTTCCTACGCTTCTGTCTAAAAGGTGGCTCTCTTTCCATTGGATATGATATCTACAAGTTTACACAAATATCAATTTCTACATGTTAATTAATCAACTTCAAATATCTAGCTACTACTAAAATTAATCTTTCGATGTAATATAAATAGAAAAAACAAAGGTGGTATGGAAAAATAACATATATAAAGACAATGAGGATTCTTCATGATAAGAAAGATCCCTAAATCCACTAAATACACTGGTATATGATGGTTGCTACGCACGTTGTATAACATTTTAACCCCAGCACATGCCATAAACGTGTTTTGGTTCAGAGGCCAAAAGTTGAAACGTAGAGTAATTTGAAGCCAAACATGCTGATCCATTAAACAATTTTTCAAGTCGCGAGGTTGGAAATCCAAGAAGATAGTGTGTCAGGCCTAAATATCCAGGCGTGAAGTTTGAGAGCCATAATGCATCAATCACTAAGGGCCTAACCTTCTACATGTTAATTAATCAACTTCAAAGCCCTAGCAACTATAAAAACTAATATTTCAATAAGGACGTGGATATCACTAATATTATTTAATAGTCCTTTAACTACATGTGCATGAACTATGTTTTGCTAAGTATAAAATATAGTCTAAGGCAAGTGCAAGTACTTACCTACTCTACAGACAGACACTACTGTTGGCTACTAGTGACCTAGTCATTATATACTTGTTAGCGAGAGAATCACTATTAAATATAGATAGAGCTTCTTTTTCTTCAACTGAACTTAAATCGTAGGTGAATCAGCTAGATCATCCTTGAATCTCATAGGGAGTAAGTATTTCTAGATTAATCCTTGTCTTCTCTCCACTTCTCATCTTTAAATACTTCCACTTCCCTTCTTCTAGGATCTGGAGTGTTTACAATGAATTATATATCCTAGTGCCTCTAGTTGTATAAAGCAATGAAGAGTAAGGGAAGTGAATCAACTAACCGCTATCAATCAGCTGTTGTGATTTCATGGATTTATCACATCAAATGGCAAGAACATATATATTTCAACTTGGACTAAGGCGATCATCTAGGGACTGACTACATACACCTATGGATTCCCCCCATTAGTCCATCCTATCCCTATCATTTTATGTTACACTTATGCCTGTTTTGGTCTCCATCCCCATAAGAAGATAAAGCAATTATTTCTTTAAACTTGCATTTATCTGTCTAACCTTTTCTCTCTATGTTTCAGAAAAGCATGAAATGGCAATGTTACTTAATGCAATGCATCATGGAATAAGATACTCATAAAGTGCCATGGGAATTATACTTTGGCTTGTAGTTGTATGGACTAACGCAAATAGTAGAGGTTAAGAACAAAACTATATAGTTATTACACTACAATTGAAGTTTTAACCGAGGGTAGTAAAATGAAAAGGTTTTGAAATCTTCTTCCCTACCAACGAAAAAACATACAGAAATAAATTGTTTACTTATGGACTTGATCAGCTCTAACGAGTTGGACAGAACTGTTAAACTCTGTCCATATGGACAGAGCTCATCAACTCTGTCCAAATGGACAGAGCAGATCAGCTCTGTCTATTTGTACACAGCTGATCATAACTGTCCATTTGGACAGAGCTGCAGCCTGTACAGTCTTAAATGTCTAGATGTCTTAAATATCATTTAGAGATGCTACATACTGGTGGAGTTATTTAATCCTACATAACCATGGATTTTTTTGGATAGAGCTCTCTAAATATTCTATAAATTTTCATGTACATAGAAAATAAAAATAAGCTAATTAAAAAGTTATGGACCTTTTTTAAACAGAGCTATCTAAATATTCTATAAAATTTCATGTACATTGGGAATAAGAATAAGCTAATTAAAAAAATATAGAAACAAAAAAAACATTAACAGATTTAAAGTTTTATATTGCATTTTGTTTAATTAAAATCATTTAAAATAAGTAGAGTTGTCCAAATGGGCAGAGCTGTTCAACTCTATTCAAATGGATAGAGCTATTAACCTGTCATATATATTGTTTTCAACTGTCATATAAATTGTTTACACAGGGACTTGATCAGCTCTATCCATATGGATAGAGCTGTTCAACTCTGTCCATCTAGATAGAGCTATTAGCCTGTCATATAAATTGTTTAAATAGTGACTTGATCAGCTCTATCCATATGGACAGATCTGTTCAACTCTGTCCATCTAGACAAAGTTGTTCAACTCTGTCCATATGGACAGAGCCGATCAACTCTGTCCAATTAAACAGAGCATATCAGCTCTGTCCATTTGTACATAGCTAAATAAAAATTAGAATAAAAATAAGAAAATAAGAAAATATATTAACAGAAAAAAAATTAACAGATTTCAACATTTACGTTAAAGTTTGTTTTATTAAAATCATTTAAAATAAGTAAACTGTCCAAATTGGCAGAGCTGTTCAACTCTGCCCAAATGGGCAGAGCTGTTCAACTCTATCCTTACTACCATTGTAATTACATCCTTACTAACATGATATGAAACAAGCACATAATAGTTTAAACAATCAATTAATAATAATAGTATAAAAGTTCAGAATGGCTTACCTCACAACCAAGAGGTATCACAACAACACCACACCACGAGAAGACCATGTACACCTCAACGAATAGATCTCCATGCCTGACACACCTCCACGCCCTCCATGCTGAATAGACCTAAACATCAAACAGACCTCCACGATAAGGGGTGACAGGATGGCGGATGCACACGTCAAACAGCTGGGTGACGTGGACAAGGATGCGATAGGTGGCGAGATGGGTGGTGAAACGAGATGAGTGGGTCGACGGGAGGGGCGATGGGTGGCTAGACAACAATAAATTGCTACAGGACAAACAACGAAAATGAGCCTGTAACTATGCTTATATGGTAAAAAATTATTTAGCCGAAGAATTATTCGGCCGAATAATTATTTGGCCGAATAATGGTTCGGCCAAATAATGGTTCGGCCGAACAATTTTTTGGCTAAACAATTGTTCGGCCGAATAATTATTCAGCCGAATAATTATTGAATTGCCAATAAAAATTACTAGTCGGAAATCTGTTCTGGCCGAACCATTATTCGGCCAAATAATTATTGAATTGCCGATAAAAATTACTGGTTGGCAATCTATTTCATCAAATTAAACGGTTACCGTTAAAGTTTATTCAGCCAAAAAACTATAAATATTCAGCCGAATAACTTAATTATTTGGCCTTGAAATAAATATAGTTATTTCGCAGAATAACTCCCGCTATGTTGGTTGGGCACACGATTCTCACTGAAGTGTTACCCAACTTCAAGCTTTCACCCTATTATCTTTCTTAAGTCTCCCATCAAGTGATCATGTTCATACATTCTATTTCTACTATTACAATCATTTGAAAAATCTGGTCAGAATATTCTTAGGACTTCTACCTCTTTCTCTCAAGGGAGGTGTATGATAATTGTTTGGTGGAAGTACATCCTAGAGTATTTTTTCCTACTTTTCCTTTGTTTCTTTTATTAGGTAGTATTTAAGGATCTTATTTCTTTCATGATTTGTTCTTGAAGGTGAGTGATCCTTTCATTGCATATTTTAACTGAGTCTTACAAGTGAAGGTATAGACTACTCCTCCTTCCTACATACTCCTCTTCAAGGCCATAGGGGGTTGTCTATTTAACTCCATTCCTCTAGTGGTTTTCTCTGCGGAGTATTCTTGGGTTAAATTATATATTGTGAGCTGCATTGTGTTCATTAAGTTTTGTTAACATTCCATTAGCAAATTTATTTATTTTCTCAAATAATCTTTATTTTATAGTTAAGAAGAAACAAATCATACTAAGTTAGTCTTCAATTCTTGAACTAAATAACTAGGAAAAAAACATAAAAGGATATAATAATTTTCAACATCTTCCAAATATTCAAAATAAAAAATATATTTTTTTATCTTTTGCAAAGATAGAAACACTTTCATAATTAACTTTCATATATGCAACATTTAACTTTTATTCAAGCAAGCAAATTTAAAGTAACCAATAGGCCCAACAATTACAGTGTTGCAACCGCAACTCTAATACCATCTGTAATTTCCCCCTGGGATATCAAAGGTTCTCAGGGAGATATCATTATCTCTCTAATGCTAATTATATCATTTGAGCAAAACGTATTAGTTGAACAAACATTTTATTTTATTTTTCGTGATTTAATTTCGACAAAATCCCTTTAATTACCAATAAATTAAAATAAATTCAATAACTATTCCAACAAACGATGCAACAGATAGTAAATTTTCTTAGCTTTATGTAATATCATAGAACCTTAAATCCAAGCCACTTCTAAAGGCTTTAACTATTCTTATTCATAATTAACTAGTAATTAAGGTGTTAAGTATGATGCTTAACGACACGTAGTGCGTAAATGTTGACAGTTATAAAAAATACAATTATTTAAAAAATAACATAGATTATAAATGCAAATCGTTTAATTCCTAATTACATTACCAAAATAGCTCCTAATTACCAAAATTACAACAATTAACATGGTAATTACGAAAGAGATTCCATAAGACTAGTTAGCTAGTTTTCCAATATAAGTACTTAGTCTTGCACAAAATCAACTTGTAACTATGCCATTAAACAAAAAATAAATCCTACTTAAATCAACCACATATATATTAATACACATACAACCAATTAATTTTTATTTATAGATCATTCGAATTGCACATAAGGTGATCATTTCCATCAATTTCAATGAAGCTAGTTAACATTCACTACAAGGAATTGAATTTAAATAATTGAAAAAAATGCAATGCATACATAAGTAAAGAATCACACCTGATAAGTATCCACCTACATCACAATACCATATTAGAAACATAGCACATGGATTTAGAATTTCATTTTTTTATGAAAACAAAGCTTCAATCCACAACTAGTTATCAATTTCCACCATAGTGTACCTAGTTTCCAATTTAACCTTCCAAATGACAAATAACGAGAATTGTATGACTAATTTATATTATGGAAATCATATCAGGTTTCACCTACATTCATATGGATTTATCCTTCCTCCCATATATAGTACATTAAATAACTCACAAAACAAGTTATTTCTACTCATCTGAATTAACTAGTAATTCTAGGAATCGCTAGAATAATTAAATCCATAGCTCAGAGAGTCATTAAAATGAAATTACAAATATAAATAATAAAAAAATTTCAATCATAAAAAAAGGTATATCTCATTCTAACATTTTTTCAAACCCTTCATATGCAAAGTCACAAATCTACTCAAAACAATTCCATTGAAGGAGCTAGAAATTGGAAATTGATCTAGAATTTTGGAAGACATTTCCTAAACACTATAAAGAATATTTCTCTTAAAAATATCACATACATTTAAAATTTATTTACCATACATAAGAATAAAAATAACACTTAAGAATTTTTACAAACACTTAATGTGTTAAGTCTCCAAAATATGTAAAACAATCCAATCGAAGAACTAGTTTTCGAATAAAGGGTAGAAGCATCAAATATAACTTTATTAAACCATTCTGAGGCCATTATACCATAAAAATACACATTATATAATAATAAAGGAAATAAATATCATTCTATACCAAGAGTTCAGAAAAATCATTTTGTCAAACAATTTATACACAAAATCCCTAAAAATAGTTTCTAATTCCTTCACAAAGTTTACTTTCATAAAAAGATTGAATTCCACGAGAAAATTATTCCACAAATAGCTCATATGTTTCCTCAAATATTTCATGTGAATCCCTAAATAATTTGTATCATTTCCAAATAAATTAAATGAACATGAGATAAAACACTTACCTTTTCCAAATACGCAACCATGTTCCACACATCCATAGACACAATGCAAGCCAAAAAACACTTTGCAATGGTCACCCCCAAGTTAGAACCATGATTCCATAAGAAAGAACGCAATTGACCAAAAATTATCTCAAGATATCATTCAAATCAGAACCCAATGTCAACTATGACCTCTACTTCCACTCCAGGGCAATTAAAGTGGCTTCACAACAACAGTCTAATGACAACCCAATGGAAAGTAGCATTTCCAATCCAAGGAAATTCTAGTGGCTTTAGGAAAAATACCAGTGGCTCTAGAGTAACTCATCTTGGGCATAGTATCAACAATGATATCATACCAAGAACAACAAAATCAAAATCATAAGTACTAAACACAAGAACAAGAGAAAAAACATGAACCAACACAAAAGAGCAACTTCCAACATAAGGAAATCGAATTCCTTCATGAGAAATTCAAATTGGGAGAGAGATGGACATAAGCATGAGAGATACATTCTAAAAATAGAAAATAGGAGTCACACATCAAGTGGCTACACCAAGAGGGACACTTATCCAACTCATGAGGGCACACTAGGTGAGAGATGGACTCCAATTTTCAAATAAAAATTAATCTCAAGGTAAATAAAACCAAGGACTAACATAACATGTGAGGGTTTGTAACCAAGAGGTTTCATCAAGTACATAAGAAGGGTGGACACCATTATCATAGGATAAACACATATGGGTAAACAATTTTTCACAATCCCTTGCTCGTAACATCATGGTTCCTGATACTCTCTTTCATGGCATTAATCATCTGGAACCACTTATACTATGAAACAAGAACTCGACATAGTTCTCTCTTTTCTCTCTCCTAATTGTAGTAGCTACTTTTACCTTAATTTCAAAAAGGGTTGATAGTAGTAGTGACACATTTTCATTTTTAGGCATTTTTTTGGCCTTTGAATCATCTTTGTCGTAAAATATTTTCAATTTTTATTTTCAAGCGTGTTTTTTAGAAATTTAACAAAATAACATATATTTATAAGCAAGCTATAATGAAAAACATATACATTTTCGTAATTTTTTATTTAAAAAAAAAACATTTTTATGGACAAAATAAGACAATTTCATTTACAAAATTGTAAAAAATTACAAAAGATAAAGACATTTATAACCATTGAAAATGGATTTTCAGATATTTTTGTATAAAAATGATACTATTCATATTGTTTTCCAAAAAGTGACGATTCACATAAATTCAAGAAAAACTATACCATATATTTGTAAATGACATATCAAAAACATTATATATAAAAAATTATTTCTAAAATAAAGTTTGAAAGTCAAAACATTACTAATATATCTTATCAAAAATTTGTCAAATTCAATATTTTTTTCAAGACATCAAACTAATCAATAATATCATGCAGACCAAATTCTTCATCAAATTTAGATTTTTATGGAGCTTGGATTTCTTCAAGGATATCAATGTCTTCTTCCCTTGGGTCTTCTATGTCTACAAGATTCCCAAAGTTCTCATTTCCAAACATCACTCCTAATGGGGGTTGAGGTTCTTCTGACATATTCACCCTAAGAGTTTCACTAAACTCTCCTCTCTTCAAACCAACTTCTTGCAATTCATTGGAAGAACTTGAATAGCATTAATTCTTTGCTTGATATAATTGCATTGTAGTGGATCATTATCAATCGATATGCAATTTCTTCCTTTATGTAAGGAGCATGTTATTGTTGTACCTAATCACCAAAAACAAAACAAAAAAGTAGTTTCATCAAATTGCATAAAAAGGAATACTGAAATTATAAAAAAAATAAAAAATAAAAACAACTTAGATGATGATTAAAAAAACGATAAAACTTGAAATATGATTTCATATCTAATATCACAAATTTTACCCGAACCCGAGAACAAAAATAAGACCCAATCTCGTTCTCTTGAAAATGTATCTATGAGGTCATTAATCATCGCTTGTGGATTTTGATAGATATTTACAGCCACTCCTTTCAAATCCCTTTCTTCATACGTTATTTTTTTAACCATGAAATTATAAGTCAACATGTGACTATATTTTCCTTCACTATTTTCATTTATTAAAACATATTCATAAGTCTCATCTTTTGTCCAAGTTGTAAGATGTGTGTTTTCAATATCACCGAGAAATGAACCACTATTGGACTACAAATATTAGGCTTTTTCCCTGTAACAAAAATATATATAAGTAATAAAAAGCAAAACAAACAAACAAAAATAATGTAAAAAAAACTATTGTTTAAAAAAAATTAGAAACAAAAGTATAAAAATGATTTTTTAAAGTTAAATGTTTTAAAAACAAAAAATAAACAAAACAAATCAAAAATAAAATACAAATAAAGTAAACTAAACAACAAAAATAAAATAAAATAAACAAAAATAATAATAATAAAAATAAGCAAAACAGCAAACAACAAAAAATTAAAAAAATAAATGAAAGGATACAAAGTGTTGTGTAAAAGGGGGTAGGGAGGGGTGGCGTGATTATGAGATATGTAAAGGGGGTAGGGAGTGGTGGCACGATTCTCATAATCGTGCCACCACTNCCCCCTTTCATACACCACCTCCACCATCCTGCCACCACTCCACCACCACATTCTCCATATCCTACTCCTATGTACCCCTACCTACTCACCACCACCCCATCCCACTCAACCCTTCCCCCTCCCCTCCATGTTTCATACTATCGCTCAACCCTTCCCCCTCCCCTCCACATTTCATACTATATAATAGTATATACTATGAAACGTGGAGGGGATGGGGAAGGGTTGAGTGGGAAGGATAGTCGGGAGTAGGTAGGGGATAATGTAAATCCTTTGTTTTAATGTTCTTTGCTTTTTTATTTTTTTTATTTTTTGTTTTATTTTGTTTTCTAAACACTTTTGTTTTTAAAAAATTACTTTTACACTTTTTTTCATAAATTTTAAAAACATTTGTTTTTTACATAATTTCTTTTGTTTTTTACTTACTTTCCAAAATATTTTTTAATTTTTCTATATCTTTAATCTTGTATTTTTTTTAAAATCAAATTTTTTTATAACTTTTCAAAATTTTCTTTCTTTTTATTTAATTTTTTTTTAAAAAGGGCTACAATTATATAAATCGTTTGTTCTTGTATGGTCTAATATATGATTTCATTATGAATCACATCAAAATTTATTTGATTTTCTATGGTTAGAGTAGTGAAATTATTTATGAAATAATTTTTTTGTTTAATATGCAAGTTTCAAAAAATTTGTAAACAAAAATATGGGATGTTTAGGCCATGGCTCTATTTTTTACCCTCAAATAAATAATGTGTATACTCATATCAAAACGTTTCTATTTGGGGGGTGTTTCTGGTGTTTTCTGTGCAAAAATCATCATTTTTATGGCTAGAGTTCTCTTTCTTAGTATAAAGTTCTCGTTTCATGGTATAAGTGCTTCTCGTTGTTTTCATTTTGTTACTTATTTTATAAGTTCAACATAATAATAATAATAATAATAATAATAATGTGCGAACCATAGTCTAGGCACCTTGTGCAACTATGTCCAACATAACAACAATAATAATCTGTCGAGTGGATAAACCATAGGGTATTACATTAAAAATAGAAGAAGGTCTCGAGTTCACTTTTCTGGTCTCATCAAACTTCTATGGAAAAGGTACCCTTATGAGCATTATTCTATCTCTCCTTTAAGCTTGTTAAAAATAGAAGGAAGTCTCATGTTGGATTTTTAGGATGTGTCAAGCTTTAATGCAGAAGGCATCAATGGAGTTTTGTATAAGATTTTTAGAGTCCTTAAAATTCAAAACACTGACGAGCATTATCTCACTCGGGCTTAGCAAAAATCCACAAGATGGTAGCATATTGAGCACTCTTTTCTTTAGGATAGTTAAAAAATGAAGAAGTCTTCAAGTTTACTTTTTTCAGGATCATTAAACTCCTATGAAAGAGATATTATCGATCATACTTCTATCTCTTGTTAGAGCTAATTAAAATGAAAAAGGTGATTAAAATATAGAAAAAGGGGCAATGGAAAGTACATAGTCTATCCTTGGATGTTGCAACATTCCAGTACATCACCCTTGAATATGGCACCTATTTGTGTCATTATCTTACATTTGGGTTATATGCATGCTTCATAACCTCACCATCCCCATAAGTCACACTACTCCTTCGATTGCTTACTCTTCCAGTCACTATGGAGGGTGCTTCGATTCCTCCTGTGTCATTGTATTGTGGTCTATGTGCGTTGGGATTATTATTAATTCTAAATTTGACCACATAAGTCTATTTTTTTAATTCCCTAGCTTAGGAGGTATTCATCACTTCACTAGTGCATGGGAGACACATCTAGTGGACATCTAACACATATTTCGCTTGTATGCAAGAATTTTGGTGCTCTAGGGATCAATAACTATAATTTAAAAACCCACTCAGAGTGCCACCAACAATGTCCAACATTTGACTCCAATAGGTATTCAGTTATGTCCAATTCTGCTCTGATCCCCATCGGTTAGATCACTCCCAATGTATCTAGCACTAGTTTCCATGATTCAAGGGAAGTAGGATGCCTTTGTTCACCTACCCTCTTCAGTTAACTAGTTGTGAGCTCCTCCACTGATCCAGAGTTGAATTAGTGAGCTTTAGTGGTGAGTTTCCCATAGTGAGTTAGCATCTGAGTCAGTATAGGTTGGTAGATTCAACTACCACTTTAGGAATTTAAACTATCCTATATGTATAACCTTTGTATTACATATTATTTACTGAATATGTGTGGATTAATACTGATTAGTTGATTATGATTATTATTCCAATTATTGGTCTCATGAGTGTTTTTGATCTTATCATTGATCTAAGTTACTAAACTGCTTCTTCTCTCTCTTCTACAATTCTTCATTTCAATTCTGCAGGTGTGATGATCCTATGCTTCATTGAATTTTACATGGTACCGGAGATGGTATCAAGGCCAACAACAAACCACAGAAGATTCCATCGATACACCAGAATCCAATGGGTTCCACATAAATACTCGAATTGGTTCCTTTCTCCCTCTAGATCATATCTGGAGAAGTCTATCTAGGTGTGAAGCACCCAAAGAAAGTGCAAATGTAGAAATGGAGAGTGTTTGGTCTAATTTGATTCAAATTGAATTTTTTTTGTAGGTACAATTTCAACAAAAAAATTTGAAAATATCAACCAAATTTGAAGAGGTATCACGACTTATACAGATCATATTAGAGAGCCTACTATAGCTTGTTTGAAATTTAATTCCCTGGTCTAAAATGGGTTTCTCAGGGAATTCAATTTGAGTATCTGGTTTGAGAGATATGTTTAGTTGAATATCAGAGGTTTGCAACATCTTTCGTCCATCCATACCCTCTATTTTTGCTTAATATTTATCACTCCATAGGATGATATAGGTCAATTTCCTTATATGATTTCACATATCTCTTCGACATCTCAAATGGGTCTTTGATGGAATTCGATTGCATTGACTGTAGAATAAGTTGTGATTGAATTTGAAACATTACATCAATCATGTTTTTGAGGTTTTATTTAAGCTTACATACATGATTTATTTACATGTACAACTTCTTGGATTCAAATTTGTTCCTGAATTTGAAGAAGAAAATTGCAGAAACCTCTATTATACAACTTTAATATGGATTTGATCCTAGTTCCTCCTCTATCACCATTCAATTATACATAGTGGAAATTGAATATGGTTGCATATCTCAAGAGCCATGAGCTCTTTGATGTGTCTATTGGAACTATTTCAAAGCCATATTCTGATGATGAGAAATATATTTCATCCAAAAACTATTACAAAGCATATTGAGCCATGTGTCTAGCCATTTATCCAAGGATGTGTTATCTCATTTATCCTATTTGTTAGAATAATCAACCCATAGTTACCTACCTTAGACATTAATTAATCCATTTTTTTCTTATTTGCCTAGTTTCCAATATTCCACTCTATGCAAGTTGTCTTCCACATGGCATAGAAGTCAAACTTGATAAAACTGATTCATGGAGCACTTGGGAAACCTCCTAGAATCCATATTTAGCATATCTGCTTTTTCTGCTAAGTTGCTTGCTTTATTGAGATTTATGGCAAAAGGGAAAGTAAGACTAGGTGTAGTTGACTTGTTTTTTTCCCTCATCATCCTCCATTATTTTCTCCTAATAAAATCATGTATGAGTTTTCTTTCCATCACTTATTAGCTTGCCTACTTGACTTTGCCAATTTGTGAGCCTCTAGGTAGATTCAGAAACTGCTTTATGCACCTATGGGGGATTTGACTAGATTTAGTAAGCCTAATTTTTTACTATTTCAAATGGCATCCTTATGCATTCAAATCTCTCATGTAATTATATATTTCATTAGACTATGAATTCATAATGTTGGATATTGTACACTTATTCAATACAGATTAGTGTTATGCTCCAATTTCAGTCTCCTTTATGTGTAAATTTGCATGTTTGATTAGCAATTTTGTGAGTGCAATTGTCATATCATTTGGATTCAATTTCCACATGGTATAAGAGCCTTTGTATATTGATTTATATCCTTTCATATTTTTATTGCAGGTTCAACATCTTGACTGGGAGCTATTCTACTGACTGAAGGGACAATTTCTGAGCTATGGATCAATCTCAAATGATCATCTTGACTCCATTTAATTTATTTGAATGGAAAGAAGAGATGGAGATACTATTGAGAGTGAAAGGTCTCCACAGGGTGACTATGGAAACTAAATTAGAGCCCAATGCAACTACAGAGAAAATTAAATGGAAAAACAGGAGGGACAAGGCCTATGGTCTCTTGTGTCTGAGCATATCTAGAGACCTCCTCTTCCATCTAGATGGATTGACATCACCTAATGAAGTATGGGAGAATCTTGTATAGCTTTTTGGTAATATAGATGAGATGAGAGGACATCAAATCGAGAATGAATTGATCTCTTTGAGTCCCAACAGCTTCGAATCCCTACAACTCTAGTTTTCCAAGTTTAAAGCCCTTGTTTTGTAGCTAAAACAGTGTGGAATTGAAAATAAGGAGGAGAAACTAGTTTTGGCCATACTTTCAAAGCTTGGCCCTGATTATTTATTGTTTTGTTTTACCTTCCATGCCACCAAGCTAACAGCTCGATCCTGGAAGATGCCTAAGCTTGCAGAGTTCATGGAATCCCTCACACAAGAGCAGGATAAATTGGTGATGATGGGAACCATCAAACCTTCCAAAGACCAAGCTTTGGTTGCTGGAGATTTGGGGGTGGATTCAAAAGGAAAGAAGAAAGCTAAGAATCCACCTGAGCAAAAGAGAGACAAGAACAAGTCTCAAGAGTAGCCCCAAGGCTCCAAGAAGAACTTCCAAAAGAATAAGAACAAAGGAGATACAAGAAAGTGTGCATATTTCAGTAAGGGCTATCATCCTAAAATATCTTGCATGAAGAAGAAAATTTACATGCTGACCCAACTCCTCGAGAAGAATAACATCTCTCTTCTTGATTTCTCAAAGAAGAGGGAAGGAGCATCAAATCCATAGGATAGAGAGAGAGTACATGCATTGGTTGTTCGCACCGTTCAAGCTCACCTAGCTTCATCATAGACTCTGGAGCTTCAAGACATATGGTTTTGACCAAGGAGGCATTCTCCTCTCTTGACATGTTGAAAGGTCCACCAATAGTGCTAGGAGATGACTCTCTCACTAACAGTTTGGGGAAGGGAAGGATTGATCTTGACCATGGTAAGTTCAGTAATGTATTGTATGTTCTAGGTGTTTCCTCTAACCTCTTATCAGTGTATCAGATGACTCACACAGGGTCTCCAAAGAAGGTCATATTCTCCCCTAGTGATGTTGAGATCACAGAGATATTGAATGGTAAATTCATTGCAAAAGGAGTTGTAGATCACACTTCGAAGGTATACATGTTTTCACATTTTTTACCCTACTCAAACCCCTCTGCTCTTCTGATTCATGCTAATGAGGCAAGCAAGATTTGGCATGAAATATTTGTCCATCTTAAATATAATTATATTTCTAATCTAAGTGAAAAATAAATGTTCATAGGGTTACCAAAGATTAAGTTTTCCAAGGGAGTCTGTTAAGGTTGTATCCTATGAAAACACCCAGAGCATAAATTTGAGAGAGCTAGTCATGAGAGAACCTTTGCACCTCTTGATTTGATCCATAGTGATGTTGCTGGTCCATTTCCTCATATTTCAATGAGTCAAGCCAAATATGCATTAATCTTCATAGATGACTTTTCCAGGTATTGTTGGGTTTATTTCCTGAAGCATAAGTCTGAAGTTTTTGGCCTCTTCAAAGTCTCTAAGGATTTGGTTGAAAACCAGTCTGGGAGGAGGCTTAAGATCCTCAAATCTGAAAATGGTGGTGATTATGTCGAGTCTGAGTTCATTCAGTATTGTGAAGATGTAGGTATTCATATGCAGAATTCAATCCCTTACACACCATAGCAAAATCGTGTTGCTGAGAGAAAGAACAGATCGTTGAAGGAGATGACAACCTGTATGATGGAGGCTAAGACTTTTCCACCAAAGTTTTGGGCTGAGGCTATAAAATGTGAATCCTATATCTAGAATAGGGTTCCTCATAAAAATATTGATGGTATGACTCCTTTAGAATCTTGGAGTGGGCACAAGCCAAATATGACCCATTTCAGGATTTTTGGCTCAAAGGCTTGGGCTAGAATTCCAACACAAAGACGAAGGCTTTGCAACCCCAAAGCCAAGAGTGTATAGTTGTTGTGTACTTTGAAGGTTCAAAAGGGTGCAATATGATAAATTTGAGCACAAACAAATCCTTCATTGAAAGGAGTGTTCAGTTCCAAGAAGAGCCTTTAGCAGCAGTTGAAGTTGGAGAGTCTTCTTCACCACTAGAACCATTGAATGTAAGTGAAGAGATAAATGAGTTTGATGATTCTAATATGTCTGATAATGATGATTTAATTTCATATCTTGATATTCCTACAATACCAAAATGGGCATCAAATACCATTCATGCGGCTGGGGAACTAGCTGGAAATCCTCCTAGGAGGACTAGATCTCAGTTTGAGAGTGCCTTGTGTATGAAAGACTTTTTGTTTTTAGAGAAGTGCTATATTATGGTTGAATCAGACCCATATACATATGAATATGTAGCACATGATCCAATATGGTAAACAGCCATGAAATAAGAATTCAGCTCACTCCATAAGAACAACACTTGGGGACTAGTTGATCTTCCCCCAGGGAGGAAGCTAGTTCAATGTAAGTGGGTTTTCAAAACTAAGTTTGTTTCTGATGGTTCACCTTTGAAATATAAGGAAAAATTGGTAGCCAAAGGATACTCATAGGTACATGGTATTGACTACAACGAGACCTTTGCACCAGTGGCAAAGATGGACTCCATCAGGCTAGCCTTAGCCATCGCAGCTTCAAAGTAGTGGGAGGTACATCACATGGATCTAAAGTGTGCTTTATTGAATGGAGATATTACTGAAGAGATTTACATGAATAAGAATCAAGGCTTCGTTACTAATCCATCTTTTTTGTGTAGGTTAAATAAATCATTATATGGGCTCAAGCAAGCCCCCAGGGCTTGGTATTCCAAGATTGATGGCTTTCTGCTGTCATTGAGTTTTGTTCAATGCAACTCTGATCCTAATGTTTATTTGAATCTGATTCATGGTTCTTTTATGATCATTGTCTTCTATGTGGATGACCTTCTGATTACAGGAAGTTCAAAGAAAGAAATTGTCTCCTTGAAGGATGCAATGAACCATGCATTTTCTATGATTGATTTCGTGTTGTTGAGCCAATGCTTAGGTCTCGAAATTGCTCAATACCAACATGGAATAAAGGTACATCTATCCAAGTATGCTTTATATTTTCTGAACAAGTTCAAAATGAAATATTGCAAGCCAAGCAAAATTCCCTTCCTTTCAGAAGTTAAGCTTGAAGAAGTAGGTTCTTCTCCTATGGTAAATAATACACTGTGTAGGCAATTGATTAGGTGTTTGCTGTACCTTACACACACTCGAACTGATATTTATTATGCAGTAAGTGTGGCTTCAAGATACATGGATCAGCCTCATGAGATCCATTGGAGAGCAGCCAAAAGGATCCTTAACTTCGTTCATGGAACAAGAACTCATGGGATCTTCTACAAAGCTAAATCTGATCTTGATTTGATTGGGTTTATTGACAGTGATTGGGAAGGTGACAACACAGATCAAAGGTCAACATCAGGATATGTTTTCATGCTTGATGAAGGACCAATCAGCTGGTTAAGCAAGAAACAGAGTGCCATAGCACTCTCATCTACAGAAGTAGAGCACAGAGGAGTTGTAAATGTAGCAACTCAATGTTTATGGTTGCAGGGAATACATGGTGAGTGTGGCTTCAAATCAGAGTTTTCAACTATTATCTATTGTGATAATTAGAGTACCATTCGAATCTCCAATGATCACATTTAGAGACAGAGAACCAAACACATTGAGATCCATATGCACTACATCAGACAGCTTGTGCATGATGACACCATTCACCTACTCTTATGTGCATCTTCAGAACAAGTAGCAGACATCTTCACCAAAAAAAATTGTGAGAAGACATTCAGCAATCTCAAATCACTGTTGGGGATTGCTGATCATGCTATGAAGCATGGTTGATGATAATATTTTCAAATTTTGTTTTATTGTCCATGTTTAAGGGAGGATTTATCTCTTTCCGTGGTTAAATGGACATGCAGTATGTAAAGGGTGACTAAGACTTGTTGCTAGGCCCTATAGTTTTCTGATATTTACTCATAAATTCAAGATTAAGGGGGGGTGTTATAATAATCAACCCATATTTACCTACCTTAGACATTAATTAATCCATTTTTGTCTTATTTGCCTAGTTTCCAATATTCCACTCTATGCAAGTTGTCTTCCACATGCCATAGAAGTCAAACTTGGTAAAAATGAGTCATGGAGTGCTTGGGAAACCTCCTGGAATCCATATTTAGCATATTTTCTTTTTTCCAGATCCTCCCTAGCACATATCTGCTTTTTCTGCTAAGTTGTCTACTTTATTGAGATTTATGGCAAAATGGAAAGTAACACTAGGTGTACTGGACTTGTTTTTTTCCCTCATCATCCTCCATTCTATTATCCTAATAAAAGCATGTATGAGTTGTCTTTCCATCACTTATTATCTTTCCTACTTGACTTTTCCAATTCATGAGCCTCTAGGTAGATTTGGAAACTGCTTTATGCACCTATGGGGGATTTGACTAGATTTAGTAAGCCTACCTTTTTACTATTTCAAATCACAACCTTATGCATTCGAATCTCTCATGTAATTATATATTGCAGCACCCTATGACTTCATAAGGTTGGCTATTGTACACTTATTCAATACAGATTAGTGTTATGCTCCAATTTCAGTCTCCTTTGTGTGTAAATTTGCATGTTTGATTAGCAATTTTGTGAGTGCAATTGTTCTATCACTTGGGTTCAATTTAAACACTATTGAATTCTCAAGTGAAATATGGTCTAAATTGGAGAGATAATTTGGCCAATAGACTTAAGATATTAGCACAGAGAATTGGGAGGGAGCATCTGGAATATCCTTGCAAGATCCTCCAATATCCATCACTTCTCTTGAAGATGAAGTTGTTCAATAAGAAGAAATAGTAGAATCTTGAACTCATTCAATTTGAATTTGTGAAAGTCTCCTTGATGAGACTTCTTTTGTTGTTGCTATTGAAGTGTTTGAGAAATTTGATTTCTCATGTTTTCATGCAGCATCTCTAGAAGAGGATATTCAAACCTACATTATTGTAGAAAAAATCTCCTTCCACCCCACTCAATCATTCTCTAGTGATTCTTCTATTGTAAATTATGTGCAAAGTTTGGCAGTGACTACTAAAGGAGTTGAAGATAAATTTGTCTCATTTATCTATAATCATGCTGCTAGTGTGCAGAGAAGTGATACTATGTATTTTATGGAAGAAATATTATGTTTTTGGAGTGATCCATTCACCCTCAAATATTTGGTGCTTCCAGTGAATTCTTGCTTGATCACTTGCACCAATACTCAAAGTCTTTCTTAAGAAGGAGAAAATTGTGCATCTTCCATCTCAGTGGCACACTTGGGATTTTTATCCACTTTCTTGGAGCTTCTCTCACCTTATTTTGTTCGAAGTTAGAGTTTCAATACATCTTAGTTATGCTTGTAACTCATCTCATCATTTTTGGTGTGAAAAATCAAGCACCTCAAGTCTCTTTCAAATTTACTGCTAGGGATTCAATGTCAGTTTCTTCTTATGAGTTTGCTGATATTATATTTTGTGAATAATTGGATATTTTGAAAGCTATATCAGATTATGGAGCTCAATAATTTTATCTCCATGGTCCAAGGTCTCCTCCTTCTTCCTATTCGATCACATCCTCATCTCCTCATAGTGCTAGTAAAAATGGAGATCTCTCACGTTCTCTTAGATGCTTGCTCCTCTCATTTGGAGTTGATTTTACTTCACATGGTTCAAAGTATAAAGTACATAAAGACTCACTTGGACCAGATTCCAAGATCAAGTTGAATGATAACTCACTTTTTCTCTTTTGTCAGATTATCTCAGTTGCTCTACATGGTCCAAGAATCTATTATATGACCGTCTATGTTCCTAATCAAGTTGAGCATATTCCTCTTCTTCCCAAGAATAAAATCCCTCAATACATATAATCAATTTCACACCTAATTGGATTTGGAGCAATTTATTTTTGGTGTATCTCATTGTCCATTTTTTAGGAAGGATTTTTCCCATGTGGTTTTTCCTTCTTCCTCATTTTACATTGATAAATAGTTTTTACATTTAGATTGTAATGAGTGACCTTTGGTCTTAGTTACCAAGTCCCAGGTTTTCCAAATTTAGGATTAAAGGGGGATGTTGGGATTATTATTAATCCTTCATTTGACCACATAAGTCTATTTGTTTATTTCCCTAGCTTGGGAGGTCTCCATCACTTCACCAATGCATGAGGGATACATCTAATGGACATATACCACTTATTGCGCTTGTCTGCATGAATTTTGGTGCTCCAGGGGTCAATACCTATAATTTAGGAACCCAATCGGAGTTCCACCTATAGTGTCCACCATTTGAATCCAGTAGGTATTCAGTTATGACCAGTTGTGCTCTCATCCCCATCAGTTAGATCACTCCCAGTGTCTCTAGCACTAGTTTCCATTATTCAAGGGAAGTACGGCGCCTTTTTTCACCTACCCTCTTTGATTAACTAGTTGTGATCTCCTTCAGTGATCCGAAGATGCATTAGTGAGCTCTAGTGGTGATTTTCCCACATTGAGATCGCTTTTGAGTCAATCTAGGTTGGTAGATTCAATTTCCTCTTTAGGAATTAGAATCCCCCTATATGTATAACCATTGTATTACATATTATTTACTGAATATGTGTGGATTAATATAGATTAATGGATTATGATTATTATTTTGATTATTGGTCTCATGAGTGTTTTTATTCTTCATGGATTATTGATCTGAGTTACTGAATTGCTTCTTCTCTCTCTTCTACAATTCTTCATTTGAATTATGCAGGTCTAATGATCCTATGCTTCATTGAATTTTACAATATAGTGTTCTTTATTCTATGCTACCAAGTCACTGATTTTTCATGTCATATTATTAAAGGCATGCCAAGCCTCATTTAGCCATTCTACAGTCATGTTGACCTTATGTATTGAAAATCTCTGAGTCAGTTTGTACTTGGTTATCTTTCATATTCATCTTAATCACATCTCTCGATGTCTATTTTATGTCAATTGATCGAGCATACATTAAGGCCCTTCTTTGACGGGATCCTTCCTATCGATGTGAACTCCCTTCCTAGGAAGTGAATCTAGAAACCATAGTACCCTAGAACTTGTAGTAATCAGTGGTAGGTTTTCCTTGCATTCGAGAATGGGTAAACATCATTGAATCCTAATCAAGTGATTCTTTGAGTGTTCAACATCATCTCATCTATTCACATTCTTTAAAATGTATTAGGTATCTTGGCATCCATTATCATCATAGGTGGATTACCTAACGTTTGTTAGCAATAAACATCATTGACTGGTAATCATGTGGATTCACACATGCTAGAAAAAAAAACATCTATTCACATGACATAGAATCACACCTTCAAGGTTTGGGACGAAAACCTTGCGCTTAGAGATTGGATCACTCAACCTTGTTCCCCCTACAAATATGTGTTGGAATTTATGTCACTATATATGAGGATCATCTAAGTACTATTTGGGGTGCTATCTATCCTCTTTATTGTACATTATGACATAGATCCACATTTCATTTTTTTGTGGCTATGGTTTGTTTTTATGACATGCATCCACTATGTACCCTTTCATGAACATGACCTTGCATATTATCACATGGATCTGCAATGTACTTGGATGACCATTCTTTATATGTATGTTGTCGAACACAGGTATCCCTACCTTGGGGTTTATTTATGCATACTTGGTTGGTGTTTGATGTCAAGTACCCTCTAGTTTCATGCTTATGATACCTTCCTTGTCCTTATTATTATTGTAAATTGTTTCACCCATCAGTTTCTCTTCTAACCTCACACTTTAGGGGGGGCATTTTTTATACCTTTTGTTATAGCAGATTTCACCACACTAGGTGAACCACATATTGTATGGCCTTCCCCTATCCCGCTGTAGACTCATTATTCCCTATGGACCATTTATTGTCTTTTGATGTATCATTGACCATCCCTAAAAACATTAGAAGAATGATATATGTGGCCTTTTCCCCGATAACCGCATACATACGCGGATATTCCCTCTATAGTCGTGTACATCGGGATGTGTACATAATCCAAAACTGTTGGACCGTTCCTTGACTTGGATCCGACTCATATGACTCCTGGCCTTCCATATTCCTTGAGATCGCACGGATTCGACCTTTCAGTATCACTTTGGAAAGCTATATAAGGAACCATTGAGACATTGAAAGCATAAGAGAGAATTGAGAGTACCGAAACTATAGTCCATTGTTTCTAGAACTATACTTGACTCTGCATCCCTTTGTCCCTTTGGAGCACTGTTGTGTTCTTCCCAAGCTTGCCTTTGTTAGTGAGCTTGCTATCGGAGTGATGGAGGATTGAGGTGGTGGAGGCCCAAGTGGGGGATTCAGTTTCTCCGGTTCACAGACGTGCCGTCAGAGGTTGTCACTTGTAATCTCTTATTCATATTAATAGAAATATATTTTCCTGTCCAGTAATGTGTATTTGAATGAATGTTGCATCCATTGGAATATGTCAAATGCTTATACATTATTGATTATATATGCTAGAATAGATCTAACACCATGAAATATAGCATGCTTGTATTGTTTACTTGTTGTTGAGGACATGCTATAACAATTCAAGATGAAGATTGGAAAGCTCAATGGGGATCTACTTCAACCGTTCGGAATAAGGTACGAGGTTTGATCCTTTAGTGTTAGATGCTTTTATTTCTATTGCATATTGGGAAAGATTGATTTCTGGAGTCTAGCTGTCTGTTGTGGTACCCCAAGCCATAGGAATTTCTCTCCGTAACAGAATTGGCGACTCCGCTGGGGAGTTCCTAGTAATTGTCCTTTGGGGGTTGATATTTTGGCATTCAATGTATTTGAAGTGCTCTCTCTCTCTTGTTTCTGTGTCAGGTATGGGGGCATGTATTCCTAGTAGAGCCTGATTGGTGTGAATTTAGTCTCAGCCTGTCTGTTTGCCTGGAATTTTTGCATCTTTTTCTTCCTGTACGCGGGTTTGTCATTTACAGTCGCATATACACGCGGGTTCCTCTGGAATTTCCGC
Organism: Pseudotsuga menziesii; assembly: GCA_001517045.1. NCBI lineage: Eukaryota > Viridiplantae > Streptophyta > Pinopsida > Pinales > Pinaceae > Pseudotsuga > Pseudotsuga menziesii. Next base: position 174,426 of record LPNX010142832.1, read on the forward strand.
GTATACACGCGGGTTCACTGCGCACAGTCACATATACCCTGGTTTTTACCTTTTTGTGGAAGATTGTGGATTGCTGGGTGAATGCTGTTAGTTGCTGAGTCTCCTTTGGCACTGCCTGAGTCTGTTAAGGCCTCTGTTTTTTACCAGAAACGTTTTTTTAGCCTAAATTTTTTCTTTTAGGAAAGTTCTTGTCATGGCATCTTTGATTTTTTGTTTGAGATTAGTGCATTAGAGTCCTTTTACCTTAGTTCTTTGCTGGAATGTTGTTTATGTGTGCTTGCAGAGTCTGGGGTGGTTAGAATCATTCTCTTGCTTTTTGTATCTCTTTATTTTCAAAAAATCCTAAATATTTTCTTATCATCATGCATTGCATTATGCATTTTGCATTGTACTTGCATTAGATCTATATTTGCTTTGGAGTAATAGTTAGGAATTCATATAGGGAAATTCACATTCAGCATTTGAAGAAGAAATTGTGCATTCACGTAGTACGCATATCCTGTTTTCATGGACACAATGCATTTGCATTGATTGTTAGGTGTGCATTTTACTTTTTGTTGCGTCATAACACCATTAGTTGCACAACCATATCCTATTTTTGAGTAAATAAAGCCAAACTAAAATCAACGCTAAATAAAATGAATTACACTCTTTTCTTTTTTAGGGTGCACCAACAAGCTTAGGTTTTAGGATCTTGGAATAGTTCATTGAAAGTTAATTCTCCAAGATCACTAAACTACAACAACTAGGTGTCTGTCTAGGGAGTGTGTGAAATCCTTTATATAACCAGTGTTCTCAGGAAGCTCCTCTCAAAAGGGAGTCAAGCACTAGGCAGTGTGAGCGGTTGTTGATTGGGATAACCCCTGGTTGGTAACTGTGTAGCATCGGCGATATAGCCAGGATTGTATTCGTATCTGGGGGCTCTTTCGAGAGTTTCGGGCTTTGCTACCCTACCCATACGGTCAATCCCACCTGCGACTGTCCACCTGAGCATTGATTATATCGAGGTGACCTTAGTGACCTTACCTAGGATATCGAGGGGGTACGTGTAGAGGTTATTATGCATGTGTCCCGGCCAGGTTGGGGTCGGACAGCACAGTCACTATACGTGTTGAAGCTGAGGGCCACAATAATTGGTTTCGAACCTCCGCTTGTGGTGACAAGGGCCTCTCAAGCCTCTCCTAGGTGAGACATACCGGCCACATTCGGGAGCTCACTTATCCAGCCCTTGTTTGCTTGCTTTTGGCTTTAGATTTGATAGTGATTGCTCTGTGTACGCTAGTTGGCCTAGGGTTGATGTAAATAGAGAGTCTTTGCTTTTTTGTTGAGTCATTGTGGAGTCGGGTGCGGTTCCACGCCGTTCTCGTCGGTTAGTAGGACTTCTGCCTTCCACTTCTCCTCCTCCTTTGGGAGAGGGGCCTAGTCGGTCCAAGAGGACTGTGTCCCACATTGATTCACACACCATGGAGGATCATTCAAAGAATATTCCTGACCCACCTCCTCCTATTCGTATTGATGATGGGGAACTTACTCCTACATATGATCCCTCACCTGACCTAGCTGAGATCAGTCCCGTTATTTCCCAGATAGGATCTTTACATGATAGACCTACTTATACTAGGCCATATCCCCATTGACCCGATACCGGTATGGAATGCCGGAAGATGCCGAGACTCACTTTGACCTTCCTAGCACCAGCTATGGTGGTTATGTTACCACTGGTTTTCCTATGCACGATTTGACATTTCATGTTGAATCCGACTTTGATCCTAACAATATACCTGGGGGAATTCCCATGCCTTACCTTGTGGAGAGGTTTGGGAGTACTAGTCACATTGCACCTTCCATCCTAGCGGTGGAAGCTACATCTTATGTACCTTCTAGGTCTAGAGTCAGTGATCCCATAGCGATACCAGGTTCTAGACGAGTGACGATAGGCACTAGCACATATCTTCTTACAGAGATCCCTTCGTCCTCACTTCCGAGTTCTTCAAATGCAAATCCTCCACCTTACTCTCATGGTCCTTCGAGTCATCATGTAGCTACGAGTCAGATCCGTACTATGATTACTAGACCAGTTGTGTCTCAAGCCTACATACCACCCGTTGTTTCGGGAGGTTATGTTCATGTTTCTAGAGTTCAAATTGCTACTTCTTCGACATATATCCCTACTTCCGGTATGTATATTCCTACTTCCGGAATGTATATTCCTACCTATGGAGTGACTCATGGGACATCGCAACCGATGACCTATGGACCCTACTATGGGGCGCAGTATGGACAGGTCTCTCAACCTTATGGAGGCGGGTATTCACAACCTGCTTACTCTCCCAACTATGGCTTTGTAGCTCCTACTAGTCAAGGTCCACTTCATTATGCGACTTCCACGCCACCCTATACGGGTCATACAAGAGGAGGTCACTATGGCCAAGGTCATGGTGGTAATCAATCCTATGTGAACCAGGGAGCAGTCCCTAAACCTCATCATGCTAAGCTCCCTTTCCTCGCGACACTCAATTTACTTGACTTATCGAGACTTACGAACGATCTTGTGGCTCATGACCCGGCTTGGCCGGTTGTCCCTACCAAGCTTCCTTCGGACATACCTAAGTTCGAAGGCAAACCAGGAGAGGATCCGAGTGAACACGTTACAACATTCCACCTATGGTGCTCTTCCAATTCATTGCATCAGGACTCAGTCCGCTTGAGACTATTTCAACGCACCCTTACAAGGCCTGCGGCAAAATGGTACATAGAGTTACCTAGGGGTGCCTTTACTTTGTTCGAAGACCTTGCGATGACTTTCCTTAATCACTTCCAGCTAACAGTACGATATGATGTCGGTACTGAACTCTTGTCGACATTTCGGCAAGATAAAGCCACCCATATTTCTGATCATATTCAGGAGTGGCGTAGACGGAAGAGATTAATCAAAGCCTTTATACCGCCGGAATTCCTCCTTGAGTGGTTCCTCAAATTGTTATTGCCATATATCACGAAGGATGTCTCCACATCCGGAGTGCAAAATGAGGAACAAGCCATCTTTAGGGCGCAGGAACTAGACTTGATCTATGCTCAGTCTGGTTTGTTTTATGAGATTATAACTAATGCCCCTCGTTCTAATTTCGATCCCAAGGTCAAACCTGGACCACATGCCGATGGCATTGTGGGTAGTGCAAGTAAGAAACCTGCAGGTTTGGTTGTGAAACAATTTTCTCATTTGTCAATCAACCAATCTTCCTTGGGACAAGCTATGGCTTCGTCTCAACCCACCCAAACGGCAAATGTAATTTCTGTGCAATCATCCGACCAGAAAGGTAACCAGCAACCTGGACGAAATAGAAAAAAGGGTAAAAACAATAATAAGAAGGGTGGGAATAAAAATGAGAATGCCAACAATAATGACAAGAACAATAAAAATGCTGGGGGGGATAAGCAGAATAAGCGTAAGGTTAAGTTTCCTTGCAAGCTTTGTAAGGATGATCACCTCACTTACTTGTGCCCTAGGATGGATGAAGCTTCAAAGTTCATAGCACAGGGCCCAGCTGTGTTAATGAACCCTTTACCGCATAACCAAAATATGAACTTGAAGTCCCATGATCAATCTAGTGATGAAGATCCACCTGAAACTAGTGGTCGTGGGTGCATTAATATGGTCCGTGCCATGAAAGTTGTGATGTGTGCGAAAGATTATTCTTCGTCACAACCCAACCTAGGCAAAGAACCTGATCCACCAGGAACCCCTTTGCGTATTGAGAAACCTGCGGACAAACCTGAAGCTACAACTCGCATTCCTAAGGGGGTACTTAAGCGTTCGAGGCATAATCCAAATGCCCGAGCCGCCCAGAATTATTCAGTTGTCGAGGACTTGGGTCATACTCCTTGTGCAATGTCTGCATTGGAGGTGCTTCAGATTTGTCTGTCACAAAGGAAGGATTTGCTTTCCTCTCTTGGTGTGAATGGTGATGATTCTTCCTCAGTGACCAAGTTTGAAACCGCAGGACATCAGCCTTTCTTGCCCTACTATGTGTCCCTTTTGGTGCATGTAGAATGTCTTAATATGATCGTCAAGCATACTGTGATTGACGAGGGCGCTGCTGCTTCTGTGATGTCTTTGTCTTGTTGGAAGGGTCTTCGTTCTCCTGAGTTGTCAAAGTCTACGACCATGTTAACTGCTTTTGATGGGATATTGTTTAGGCCGCACGGTATCCTTCCTTCTCTTAAAGTCCGTTTGGGGGGGAAGACCATTGTGATAGAGGTCGAGGTGGTTGATGCGCCCCTTGACTACAATCTCTTACTGGGAAGGAATTGGATGTATAGTATGCAAGTCGTTGCATCTTCCGTATTTCGCGTTGTATGCTTTCCTCATAATGGGAATATTGTGATGATTGATCAGATGTCATTCAAGAATCCCCCTGTTAGTGCATCTTCAGAAGCTTTGGTTCCGAAAGTTGAACATTTCCAGCCGACAACTGGGAGTGTCGGTGTAGGTATGTATCCTTCCCTCATGGGAACCTTTAGTTGTCCTGCACCCGTCCTCATGATAGGAGCTAGTTTCAATGGTGCTTCCACATCTATGAGATCGGTGCCTTTTCGCACAATTCATATGGGAGATCCTTGGATTCTTCCTTCACCGAGTCCTTCGAGTGATGCCATTGAGACGAGTGTGCCGTTTCCTGCAGCCATGATTGCTTACAAAGCTAATCTTCAATCTACTGCAGAGCCTTGTTTTTCTTCTTCACGGACAGAGGAAGAAGACCCCTATGTGCTGCCTGCATGGGCAGTATAGTCTTCTCATGCCCACGATTGCCTTGATATGGTTTTCCCTTCAGATGAAGCGATCATCGAGGCTATGTCGGGAGTGGAGCCACCATGGGAGGAACTTCATCATAGATCATATTTCCTTCCAGAGCTTGACTTGTTGGATCATGAGGATTACAGGGAGATTCTTAGACAGAAAGCTGGTAGGCCCATGATTCCATTAAGCTCTCCTAGTTAGATGGCTGATGGAAACATGGCAAACATATCATCAACTATGCCTATCAACATTTCTCGCAACCCTGGTACGGTTGAGAATGTGTACATTGGGGTGGATTGTTCCCAAGATGAGATTCGTAAGTATACCGAGCTGTTCAAGGATTTCCATAATGTTTTTGCTTGGTCTTATGATGAGTTGCTATGGATTGACCCTCGGATTGTTGAACACGAAATTAAAACTTACACCAACGCGAAGCCTATTCGACAGCGTTTACGCGCGGTAAATCCTAGGAAAGCACCCGCCATAAAGGCAGAGATAGAGAAACTATTGAAAGCTAGTTTCATCTATCCCGTTCCCTTGACGGAGTGGGTTTCAAATCCCGTTCTGGTAGATAAGAAGCAAGGAGCGATCCATATATGCACTGATTTTCGTGATTTAAATCGTGCCTGTCCTAAGGGTAACTTCCCCACACCATTTATAGATCAGATTTTGGATGAGTGTGCGGGTAGCGAGGTGTTCTCCTTTATGGACGGTTTTTCTGGATATAATCAGATTCAAATTAAACCTGAGGACCAACATAAGACCGCATTTATTTGTCCTTAGGGAACATTTGCATATCAGAAAATGCCTTTTGGCCTTAAAAACGCCGGAGCTACTTTTCAGCGGGCGATGACCTTGATTTTCCATGATCTCAAGTCCATTATCGAAGTATTTTTGGATGACCTCACTGCTCATTCTTGTACGATGATGCGTCATTCTTATCACTTGAGATTGGTGTTCGAAAGATGCCGGCACTATGCTGTTAGATTGAACCCTCATAAGTGCATCTTTTGTGTGAAATCAGGTCGTTTATTAGGATTTATCGTTTCAAAAGAGGGTATAAGAGTCGACCCCTTGAAAGTGGAGGCAATACTTCAGTTGTCTCCCCCGCGAAATATTCGTCATCTTCAGTGTTTGCAAGGAATGGCAAACTTCCTTCGAAGATTTGTTGTCAATTTCACCAATTTGACTAGAGGTTTCATGCGTCTCCTGAAGAATGATACTCCCTTTGAATGGGATGAGCGAGCCCAGGAGTCCTTCGTTGCACTTAAGAGAGCCCTAGCATCGGCCCCGGTGATTAGTCCTCTGGATTATAGCCGTGATTTCCTATTATATGTGGCCGCGTCTTTAGAGACGATTGGGATGGTTTTGGTTCAAGAGGATGAGGAGATCCAAGAGCATGTCATATACTATCTGAGCCGAAACCTTATTGACGCAGAGATTCGGTATTCTCATGTAGAGAAGCTTGCCTTGGCCACTGTACATGTGGTGCAGCGTTTGAGACATTATATTCTCCTTCGCCAAAATTTGGTGGCTTCCCATGTTAATCCATTTCAGTTCATCCTCACACGTAGGATGATTGGGGGAAAATATAATAAATGGATTGTCATTCTGCAAGAGTTTGATCTCGAGTTTGTTTCGGCAAAATCAAAGAAATCGTTAATATTTGCAGAGCTCATATCAGATTTTCTGAGCGAGGCTGAGGAGTCGGTATGTGAAGATACGTTCGTTGATGAACACATTTTCTTGATCTCAACGGTTGACCCATGGTACAGTGATATCATAGTATATTTGCAAATGCAGAGGACCCCTACTCACCTCTCGCGAGATGAGAGATGTCGATTACGTCACGTTTCCAAGAACTACCTCATAGTGGACAATACTTTGTACCGCCATGGAGTAGATTCCCTTTTACGACGTTGTTTAACTCACGATGAGGCTGAGGTAGTGCTTAATGATTGCCACGGAGGGGCATGTGGTGGTCATTTATCTGGGCTTGCTACAGCCCAAAAGATTTTGAGAGCAGGATATTTCTGGCCGTCGATCTTCAAGGATTGTATTGAAGCGGTCAAGAGGTGCCACCCTTGCCAGGTGTTTGCACGTAACATGCGCTCGAAGCCTGCCCCGTTGCACCCTATTATCACCGCCGGTCCCTTCACCAAGTGGGGGCTAGATTTTATGGATTGTAACGCAGCTTCGGCTGCGGGGCACCATCGTATCATTGTGGCTGTCGATTACTTCACGAAATGGGCTAAGGCAATGCCTACAGTGAAATCCGACGGTGAGACAGCCGCTCATTTCATATTCAACCAAATCATCTCTAGGTTCGGGATTCCAAGAGAGCTTGTCACTGACCATGGCTCGCACTTTCAGAATCGTATGATGGAAGAGTTGGCCTCCAAGTTAGGATATAGGCAAGAGCACTCCTCTTCTTACTATCCTCAAGCGAATGGACAGGTTGAAGCTGTGAATAAATCACTTAAGTCCATTGTCCAACGAACCATCGCACAAAGCAAGATGAATTGGCATATTATGTTGTATCCTGCTTTGTGGGCATACCGAACGGTGGTAAAGACTGCCACTGGTTTTTCTCCATATCAGCTTGTTCATGGAGTGGAGTCAATATTTCCGGTTGAATGCGAGATTCCTTCGTTGAAGTTAGCCGTAGAACTCTTACTAGACACTTCGCCTTTGGAGGAGTGTTTGGTTCACCTTGAGCAACTCGATGAGCAGCGTAGAGATGCCTTGGTGACTCTAGAGGTTAATAAGCGTCACGTGAAGGCCCAATACGATAAGTCTGTCCGTTCGAGAGTGTTTAGTGAGGGAGACTTGGTCCTTTTGTGGGATCAATCGAAAGAACCCTTGGGGGCAGGGAAGTTCAATCCTATGTGGCGTAGTCCTTATGTGGTCAAGCGAGTATTAGAGGAGGGTGCCTACGAGTTAGTGGATTACGAAGGGACAGCCTTGGCGGAGCGTAGAAATGGGCTCTATCTTGAAAAATACTATGCATAATCTTTATCCAAGGTTGTTTGTTGTATATTATTGTACAGCTTTTTTGCATAGTTAGGTCTTGTTTATCGTGATCGGGTTTGTGATTAGTTTCCATTTCATGTGGCAGATGTCAATGGAATATTCCACCTATGTAGGATTCGCGGATGGTGCAAGCTGTCACACTCAACACTCAGCCTCAGCTGCTTGGGTGATTTTTACTCCTATGGGTCATGTACTGTCTTCAGGAGGTGTATGTCTACGGCCATCTTCCAACAATGTTGCTGAATATAGTGCCGTTATCGAGCTTCTACGGGATGCCATTTCGCATGGTGTTCTCTCTCTTGAGGTACGTCTTGATTCAGAGTTAGTAGTGTCATAGCTAAATGGTTTGTACCATGTTAGAAATCCGACGTTATTGAGGAGATTCTTACGTGTGAGATTGCTAGAACGACAATTTGAGAACATAACATATATACACATTCGAAGAAATTTTAATCAAATTGCTGACTCATATGCTAACTATGTGTTAGATTGGCATTTGTTTCATTCATCATAAATTAATCATAAGCACAATGTTTACGCATGTAAATAAATAAACCGATCACCATAAAAAAATTTATATACATCAAAATGTGGTAATACATAGTGTCATAATACAAAATTGGGGCTTTGAAAGCCACCATCATATACACGGTAGTACAAAAATAGATACACTCCCAGGTGTCTACTCCTGTGGAGGTGGATGAGGGTTGTGATCATGATATGTCACCACGGCTCTAGCTAGCCGCTGAAATAAATGCACCCATGCACGTGGTACACCAACCACCTGTCTCTGCATAGCCTCAGGCAAGTCCTCAACTTGCACCATGGGAATCCTATGAGTCAGTCGCACAAAGTTGGTATGGATGCTTTGGAGCATCCGCTCTGCATCCACACCGGTGATATCGTCTCCTCTTCCCCTCTGTCTATGACGTGGGAATCCCTCGGGTCGCCGTGGTCCCACATCTGCACATCAATGGTAGATGTCACTATGTATTGTCACCCAAAAACATGTCTTTTTGATTCCATTAATCAAGAAAACACAAAAAAATTAAATACTTCAAAAATTTTTAAAAAGAGTAAGGGTTGAAATTCGTTACCTATGTCTCCATATGTTGACCCTGGTGGTAATGGCATGTCCGGGTCTCCCTGGAAGTCTATCCCTGCATAAGGGTAGTCCTCTATGGCGATAATCTGTCGTCGCCACCATGGAAAAAAGTCTGCTGGATAAGGGTTGGCCACCCTACCACCCCCCATTCTGCACATCGCGTCTGCCCAACGTCGTTGGGCCGGATCTCGAACCCCGTGGAGAGGAACATCCACTCTAGGGCTCAACCCTAGAACCCGCTCGAAGAAGAAAGTGCTCAAGATACTACTGAACCCGAAGTTCCGTATCTTACCTGCCTTACACTCACTGAGCTGATGTTTCATGTTGCTCAACAGTGATGTGCTCCATTCATAGATGGTCGGTGTCATGCACTCCACCGCATAGAACATCAATGGCCGAGAGGCCTGATGGAGTGATGCTAAGCCTGCTATCCTACCCAGCGTCAGTAAGATGGCCTTTAGGCCCAGTACTTGTATAGCATTGGTGGGGACTTGGCTCCCCACCTTCTCTGTCTCTGGATAGTAGTATACGGCAATGTACTCATCTATAGTCAGCCCATGACCTGGCCCTCCGCAGGCACGAAGGTTCACCGTCTCACCCCGCAGTGATAGACCTGTGATAAAATAGATATCCTCCACCTAAATGGTGAGGGACATGCCGTCTAGCCGGAAGGACTCTGAGTCTAGATCCCAATAGTCTACAAGCATCTGTAGTAGTCCTGGTTTGGCCCTCAAGCCTCCTAGGCACCAAAACTTGTAGAGTCCGCATCTTCTTAGAGCCTCTTGAGCCATTCTGTCAGCCCTTACTGCTTCCTCTACATCACCATGCTCGCATTCTCGCCACTCTAGCACCATCCTGCATGAGAAGTTGACCAAAATGTCCATTAGATTCATAAAAATCTTAGTGCGCGGTGTCATACGCGACTGTTTTCAAAACAGCCGCATATGTATGTGGTTTCAGGCCCCTTTTCCGCGTATAGCCATCTCTATACGCAGAAAAAACCTCGATATCCGCGTAGGCCATGGCGCTCATGTAAGTTTGGCCATTAAAAATTCATTTGACCATGAAAAACTATGAAATTTGTATTGAAATGCAAGCTGAGAACATGAGTAAGTACCTGGAAGAATCGGTTGTGAATTCTGCCGGCTGGATCTCCTGGAATTTGCAGTTGAATATCAAAGCTCCAATGGGTAAAACTTTCAAATGATTTATATTTTTTACTATTTATAGAAAAATTTTCAAATATTTGAAAATTTTTACCCCCTTTCCTATAGTTTTGACCGTTTCTAACCTTTTTGGACCGTTTCTGACCTAATTTGTGATGTAGAAGACCGTTTTCAGCGATGTTTCAGCCTTTGGATTGACCCGTTCGTACTGATCTTAGGTATAACTTCTATACTGGCATATAGGTTAGGTTCACCACCATTTGCATTTTGCATGACCTTATGACCATGTCACTATACCCTTAGGTATGAACCCACTCTATTATGTCACGGAACCTTCTTGCTGCTATAGAAGTGGCATGATGTGAGTGGTAGAGACTCACCTTACATGGGTACCCTAGTTAGCGCCTTATTTGCATTTGGTACCCATGCCGATGTTCCCCCTTTAGGGTGTGGGAGTCCGTTGTATAGTATTGCCATGACATTTAACAAGAGCCTCATACTCCTCTTGATATTATGCTGGCCTGTATCCCCCTTGACTCCCCTTATATCGAGTTGTGGATGCATTATCATGAGCTTTGCCTGTCTTATTGAGCTTTATGCCGGCTCCCCTAACATTGCGTTTGAGCCATATAGCCCGAGCTTGTCTCATGTCTAGCCATGCAGAGCCTCTATTTATATCTTTCGCAGCTTGATTCCCTTTTTTACCAAGAGGGGATTTTCCCCCAAGTGTCGATATCCTACACATGTATCCTTGCATTGAGCAAAGGTATGTTCCACTACTTGGAACTAGTTTGTTTGCCTTTATGACACTCGTCTCCTCCTAGTTTGTAACTATAAATCTAGTTTATTCTTTTTTCAAGCTTTGTAAATAACTGAAAAAGACCAAAAAAATCAAAAAACCAAAAATCCGGACAAGAAAAGATATTATCTTTGGCAGTTGTCGAGTCGTGTCGCCTTCGAACAGAGCACTATATATGACATCCATTGGTTGGGTTATAGTTTGACTTTCGGAGCTGTACTCGTTATCTAAGTTTTATCTCCACCGACTGGTTAAGCTTCCAGTCCCTATGGAGCCTCTATTGATGCCTCCTGCGTCATAGAGATGTTCTAGTTTGTATATCGAGTCTATGCTACCTTCATTCAGTCACCATACGCCGTTATGCTCTTGTTCGAAGGAAGTTGAGACCTGAGTCGGACATTCCTCAGTTATCTTGACTTTGCATGTCGGCCATTCTCGATACAATTACTTGTTCGTGCACCTTATGATCGAGTTCTTCCATATTATATAGCCTTCATGACTACCTCGTGTTGGATGATGGGGGATGCCTTAATGCCCTCCTTCCAGCAGATTTCATCCCATCGACTGCAGATCATTTATTCTAGGATTGGAGTCTAGAGTCATTTTGAGTGCCTTGAGACTTGCAGTCATCAGTCGCAGGTTCTCTCGCCATCGACAGTTTTGGGAATACATCAATGTCCCCTGATCGATGGATTCTCTCAAGTGTTCGACCTCAACACATTTATTCACACTTGTTAGTTTACACTCTAGTACCTTGATTCCCATTTTCATTATTGGTGGGTGATCTCGCGTCTGTTGATGGTATACATCAATGACCGGTAATCAGACGATGGACTACTATGTTCGACCTCGTCACCTCTATTTGCATAGTAGGACATGTACTCGTAACGGTTTGTGTAGAAGACCTTCCAGATTGGTGGCATCCACTATATGCTACCTCCTTGATCGTGCCAGTGTTCATGAGATTTCAACTCTCGTGACTTGTTCCAGTATATGTCAGACATTTCCAGCCACTATGGAGATCTTGATCTGTTATATATCTTCAGCCTATGTGGAGATCATGGTCCTTTGTATATCTTCATCATGGAGATTCTGATCTATGTATATTGTACGTGGCAATGACCACATATGTTCTATCATGTACCATGCCTATTCATGGCCATTGTACTCTTATGTATCCGGGACTGCTATGTGTATGTGCAGTTATATGCAGAGTTGTATTATGGTATTATGCTGATTGAGTGGCTGGTCTTCCATTTGGGTACCTTCATCACTTCACTTCTGGGATGGACTTATAATGTATTTCGGCCATCGTATAACCCCTCTGATCTCATACATTAGGGGGCATCTGTTATAGCAGATTTCACCACACTAGGTGAACCACATATTGTATGGCCTTCCCCTATCCTGCTGCAGACTCATTATTCCCTATGGACCATTTATTGTCTTTTGATGTATTATTGACCATCCCTAAAAACATTAGAAGAATGATATACGCCTTTTCCCCGATAACCGCGTACATACGCGGATATTCCCTCTATAGTCACGTACATCGGGATGTGTACATAATCCAAAACTGTTGGACCATTCCTTGAATTGGATCCGATTCATATGACTCCTGGCCTTTCATATGCCTTGAGATCGCACAGATTCGACCTTTCAGTATCACTTTGGAAAGCTATATAAGGAACCATTGAGACATTGAAAGCATAAGAGAGAATTGAGAGTACCGAAACTATAGTCCATTATTGCCAGAACTATACTTGAGTCTGCATCCCTTTGTCCCTTTGGAGCACTATTGTGTTCTTCCCAAGCTTTCCTTTGTTAGTGAGCTTGCTATCAGAGTGATGGAGGATTGAGGTGGTGGAGGCCCAAGTGGGGGATTTAGTTTCTCCGGTTCGCAGACGTGCCGTTATAGGTTGTCACTTGTAATCTCTGATTCATATTAATAGAAATATATTTTCCTATCCAGTAATGTGTATTTGAATGAATGTTGCATCCATTGGAATATGTCAAATTCTTATACATTATTGATTATATATTCTAGAATAGATCTAACACCATGAAATATAGTATGCTTGTATTGTTTACTTGTTGTTGAGGATGTGCTATAACAATTCAAGATGAAGATTGGAAAGCTCAACGGGGATCTACTTCAACCATCCGGAATAAGGTACGAGGTTCGATCCTTTAGTGTTAGATGTTTTTATTTCTATTGCATATTGGGAAAGATTGATTTCTGGAGTCTAGCTATCTGTTGTGGTACCCCAAGCCATAGGAATTTCTCTCCGTAACACCTTTGTATGTCACCTATGAGATCCCAAGAGAAGTTGCATTCTATCCTAGATACAAACACTCACTCTCACCTGTCTCTAAGCCTATTTTTCCCTCCATTGACCACTACATGCCTAAAGGGGAGTGATGGAAAATTTGTCATCCCTCCATGCATGCCTTAATGGGAGTAATTCAATCACTTCTTTCACTTCATTAGGAGGGAAATGGTTCTTCCTATTGTTCCTTTTGGGTGAAAAATGGAGAGGATCATGTGCATGATGAGGATCCACGTCATTTAGACTTTGGAACTCACACACCAACTTGAGTATACTTGTCGATGGAGTCTACATTCATCCTCCATTCGTCATCCATTCACCTATATATTAAATCCATTTCATGAAAAAGCGAAGGATGCTTTGCGTAGTATTGTTACACTAGTGATATATCTATCATATCCTTCAACCATATTATTGTCTTGGATCATTCAAGGACAGTTTTAGGAGTTGAAATCTTCGAGGAGATATACATCATCTCACTCAATGTTTGATCTATGGCATAATCCTCTATTTTTTATGATATAGGCATGGATCTTTATCCTCCTCTCTACATTAAATGTTCTTATGAATGATAGCTTGTTAGATCTATACATTTCATTAATGTTATATAGTAGATTTGGTTTGCTTGAGTAGATCATATTAGATCCGATAACATTTTTCTTATATCTACTTATTTTACATTCATTTGCATGTCATATTTTATATGTTAGAAGGTTTTGAGGAAGGTTTTGGTTTCTTATTTTTGTGTAGGAGATAGCAGGTAGAGTTGGAGCAAAGTCTATCAGGTTTGTTGTAGCTAAATTGGATTTGCATCATAGGACTCTTCATAATCCAAGGTATGTCCTACTTCTTCCTCTACTTCTTGTGGATTATTAGATCTAGGGATAGAAAGAACATTGGATTACCCTCATGATTGTCTTAGATTAAGGGAAATGATCCAAGAGAGGTCTCATTTATCCATAAAAGAGAATTCTTCACAAACAATGAGACACAAGCACAAGAGTAACAAGTTTTAGGGTTTATGTCTCTAGGTCTTGGTTCCAAACCGTGGCCTATACCACATGACCCAAACTTTTTTAGAAGATGTAAAATTATGACCTATCTAGTAATTGGAATTTTTTAACAGTAGGTAGGGCTCTCAAGGTTATAGAAATGGACACAACAGTAAATATCCACCTTAGTCTCTACAATATGGTTGTAGAAATCCAAGGAGTACAATAATTCCTCAAACAATATCACATGGCCTCTTAACTAGATTCTACTTGGTGCATAGAAACAATAATGATGTGATGGGGAACCTTGGATGGACAACAATCATTAGTCAGAACCATATTTAAGACCTATGTCCTTAGTTTTTACTCCTAAATTAAATGACCTAAGGAACATTTGGACCATTTGAGTTATTAGATATACCACTCATAGGTAGAAATAAATTTACCTTATACGGAATTTGGTTTTTTTAGTACATTACGCATGTGACATGAGCCCAAGAGGAACATGCCTTACAACCTATTCCTCTAGGTTTTGGTATTAAACCATGGCCTAGACCACAAGACCTATCCTTTCTACATAATGTGCAAAATTCTTGGGCACATCCTAATTAGATTTTTTGAGAACTAAGCATGGTTCTTGAGGCCATAGATATAATTTCCTTAGTCCCTACAAGAAGCTTGCAGGATTCCATAGTCAATAAGTTGATAACAACTCCTCAAACTTCCACACATGACCTATTAATGATCTTCTAGTCAATTCCTTGAAACAATAATGTTGTCATGGGGCCCCTTTAATATACCATTATCCTTACATGGAACCGTAGTTGAAAGACTCAACTGTTGGTTGTGGAGCCTAATCTTCTAGATCCAAAGATATTATTCACTAGTGTTTGAACCCCATGTGTACTATATCTATGTTTCTATATAATGTGTTTAATGTGTTTTGCATCTTGTTTAATGATTTAACTATATATTTGTTATTGCTATGTGGTCTTGTTTTCTAAAAAATGGTATCAGAGCAAAAAGGTCTATTTGGACGATAAACTTGTAGGAAACAAGGGTTCCTAGTTCGAGTGGGAGCAATGGTAGAAGAATGAAAGTTTAGGGTCGAGAAATTTAACACCCAAAACTATCAGTTATGGAAGATGAAAATGGAGGACTATCTGTGCCAGAAGGATATGTACCTACCATTGGACAAAAAAGAAAAATAGTCGATGGCTATGAAGGATGAAGAATGGGAGGTTTTTGATAGAAGGCATGGGGAACAATATGGCTATGCCTGGATTTGTTGGTAGCTTTCAATATTTCAAAAGAAAAAAAAAAAGAGGGTGTGATGAGCGCATTGGGTAAGATCTATGAAAAACCCTTGGCTTCCAATAAGGTATTTTTAATGAATCATTTATTTAATATGAAGATGTGGGAAGGAGGATCTATTGCCGATCATTTAAATGAGTTTAATACACTTACCAGTCAGTTAAGTTCTGTAAAAGTGAACTTTGATGATGAGGTTAGGGCTCTTCTAATCTTGTATTCATTACCAGAAAGCTGGAATAGCTTAGTCATGGTTGTAAGTAACTCTATCCATATTTCAAACACTCTTAAGTTTGATGATGTTGTTGTTGTTATTCTTAGCAAGGAAATGCAAAGAAAAAGAACTTGAGTGAGACATCAAGTAATGTGTTGACCATGGAGAGCAGAGGGAGACAAAAGGAGAGAGGAAAGATCCCAGGTAACCGCGGAATGTCTGGAAAGGGAAGATCCAAGTCCAGATTCAGAAAAATAGAGTGCTAGAACTATGGTAAGAAAGGACATCTGAAGAAATACTACAGAGCTCCAAAGAAGAAAGGAGATAGACAGCAAGAGACTACTTAGGAAGCGAATGTAGAAGGTGATGTGTTATAAGATGCTTTGATTCTTGCATTAGATAATACTAGCAATTACTGGGTAGTAGATTCATGGGATTCATGTCATGCTACACCCCATAGGAAATTATTTCATGATTATGTTCAAGGTGATCTTGGACATGTTTTATTGGGGGATGATGAACCATGTAAAATTGTTGGATAGGGTAAGGTACGGATTAAGTGAAATAATGGAAGTGAATGCCTGCTAAAATATGTAAGGCACATTCTTGCTATGAAAAGAAATCTGATCTCAACAAGGAATTTAGGAGATAGTGGTTGTTTGTCTACGTTTTGAGAAGTGTGGTGGAATATCACTAAAGGATCACTGGTAATAGAAAAAGGAGATAGGATAGGTACATTATATGTATGTCCTTAGAATACTAATTATTCTATCTCTGTAGCTTCCACAGAAACAGGTGCGGCATTGTGGCATCATAGGCTTGGCCACATGAGTGAGAAGGGGATGCAAATTCTCCACTCAAGGAAATTGCTTCCAGATCTGAAGCAGGTAAGTTTGGAATTATGCGAGAACTGTGTTTATGGAAAACAGAGGAGATTTAGATTTCTTAGGGTTGGGAAAGAAAAGAAGAGTGAAAAGCTAGAGCTTGTCCATATAGATGTATGGGAACCAGATCAGGTACAATCTCTTGGTGTCTCTCATTATTATGTTGCTTTTATTGATGAGGCAACTAGAAAAACTTAGGTTTATTACGTTAGACAAAAATATGATGTGTTTGATATGTTTAAGAAGTGGAAATATTTGGCTAAGAATGAGACAGGAAGAAGGTTGAAATGTCTCAGATTTGATAATGGAGGTGAATACTACAGCAAGGAGTTTGACAGTTATTATTCACACAATGGGATTCATAGAGAGAAGACAGTCCCTGGAACACCACAATAAAATGGTCTGTCAGAAAGGATGAACATAACGATCATGGAGCGTGCAAGGTGTATGAGATTGCATGCAGGGTTGCCTTACAGTTTTGGGTTGATGTTGTAAACACTGTTGTTTATTTAATAAACAAAGGGCCTTCAAGCACTTTGGATGGTGGGATTCCTGAGGAGGCATGGAAAGGTAAATAGGTAAAATACTCATTTATGATAACTTTTGGTTGTGAAGCATTTGTCCATATTGATAAAGATGATAGAACTAATCTTGAAGCTAAATTGAAGAAATGTACCTTTATTGGATACGAGGTTGATGATTTTGGTCATCGTTTGTAGGATTATGAAAAATAAAAAATCATTAGGAGTAGAGATGTAGTATTCAATGAAAAGGTTGTGTACAAAGATCAATTGCAGAGAAAGAAAGAGGAAAAGGAAAACACAGAGTAGACAATTCTTGATGAAATCAAAGAAAATGAAGTTCCAAAGGCACCAGAAAATCAAGAGAAGCAGCAGGTACCTGAAACTCCTGCAATTGTAAGAAAATATACCAGGTTAAGTAGACCCCCTGAAGGATTCTTTCCTTCACTGTATTATTTATTGAATTCTGATTCCGGTGAACCAGAATGTTATGAAGAAGCAATGCAGGTAGAAACTAGAAATAAGTGGGAGCAAGGCATGGATGAGGAGATGGAATCATTGGTAAGAAACTAGACTTGGGATCTGGTTAAGTTGCATGCAGAAAAAAAGGGCATTGCAGAATAAATGGGTTTACAAGTTGAAAGAAGAAGATGGAGGCAAGAAGCGCTACAAGGCTAGACTTCAATGTATTTTCATGTTATTATATAATATGGTATGTTTATATTTTGAGATATGTTTGAATTTTCTTACAATGAAGATATAATGTTCCTTTAAAATTTTGAACAGGCACATACATATTTTTTATTAAAAATACATGTTTTTGTATTTACTATGCTTGAACAGATACCACCTAAAAACTTGGATTTTTTTCCAAAATAGACCACCCAACGTACACTAGAAATGTGTGAGTTATTCCCATACACCCACTAATAGGTACACATAAATATTTATGCCTTAGGGACTTTGTTATTTTTCAGGATCTCATGCATGATACACGAGTCCTAGAGGAACATGTACTAGGAAATTAGTCTCTAGGTTTTAATCATAAATCATGGCCTAGACCACAACACATATCATTTATACAAAGGATGAAAAACTTTGAGCTACATCCTAATTGGATGTTTTCAGTAGTAGATATGGTTTTTTAGGTTGTAGAAATAATCACTCGAGGAAACAATTATCTTGACCCCTATAGGAGGGTTGTGATAATCCAAAGATAGTCACGATTCATTAAACAACCACACACGAACTCTTAATGGCATTCTAGTAAATTCCTAGAAATAATAATGATGTTATGGGGTCCTTCCCTTGAATCATGGTCCTAACTTGGAACTCGTTAGGTCCTAATTAGTACTTGAATATTACTCTTAAATAGACTCATACAACATACAGTAAAATAATCTAACTTATTCCCATATTCCACTCATCGGTACAGTAAATTTCCCTCTATATGGTTTTCATAGTTTTTTTGGGACATTGTGCATGAGACATGAGCCCTAGAGGAATATCTCTTACAACTTATGCCAAAATATAAGTGCCTCGCCTCACACTACGTTGGTTGTTTTTTAGTCACATAATGCCACTTTGAAAGTAAAAACAAGAATGTCCACTTTGGGAGGTAAAAAACACAACTCATCATCAAACAAAGACTCCTAATCAATAACCTTAGACGCTAAGAACCCATCCAGGGAAGATAAGAGGACCTCATGAATGGATGTAACATTCATTGATCACTTGGTCAATGAAGGGGGTAAGGAATTTTTCTTTAGTACACACTTGTTTTTATTAGATTATATCATACTTGAATGTTTTTAGCATTGAAGATGGTTCTTGAAAATGTAAACATGGCCATACGAAAAAAAGATTCCCTTAAAATCCCGAGAAAATACTTGTAAACATTTAAAGATAGTAACATTGGTTCAAACCATCAGAAATAACCTTTTAATAATCTTTTTTATGATCGCATTTTTATGATTGCCTAAAATAATAATGATGATGCTATAAAACCTCTTTGCTTTCACTCCTAAAAGATACTCACTCAAGGTACCATAAAAGCCATGTGAATTATTCGCATGATGCTATGAAACCTCTTTGCCTTCACTCCTAAAAGAGACTCACCCAAGGTACAATAAAAACCATATGAATTATTCGCATATACTATACCGCTATTGATAAACAAACTTCGGTTGCTCTAGAAGACCCAATAGTACTTTGCATGGTGTGGGCCTAACTCTCTAGGTTTTCGGTCCACGACCATCGCCGAGACCACAAAACCCATCCAATTCTTTATGTTCTCGACGTGACCGATATTGTAGCGTACAAAATTGCGCACGCATTATGGAGAAATGAGTTCTAGAAGATAAATTATCTCACCTCGACAATTTCTAACCATCTCTCTACGTTGACAATCAAACGGTCTTTGTATTACCAACTTGTACCAAAAAGCCCGGTCAACACTCTTGTTCCTTGCTCTCTCCACAAAGTTGAAACTTGAAACCTTTAACCGACCAATACCATATGATGACTTTGAAGTTTGAACGTTAACCAACTCATGCCACAAATTTGACACCGACCATTTAAAATTATGACGACTTTGAACGTTAACTATCTTTGTAACACGATCCCACTTTGAACGTTAAATATCTCATGCCACATTTTATATGTATAATCCTTCCCGTGTGCCCTACGAGCGAAGACTCTCTCGATGGTCCATACTACAATTAATTTGAATTCAGTTCAATGTTCAGAGTCACTCGTAGTTTCGAATCTGAAAGCTTTGGTCCGACCTAGCTCCTCCCCGTTCTCCACCATGTGTTTATAGACGATCCTCCCTGTGAATATTGTATATTGTATGCATGAAATTATTTGCAAGTTCATCTGCAATTGCAAACCAATTATAGATCCCGTTTTCATTACGTTTATTATTTCCATATATATACATTATCGAACCGATCATTCCGTCGAACATTCATTCTCTATATTATATTGTGTTAGAGGCTTCCATAAGCATTAGAGTAAAAAAGACGATAATGCTGCCAACAAAAATGAAAACCAATGTGGCTACCGCTCTCACCATATTTATGATTGCTTTGGCTGCTGCTGCTCCTCCGCGATCTCAACCCAACCCAAATGTTCTCACTCCTCCTTCAAAGCCAGAGAAAAGCAGTAAAGTTCATTCTTCCGCTGAGGTGTCGGGAGTGTCGAGAGCAGGAGGAAGGAAATCACTTAAAGCTGACAGATCTCCTGGACCTGCTCCCAACAGCCATGTTCCGACTCATCCGGCAAAGCCACAGAAGAGCAGTAATGTTCATTCTTTCGTTGAGGCGTCCGCAGAAGGAGGAAGGAAATCAGTTGAAGCTGACAGTTCTCCTGGACCTGCTCCCAACACCAATGTTCCGGCTCCTCCGCTAAAGCCACAGAAGAACAGTAACGTTCATTCTTCCATTGAGGGGTCGGCAGCAAGAGAAAGGAAATCAGTTAAAGCTGACAGTTCTCCTGGACCTGCTCCCAACACCAATGTTCCGACTCCTCCGCCAAAGCCAGAGAAAAGCAGTAGAGTTGATTCTTTCGTTGAGGCGTGGGCAGCAGGAGGAAGGCAATCAGTTAAAGCTGATAGTAGTCCTGGATCTCAACCCAACCCTAAGGTTCCAACTCGTCCTCAGAAACATAGTGTTGACTCTTCAATCGGGTCGTCGGCAGCAGGAGGATATCGTAGCTGTTCTCCCTCAAGTCAATGTAACTCCCACGTCCCAACTCCATCCCAACTCCAGGATGTTGCAGTCGACGATCAAAGAAGAAGCACCAAATGAAAATAAATGCTTGCAGGCGGTGGGATTAATGAGTGATTAATTGAGTTCATACGTATAATACGGTATGAATAATTGAAATGTTACTGTAAAATTGGAATTTCAACTAGAATAACTAATGCTTAGGGTGTAGTTTGAAACTTGTAACAATTTAATTATTCATTAATTATTAATATAAGGATGGATCTAGAATACAAATGTATCTAAATGTATCTCATGATCACTCAACTATCATACTATTTGTAATTTTACCATCACAAAACAATGACCACATTTGTGAATCTTCAACTTATATGATTTTCCATATAAATAAATATAAACTCAAATCATATAAGAAAGAATGATTTTGCACATGAAGACAAAGTAAAAACTACACACGCAAAAGCACAAGTATCATTTCTAACAAATTTGTGACTATTGCTCCACATACTATTTTACAAATGATGGTGAAGTCAATACACATAGGTATGAACTCATTCATACGTATGAACTTAATTAATTTGCATACGTATAATTAGATTCGAGTGTCTCTTTAGGCCTTCAAATTCTTCTATGTGTATAACCATTGTATTACGGGTGTGTGCGAGAAGTTGAGGGTCTCTTTTGGCGTGTTAGATGCAATACAAAACTGAAAAAACAGGCATCCATCAACTTGGACGCATATTTTGAGACATTTACACAATGAATCTTGCGATCAGTAAAAAACAAGAAATGTAGGAAATTGAATGACCTTTCAAAATATATATATTTTTTTCTATTGAAAATGTTGTTAACTATCTAAAGTTAGATAAATTTTAACAGGCACTTTTTATTTTTTGGACAAATTATAAGGTATATGTTTTTGTTGGTGCAGCGTCTGAGTGTCTAAATGATGAAATAAACTTACGAAAACCGGTATACATATAGAGAACATATAGGACTTGTGCACGACTATTTTTCCAATAATAAAAATAATATTTTTAATTTTTTTTTAATTATCTAAGAGATCAAACCTCGAAAATGGTACGTCAATTATGGGTGCAACATTTGAATGTCTTAATGCAATTATTTGGAAATGGTTTTTTTTATAGCATGTAGAGGTTGGTGTTCTTTAGTGCACCATACATTTTTTTTTTAAATGGTTGAGAAACGAAAGAAATATGGACGAAACACTACCAGTGTGTTTTTTGAGTTGAGCAGTGATGACAGAAGATAAATAAGAAAAAAATAGAAAAAATTATGTATTCTTGTTAAAATTTACATATTTAGAATCTGCAAAAAAAACCATATCTGTTTCTAAAATCTCATAAAAAATGGAGGTGTGTAGCATAATCAGATGAACCGCTAAACACGAGCATATTGAAAATTTGGATATAATGCTGAATTTGCCATGGTTTATCATACTCCAAGGCACAGGCATGTTGAATCCGAAGCAAAGTACAAAGCAAACACATAGGCATAGGAATTCCATGAAAGCATGGGTGGAGGCTCAGCCTTATCCTTTGGAGGGAATAAATTTTTGAATTTAAAAACTACGCGAGCGCGATTTAGTTAAAGAAAAATGCTTGCGCGTTGTAAATGAACAAAATGCGTGTGCATTATATACAAACACATCGCGTGCACGTTTTGTAAAAGAAAAATAGCGTTCGTCATCATCATCATAATGCTCATCTTCATCATCATCTTCATCTTGATCATCATGATCATCATGTTCATCTTCATCATCATGATCATCATCGTCATCATCATTATCCTCATCACCATCATCATCATCATCATCACCATCACCATCGTCATCTTCATCATCCTCATCATCATCATCACCATCAACATCATGAACATCATCATCAACATGATCATCATCATCACCATCAACATCATAAACATCATCATCACCATCATCGTCATCATCATCATCAACATCATCCTCATCATCATCATCCTCATCCTCTTCCTCATCATCGTCATTATCATCATCATCATCATCATCATCTTCAACAACATCATCATCCTCAACATCAACATCATAAACATCATCATCACCATGGTCATCGTCGTCATCATCAGCTTCATCATCTTCATCATCACCATGATCATTGATCATCGATCATCATCATCAACATTGCCATGTTCATCATCATCATCTTCATCATGTTCATCATCAACATCATCATCATCATCATATTCATCTTCATCATCATCACCATCGTCATCATCATCACCTTCATCATCATCAT
>LPNX010142832.1:205100-266084 GCA_001517045.1 Pseudotsuga menziesii
TTAAGAAATCCCATCATTTAAGTCACTTGCACTGATGAGAAAACAATGCAATATAATTTCCCAAAAAACAACATATTGCTTAAAAAACTTGCATTTCATGTGGTCATACAAAATATCCATAGATAGGAATTATATATTTTGAAAGCTTATTCAATTTTCTACATTTCATCTTCTTTCAACATATTCAAATTTATTGTGTAAATACCTTGAATCGTCCCTCCAAGACAATAGATTGTTGGTTTTCCATGTTTGTATTTCCATTGACATGTCCTAAGAGACCATCATTAACTTTCATTCACCCAAACCCTTCAACTAGGTGTTATGGTCAAAATGGAGGTCTATCACATCCTAGAGAGTAACAAAAGATGAAGAGACCCAAAGAACAACTAGGGATCATGTTTGAGTATCAAATACCTATTGGAATTGTCAATCTATGAATGGTAATTTCATGTGTTTATGTACCAAAAATCGGATTGGGTTGATTATAGACCAGAGAGTTGAAAAATGTGACTGAACAATAAACTAAAGCAATCAAATATACCCCTTAGCATGTATACTAAGTAACAAATAATGGAAACACCTTCATTACCTTCATCATCATCATCATCATCATCATCATCCTCACCTTCATCATCATCATCACCATCAACATCATCAACATCATCCTCATCATCCTCATCATCATCCTCACCTTCATCATCATCATCACCATCAACATCATCAACATCATCCTCATCATCATCCTCACCATCAAGATCATGAACATCATCATCATCACCATCAACATCATGAACATCATCATCATCATCCTCACCATCACCATCAACATCATGAAAATCATCATCATCATTCTCATCATCATCCTCACCATCCTCACCATCAACATCATGAACATCATCATCATTCATCCTCATCATCCTCATCCTCATCATCCTCATCATCATCCTCACCATCAACATCATGAACATCATCATCATCATCCTCATCCTCATCATCCTCCCCATCAACATCATGAACATCATCATCATCATCCTCATCCTCATCATCCTCCCCATCAACATCATGAACATCATCATCATCATCCTCATCATCACCTTCAACATCATGAACATCATCATCATTCATCCTCATCATCCTCATCATCATCATCCTCATCATCATCCTCACCATCAACATCATGAACATCATCATCATTCATCCTCATCATCCTCATCATTATCATCACCATCAACATCATCATCATCATCATCCTCATCATCACCTTCAACATCATGAACATCATCATCATCATCCTCATCATCACCTTCAACATCATGAACATCATCATCATCATCCTCACCATCAACATCATGAACATCATCATCATCATCCTCATCCTCATCATCATCATCACCTTCATCATCATCATCATCCTCACCTTCATCATCATCATCACTATGTGTAAGTAAACACAAAGTATATGTGTGTGGAAGCAATATTTTTCCTTTTCCCAGTACCCTAAAGAAAAATCTCGAGAGTGTAACCCTTAACCTAATAAGTTCTATAATATGCTTGGTGTAGGTTTATATCTATAAACAAGAGCTATATTAAAGCAAAAGCAATGTTTTTAACTCAAAATTTAAATTATACTGTTGATGCAACATGTTAACCCTAGTACATGTGTATATTTTTTTCGAGATGCCACTTGGCATGCATGGACTGTAACACACCATATTTTTACTTAGGCATGTTTATCAGCCAGACTTGCTAGGGTTTCGCTCAGTAGGGGACAATGCAGTTACACCAACGAGGGCCAAAGCTGGAAAGCCACGGATGGTGGGGATGCGGTTGGCATTGCCATATTTCCCATGCCCAAACACACTAGCTGGAGTTGACAGAATTCAAAATTGCCGCTCCGTGAGGTTTTTTGCGCACCGGGCCCAACTCCACCAGGTGTCCCTGAACGGTATCTGGAGGTGACCTGCAACTCGCAATAGATCGATGCTCGGGCCTCCGATCGACGAACCATCGATTTCGTTGGATTCGTGACGTGGGATTTTAGCTAGGGGGGGGGGGGCCCTCTCCCTCCTGTCCATTGCCCGGTGACCTTCGTCTACGGTCGTTTCTGGAGCTAGGGTTTCGCTCAGTAGGGGACAATGCAGTCACTCTAACGAGGGCCAAAGCTGGAAAGCCACGGATGGTGGGGATGCGGTTGGCATTGCCATATTTCCCATGCCCAAACACACTAGCAGGAGTTGACAGAATTCAAAATTGCCGCTCCGTGAGGTTTTTTGCGCACCGGGCCCAAGTCCACCACGTGTCCCTGAATGGTATCTGGAGGTGACCTGGAACTCCCCATAGATCGATGCTCAGGCCTCCGATCGATGAAACGTCGATTCCGTTGGATTCGTGACATGGGATTTTAGCTAGGGGGGGGCCTCTCCCTCCTGTCCATTGCCCGTGACCTCCGTCGATGGTGGTTTCTGAAGCTAGGGTTTCGCTCAATAGGGGACAATGCAATCATGCCAACGAGGGCCAAAGCTGGAAAGCCACGGATGGTGGGGATGCAGTTGGAATTGCCATATTTCCCATTCCTAAAGACACTAGCAGGAGTTGACAGAATTCAAAATTGCCGCTCCGTGAGGTTTTTTGCGCATCGGGCCCAAGTCCACCACGTGTCCCTGAACGGTATCTAGAGGTGAGCTGTAACTCACCATAGATCGATACTCGGGCCTCCGATCGATGAACCGTCGATTCCGTTGGATTCGTGACGTGGGATTTTAGCTAGGGGGGGGCCTCTCCCTCCTGTCCATTGCTCGGTGACCTCCATCTACGGTCATTTCTGGAGATAGGGTTTCGATCAGTAGGGGACAATGCAGTCACGCCAACGAGGGCCAAAGCTAGAAAGCGATGGATGGTGGGGATGTGGTTGGCATTGCCATATTTACCATGCCCAAACACACTAGCAGGAGTTGACAGAATTCAAAATTGCTGCTCTGTGAGGTTTTTTGCGCACCGGGCCCAAGTCCACTAGGTGTCCATGAACGGTATCTGGAGGTTACCTGCAACTCGCCATAGATCGGTGCTCGGGCCTCCGATCGACGAAACGTCGATTCCGTTGGATTCGTGACGTGGGATTTTAGCTAGGAGGGGGCCTCTCCCTCCTGTCCATTTCCCGGTGACCTCCATCTATGGTGGTTTCTGAAGCTAGGGTTTCGCTCAATAAGGGACAACGCAGTCATGCCAACGAGGGCCAAAGCTGGAAAGCCATAGATGGTGGGGATGCGGTTGGCATTGCCATATTTCCCATGCCCAAACACACTAGCAAGAGTTGACAGAATTCAAAATTGCCGCTCCATGAGGTTTTTTGCACACCGGGCCCAAGTCCACCAGGTGTCCGTGAACGGTATCTGGAGGTGACCTGCAACTCGCCATAGATCAATTCCCACGCCTCCGATCGACGAACCGTTGATTCCGTTGGATTCATGATGTGGGATTTTATCTAGGGGGGGGCCTCTCCCTCCTGTCCATTGCCCGGTGACCTCCATCTACGGTCGTTTCTGGAGCTAGGGTTTCACTCAGTAGGGGACAATGCAGTCACGCCAACGAGGGCCAAAGCTGGAAAGCCACGGATGGTGGGGATGCGGTTGGCATTGCCATATTTCCCATGCCCAAACACACTAATAGGAGTTGACAGAATTCAAAATTGCCACTTCGTGAGGTTTTTTACGCACCAGGCCCAAGTCCACCAGGTGTCCCTGAACGGTATCTAGAGGTGACTAGAACAAATTGTTGGACATGTAGGACCACCTACAATAGAGAAAAAAATAATACATTTTAGAGCTACAACTCTATAGATATCATGGAGGCATAATAAGAAAATTGCTCATATTTCATTAAACCCAGAAAACTACTACATGCATTCTCCAAATGGACTCCTACATCCTAAATAATACACAATATCCTAATTATCAATATACTTTGCTTCAAGAAGTTTCTCACATTAAAACTACTTGCACTTAATGCAATACCAAACATATACTAACTCCTATACAACTACCATTTGTACTATGAAAGAGGAAGAAATTAATTCTTCCTACAATCCCCCTTAAATTCTACCTTATACATTTCATGACTAGTTATGCATAAAATTATGTCTTTGAAAGATGCCAACCAATTGGTCTCGAGATTTACAAAATTCTAAACATATTTCTCTAAATTGCTTACAAGCTCTCGAATAAAATGATATATGGTATCAATGAGATTTATTTTATGATGGAATACATCATTTTTGTACAAAGAAATGGCTAAGTTGTTATCACAAAACACATGAGGTGCTTCATTTTCTTCATGCTAGAGATCTACTAAAATCCTCCTTAGCCATATAGCAAGACACACTAGTGATGTTGCTGCCACATAATGTTCCTTCTTTCTACGACACTAATTAACTAAATTCCCATATATTTTACAATAATAACATTGAACTTTTGATTTGTCATACCTCCTGTTTGGTTGGTAACCTCTGCCTCCCCCCATTACATTTCTACAGCATTCTTGTGGCTTCTCTTTTTGTTTCATGCTCGGTTTATTGTCTCTCTATGTATTGTTCATGTTAAATCTTCCCCTGCCTCTATTATTTGTTCCACTTCCTTTGATGATAATTGCTTGTGTACGGAATGTTCAAGAGTATATTTTTCCAAATCAATTATTGATTCATGAGACAGTAAGGATCCCATCAACTCTTCTCTTGATAGATGTGACAGTCCTTTGCATTCTTCAATGGCTATACTACAATGACAAGTTTCTTAGGAAGGATTCTTAACCTATTTCATAGCCTTCTGGTTAGTCAAATATTCTCTAAGAATTCTTAGATAGTTGACAAGTTCCATTACCCTTTCCATAAATTGATTTGTTGTCTTACAATCCTTCATTTTCAAATTCTCAAATTCTATTTTAAGAGTCTATAACTGGACATGTTTCACTTTATTAGTGCCTTGATAGGCCATTTCCAAAATTTGCCAAGTTTCTTATGTTGATTTAGTAGTTCTAATTTTTTAGAATATTAAATCATCAATGCCTTGTTGGGTTAACCAAAACACACTATTTTAATTAATTATTTGTTCATTTAATTGGTTTCTTTGTGCACTGGCCATCCCTTGTATTGTTTCCTGATCTCATTATATATATCTCATTTCTATTGGTTCTCGTCATTCTTGAGATATTAGGAACGATCTCATATGAATAAACCAAAATTAATCATTTTTTTTTATTTAAATTGGTCATTGATCTTCACCCAAACCGATGTTAGACACCATTCAAACAAATGCAATGAGTTGGATGCCTTATAACTATTTTTTATAGTCGAAAAATGGACTTAATTGTCCTCTCGAAACTTAAGGATCCTTTTAGTTTTGAATTGGAAGCTTTCCCTTTTGTTTGTTTTCGAAACAACATGCCTCCTTCGACCTATATTCATTATGTTCATTGAGGTCACTAGAGTTTTTTATCAACGAAAATGAAGAATTGGGCATTGCCACAGGTCAATAATTAGGAAACCCTAGATAATGGATATGTTCCTTCTGAGTGGCTTTGTTGGGATATTCTCTCAATTAATTCATCATGTTTATGAGATGAATGGAATTTATCTTTTGTCACGTGTTGGATGTGGAGAAATTATCGGCTTCAAATTGGAAGTGGGAATCAATACTTGAAGCATTTTACACCCTTTTTATATGCCAATATAGAAAGTGTTGAGTTTACGTTGGTGTCTGTACTGCTATCTTAATTCCCTCTGATTTATTATTGATTTTTGGCCACATGAGACCTTGTTCATTTCTTTTTCTTTAAAGCAAACATATCTTGATAATTGATTTTTGGTCACATCAGACCTTGGCCATTTTGGTCATTTCTATGAATCTGACATGTCTTGCTGTGATACTTGTTCGACGACCATTCGCTCCTATACTAGTTGGATTGGGTCTATGGGAGGTTTTAGGTTTAGATACTAGTATGAAATTGATGAAGGGTTCTTGTTCTATCACATGGAACAACTTGATTATGTCGGTGTCATGTTTAGCTTGATTATGCAACTATCATGTTTTGGTGTATTTGTTGTACCAATTGGAGAAGTCCACAGATCGATGCTTGGGTCTTCGATTGACGAATTTTCGATTCCTTTGGATTCGTGACATGGGATTTTAGCTAGGGGGGGCCTCTCCCTTCTATCCATTTCCTGGTGATCTCCATCTACGGTGGTTTCTGAAGCTAGGGTTTCGCTCAGTAAGGACAATGCAGTCACGCCAACGAGGGACAAAGATGGAAAGCCATAGATGGTGGGGATTTGGTTGGCATTGCCATATTTCCCATGCCCAAACACACTAGCAGGAGTTGATAGAATTCAAAATTGCCGCTCCGTGAGGTTTTTTGCGCACCGGGCCTAAGTCCACCAGGTGTCCCTAAACGGTATCTGGAGGTGACCTGCAACTCGCCATAGATCGATGCTTGGGCCTCCGATCGATGAACCGTTCATTCCGTTGGATTCCTGACATGGGATTTTAGCTAGGGGGGGCCTCTCCCTCCTGTCCATTTCCCGGTGACCTCCTTCTACGGTGGTTTCTGAAATTAGGGTTTCGCTCAGTAGGGGACAATGCAGTCACGCCAACGAGGGCCAAAGATGGAAATCCATGGACGGTGGGGATGCGGTTGGCATTGCTATATTTCCCATGACCAAAAACACTAACAGGAGTTGACAGAATTCAAAATTGCCACTCCATGAGGTTTTTTGCGCACCGGGCCCAAGTCCACCAGGTGTCCCTGAACGGTATCTGGAGGTGACCTGCAACTCGCCATAGATCGATGCTCGGGCCTCCGATCTATGAACTGTCAATTCCGTTGGATTCATGATGTGGGATTTTAGCTAGGGGGGGCCTCTCCCTCCTGTCCATTTCCTGGTGACCTCCATCTATGGTGGTTTCTGGAGCTAGTGTTTTGCTCAGTAGGGGACAATGCAGTCACGCCAACGAGGGCCAAAGCTGGAAAGCCATGGATGGTGGGGATGCGGTTGGCATTTCCATATTTCCCATGTCCAAACACACTAGCAGGAGTTGACAGAATTCAAAATTGCCGTTCCATGAGGTTTTTTGCGCACCAGGCCCAAGCCCACCAGGTGTCCCTGAATAGTATCTCGAGGTGACCTGCAACTCACCATAGATCGACGCTCGGGCCTCCGATCGATGAAACATCAATTTATTTGGATTCGTGATGTGGGATTTTAGCTAGGGGGGGGCCTCTCCCTCTTGTCCATTTCCTGGTGACCTCCGTCTACGGTGGTTTTTGAAGCTAGGGTTTCGCTCAATAGGGGACAATGTAGTCACGCCAATGAGGGCCAAAGATGGAAATCCATGGATGGTGGGGATGCGGTTGGAATTGCCATATTTCCCATGCCCAAACACACTAGCAAGAGTTGACAGAATTCAAAATTGCCGCTCCGTGAGGTTTTTTGCGCACCGGGCCCAAGTCCACCAGGTGTCCCTAAACGGAATCTGGAGGTGACCTGCAACTCACCATAGATTGATGCTCAGGCCTCCGATCGACGAACCGTTGATTCCGTTGGATTCGTGATGTCAGATTTTAGCTAGGGTGGGGCCTCTCCCTCCTGTCCATTGCCCGGTGACCTCCATCTATGATGGTTTCTGAAGCTAGGGTTTCACTAAGTAGGGACAATACACTCATGCCAATGAGAGCCAAAGCTGGACAATGCATTTCATGCCAACGAAGGCCAAACTTGGAAAACCCTTATCCCTAACTAGGGTTTATTGTTTAACATGCATGTCCCATTACCATAACCCTACCAAGGAAACCGTAATCCTAACCCTAATCTTATCTTATTGTCACAACTCAATTCAAAATAAATCTAATGTCGAACTGAACTTTTTCAAATCCGATGGACTTATGCTTCAAATCATGTTGATTCACAAAGTTGGTTCTCAGTCTTTGGATTTTATTGTAGTTCCTTTAATGCTGAGTGATTAGTCATTGGGTGCATGAGGTTTGTTGAATAGTGTTGTTGGTTATTGATGAAATGTAAAGCATGTATTGCACTTAGTTTTATTAAATTACACTTGAGCATTGACTTAACTTGTAATTTAATGAATCCAAACTCACAATTTTTAATTAGATTTATCCAATTGGTGTGAAAGTAGTGAGTTCATTGAAACCTTGAAATACATTGTATATTGCACTTATATTTATTAAATTACACGAGCAAGAACTTTGACTTTAGTGTGCATGTATTGAGATCATTGAAACCTTTAAATATAATAGTTTTTTCTTTTGACATAGAGCATTCATAAGTAATAGATAATCCTCACAAATCAATACAATAGATTGACACAAGAACATGTGGAAACCAAAGAACAAATTCAAAGTGAAATGTATATTGCCTCCTAACAAAGCTTTTTCCTATAGACACATGATTCTGATTGGAATGTTTTCTGGATTATCAAGAATGGGAGTGAATGTACATTTTTGTCATTACATAGTTTATTGTAATTGTGCATTGTTCTCAAATTTATAACTAATATCTCCATACAATGGTAAAATCTATAAAAAGCGGGCAACATTACACATAGAAACATTCTTCGCCACACATGTATAATCACACTTAAAAGACTGAACCATGAATATCTCAAGAGCCTTGATATGAAATATTTTTTATACCATGAAAGTTATAATACAAAAATATAAGGCCTAGATCTATGGCCTGTCAATGTACATGTATCAAAAACATATTTGATGTACATGTGCAAACAAAAGTACATCTATCCTGGACCGGGCCCCTATACTCTAACTCCGGACTGTACATAAAAATACATATTTGTCCTGGACTAACACATCAAAATTCTAACTTTCTCTTGTTTTTCCCGGACCCTGATGCTCTTTGGCTCCATCTACAACCATTGTGCATCTCTGGCGACTGCAAATCAATGACAATATTTCTTGATTAGGTAACTGAGCTAGTACTGTCCATCAATAACAAAGTTTGAAAATTTAAAATATGACTCAATTGTAAATAAAACAAAGACTCACTGCATCCGTCGGGGGTATAGGTGCCTGTGGTGTCGAGGGTGTAGGTTCCTCTGGTGTACTTGACCTTGCAGCGAGCCTTGTTGCCATGCTTCTCTGCGAATAAAACAAAAAATGTCAATTATCTCAAGAATTATCAACATGTACATGAATGAGAAAGTATTAATCAATTATGTAAAAAATGAACATCTCACTGAATAAACCATTTCTAGGAGATGAGGCTGGTGCTCTTCAGTAGTAAGATGAGCCGTAGGTTGAACATCAACCTCAGTTGCATGCACTAATGGACCAGGGCATGGCTACATTCACTAAATGATTAAATAGTTAGACATCGTGCATGTCTCGAAACAATACAAATGAAATGTACAATTACAAATATTCAAGTAGATGTACTTCACTGTGACTTATCCCTATTGTAGATGCCGCATTGACAGCGGCATCAACAATCCCACTAAGGTCTGGCATGGATGACTCTACATGCTGATGTTGTAAACATGCAAAAATAACATTAAGAAAAACCACTTGTGAAGTGAATACATAGCTAACCAACAACTGCCATTGGAAGTGTGTACATTACCATGGGATGAGTAGGTTGATCCTCATGCACATCCACTCTGTTCAAGGAAGAGGGACCTCGTCTGGTGTAAACAACCCCCTTATTTATGTTTGGAATACTGGGAGATCTATACCAAAGAGGTGGTGCAGGGATCTGTGATGACGTCTGCATTCATAAAGTGTTACCATAGTTAGACATGGATTTGAATGGATGGAATAATATGTACTGAAAAAATAACATGTTGTAATATACTTACCCCTTCCTGGGACATATATCCACCATGGGAGTGACCGCTTCCATCAATTTGGTGCTCCTCTTCAGATGCGTCTAGCATCTGCAAGTTTAAAAATTATATTTACATTACCGATCTCTATAAAGGAGTGTACAGTAAGAAATTTAAATAATTCGAACAAGATTCAATCATAACCAATGTACTTACATTCTTTAAGTAGTCGTAAATTCCACCTTGGACTATGTCATTGATATCAATGTCTTCAGCATCATGTTCCAAGTGGGCTTCCTGCAACTTCAAAAATTGTAAATATTAGACATTTTAATAAATTAATCAAGACTAACACATGCATTAACAAAATTATACATGTAATAACAAAATGACAAGTGTTTAAATATTACCTCAACTGTGGTTCTCTGGGTCTCAGGTACAACCACACCGGGTGCAGTACCACCCCCATGAGAGGCATCAAACTCCTGCAAGAGTAATTATTGCATATATATTACGAATCTTTTAATATGTTAGGTATAGTATGGAACAATTAAAAATTGAGTTCAATAACAGAGTTTTAAAACAAAGTCCTTACCTAACCACCAGTCATCGTACTGGAACCATGTCTTGGTCCAGGACCATAACAGGGTCCCCCACACGATGTGCAGGCGTGCGGCTCGCTCTGAGGCACATTGGATGTCGGTCTATCCCCACCAACAGATGTCCCTCCACCACTAGAAGCTGGTGGTTGTACACCAGCAGAGGAAGAGGGCGCTCTCTGTTAATATTGGCCGTGTGTCGAGAGACCATCTCAGCTAGAGTAAAAAATGCATCCTGTGTCTGGGAAACCATGTCATGTGCAGGAGGGATGTCTTCCCTCGGTAGCTGGGCACGAGGTGCAGGTATCTGTGGATTGGCATCTCTATGCCTAGCATGGGGTCGATGTTGGGGAATTCCCCTACCAACTCCCTGGAAGCCCAACATGTCAAAATAGTTGACATGTTTCCCCATCACAAACTCTGCATACAATTTTTGGAGGAAGTACATCGGTACTTCCCTATTGTTGTGAGGGGGGATGTCAAAAACCATGTACCACCTATCCATCCAGTTGTCTCTGATGGGTGGAAAAGTGCACCACTCAATAGAAATATGTGGCCTACTGATCTCCGGGATGTCATCCGTCCCAGGCAGTCTAAACAATGAATAGATGGCTTGTTTTGTTATTTTCAGCTTTTTTACCTCATTGTAACTCAATCCATCAGCATATTGTTGCCTTTTTCTCTCCCTGTAAGATGCGATGCTATACAATGCATCATTTGATCTTGCGATCGTATCAACAATAGATAACAATGAATCTGACAGGGAGAGGAGAAGCTCATCTCCACCCCTCCAAGCTGAACCTATCTCTCTCAAATGGCCAATGAACCTCAGTATCTCTGCATTGTTACGATCCATAGTAGCCACTGCAATCATAAATAAAAATAAAATATCATTAGAAATGTAAACACATGATATAATGACATATATAAGAACTGAAAACTGTATAACTATTGACATATAAACTAAATCTATCATGTAAATTTAAAGATTGATCTTGAATTTTACATAAAAGAATAGGCGACATAAGCTATTTAGAGTGTTAGTCTATTCATAAGCTATTTATTGTTAATGAGAGGGGCTATTGTTGAATGAAGTTGGAAATCAATTTCTAAGCCATTTATTAATAATGAAGATTATTATCATTTTGATGAGGGTGATATTCAACCCCAAGATTTACATGGAAAGGTTGTAGGAGCTTTTTAACTCAACACGGATAATGCCTCACTGCTGTTTTGATTTGAATTTTTGTTTGAATAATGTATCACTACTTGAACATAGATTTTAATGGCAATTATTCACATAACATGCTCATAAATTATAGCAAGGAAATAACATTAACAATGATTTAAATTGCTAATAAATAGACACCCAAAAACATAGTAACAAGGTGCTTTTTACATGCCTGTAGCAGCCCGTTGACAGATCTGGAAATGAACGTTGAGATACCCAAGTAATGTGGCCATACAATGTGATAGCAGTGAGAAAATTTTATAATGACTGAGTTCTAAAATGTGCTGTAGATGACTATTGGGAAAACTTCATCTTTTACTTAAATATTCAGATCTAAAATGAGAGTTAAATATTTAGATCTAAAATTGCGTAGATTCATAGCCTATCTGAAAATTGAATGTGCATAGCCTAGATTCTTAAGATAGGGGAGGGTAAATGAAGTGAATGTGTACTTTAGAAAAGAAAGGGGTCTTTGAAAATTAACTATCATAGTAACTGAGTGTGATAGGTCTACCATTAACTTTTGGGAGCTAGGGTTTAACATTTTTCTTCCACTTGTGTACCTTATAATGAAATGCTACCACGGATCACCTATCCTTGCACCTCTTTTTTGCGATCCCATTTTACTTTATTTTTAATTTATTTGCATTTCTTAACCTTTTCATTGACTTAGTCCCTTTACTTTAGATTTGGATTGGATAACATGAGACATAGGAAAACTAGCTTTTTGCAAGGGGAAATTTAATTCAACAACATAGACCTTAGAGTACTAGAATATTTTAACTTTATTGAGGGGTTCATACATGGGAATAACTATGAGACCTTATATAGTTACCGTGAGTTAAAAAGGGGAACATGAAGGGGATGGATGAACTGTCTAGTGAAATGAAAAGTGGTTAGGAAAAATGGTATGTGACGGGTTAAAACACTCACTTAATTCACTAGGGTACAACTTAATGTTCAAAATGACGCACTCGTAAGGCATAATGATGATAACACTAGGGTTAGACCAAGTAATGATTAAGAACTTTAAGTGTTATGAGTCATTTTACTAGCATAAAGTAACATCCCATGAAATCACATCGTCATATAAGCAAGCATTCTAAGTGTTAAATAGGGTAAGAGATATCACAACACTAGCGCATCTCACACTATCTTTGCTAGGCACATCCAAGGCACATAGACCATATGAATATGGGGAAAGGATATTTGACGAATGAACTATGAAGAAGCCATAGATCTCATCTCAAGAACAATTGATCAATATATCACCCCTTTTTGAAAAAGCAGTAACACTGTATATATTTTGAAATTTTATTTGTGATAGTATTGACAATAATGTGGGTGCTAATACAAGACTAATAGGATCCAATGTAAACAAGGTGATTATTAGACACCCTAATGCCACTTATTTAGTTCTTGGTGTTTAGATTGGGAATCAAGGTGTTCATGAGGTTTGCAGCCATGCTTCTCATGGCAAGCAGCTCCAACTTGCATTCAATTAGTGGTTGGTGCGCTGGATTTTAGAGTTTTATAGGGATGTAGAATTACAGTAAGTTTATTATTATGAGTCCATTCTTTAAAATCAACATTTATCTGTTGGGATTAATGTTATTTGTATATTAATAATCAATTTTTCTATTCATGTATGATATTTGACTTGCTTGCAATTCTCATATTGCATTATATAATTTTGAACCAAGATAATTCTTGTAATTATGCCTACTTCATGTTCCATCCTCGTCTTTCAAAAACAAAATTGAATATAACCTATCAGCTATATCCAACAATTATTATATTTGCATCTTCAATTCCAAGAGTTTGAGGGAGATTATTTTTGTAATGATCCGTAGATATAGGTTCACTTACAAGGTCAAGTTAAATGAAAAGACTTATCTTTCTTCTAAGAGTTAGTCTTGACAACTTGTCTGGTAATACATTAGAAAGTCTTTTAGAACGAGAAAGTTTACAACATGTACTCTGCAAAGTTCATAAGTGTTTCTTCAAGACTTTCTCACTTGGACATAATAAATTTGATGAAGGATATAGGCCTAAATGTCCTTTGAAATCTATCAGAATCCCCTCACCATGAATGCAATCAATTTTTTTTCAATCCACTTTGTTTTAATTGGATAAGGGTCAATGACTTTAATCTAGCATTTTAAATTACTTTGAATAACAAAATATGATAGTTATTTTAAGTTTTTTAAAGATTCTTTTAGAAATGAAGTAGCTACAAATGATTCAACATAGAGAGGAATGACGTAGCATTCTTTTAGTGCAATTGTTTTACCTCCTAATCATACTACAAAATTATTGTAGACAAGGCAAATAAATTGATGTAGAAAATGAAAAAAACATGAAAAAAACTGAAGAAAATACCTCACAAAGGAAAGGTTAATCCAAAGGTGGTGATGGAGGGCTCAAGCACACCCAAAATCGCGTATTGACAGTCAAGGTTTCGTCTTCGTTCGTCCAATAGTTGCGCCGAAAATGAGAAAAAGACGGCCTCGGCCGGTTTAAAATAAAAAACAGGTTTTAAGAATAGCGCCTCCGTTTTAGCAAAGGAAATTGCGCACACGATTTCGTTTGCTAAAACGGAGGTGCGATTTTGTTTACTAGCCTAGTTGGCATGACCATTGCCAGCCTTGGGACTAGGCTTGGCAGGTTCAGTGTTGCTTGGGTTGATTTCTTTTTTTTGGATCAAGAGTGAATGACTTCACTCCACCATTGCATCTAAAGGGTCCATCAACTTCTTGCACACACCCTTACATGTTATTTACTGAATATGTGTGGATTAATATGGATTAATGGATTATGATTATTATTCCAATTATTGGTATCATGAGTCTTTTTATTCTTCATGAATTATTGATAAATTATTGATCTGAGTTACTGAATTGCTTCTTCTCTCTCTTCTACAATTATTCATTTGAATTATGTAGGTCTAATGATCCTATGCTTCATTGAATTTTACAATATGATGTTCTTTATTCTATGCTACCAAGTCACTGAGTTGTCATGCTATATTCTTAAAGGCATGTCAAGCCTCAGTTAGCCATTCTACAATCATGTTGACGTTGTGTGTCATAAATCTTTGAGTCAATTTGTACTTGGTGATCTTTCATATTCATCTTAATCACATCTCTTGATGTCTATTTCGTGTTAATTAATGGAGCATAGATTAAGTCCCTCCTTTGACGGGTTCCTTCCTGTCGATCTAAACACCCTTTCTAGGAAGTGAATCTAGAAACCATAGTACCCTCAAGCATGTAGTCATCTGTGGTAGGTTTTCCTTGCGTTCGAGAATGGGTAAAAATCACTGAATCCTAATCAAGTGATTCTTTGAGTGTTGAACATCATGTCATGTATTCAAACTCTTTAAAACGTATCAGGTATCTTGGGATCCATTATCATCATAGGTGGATTAGCTCACGTTTGTTAACACTAAACATCATTGACTGGTAATCACATGGATTCACACATATTCGACATAAACTCATTAGAGGAAATTTCACTTCAAAATGGGCCTCCTAAGAAAAATAATAAAATAATAGTTAAAATAATAAAATAATATTTATTAATTTTGGAGGATGAAAAGAAAAAAACTACTTTTTTTGTTCATATTTTCGACATATCTCCCTATGATTTTACTCAAATTTCGATCGAGAGAGATCGTTGGATGCAAAATTAAATTCCACATCCAACAAGTACCCACTCAACATACTTTTGGTGAATCCTGCCACTCCAAAAACAAGAAATACCTGAAAAACCGTCATGATTACATCATCATCATGTTTATTCAGGTATTTCTTGTTTTTGGGGTAGCGGGGTTCATTTTGCATTCCAGGGAGCTCTCCCAATTGAAATTTGAGTAAAAACACACAAAGATATGTAGAAAATACGAACAAAAAAGTAGTTTTTTTATGATACCTATCCCCAAAATTATATTAAAAAATTGTTTAATACCTATACGGTATTTAAAATTTAAAGAAATTTAATTAGCTTACACATGATGACATGGAATTTGAATTAGTGTTAAAAGGCCCATTTTGAGTTGAAATTTCATCTTTTGCATTTATTCACATGACATAGAATCACGCCTTCAAGGTTTTGGACGAACACCTTGCGCTTAGAGGTTGCATCACTCAACCTTGTTCCCCTTCCAAATATGCATTTGAATTTATATCACTAGTTATCACTATATTTGAGGATCATCTAAGTACTATTTTCGGTGTTATCTATCCTCTTTATTGTACATAATGGAATAGATCCACATTGCATGTGTTTGTGGC
The DNA here is from genome assembly GCA_001517045.1 of Pseudotsuga menziesii. Classification (NCBI taxonomy): domain Eukaryota; kingdom Viridiplantae; phylum Streptophyta; class Pinopsida; order Pinales; family Pinaceae; genus Pseudotsuga; species Pseudotsuga menziesii. The sequence continues at coordinate 221,068 of LPNX010142832.1, forward strand.
TATGATCCCTTTTTATGACATGGATCCACTGTGTACCTTTTCATGAACATGACCTTGCATATTATCACATGGATCTACAATGTACTTGGATGGTCATTCTTTATATTTACATTGTCGAATACGAGTATCCCTACCTTCGGGTTTATTTATGCATACTTGGTTGATGTTTGATGTCAGGTACCCTCTAGTTTCATGCTTATGATACCTTCCTTGGCCTTATTATTATTGTAAATTATTTCACCCATCATTTTCTCTTCTAACCTCACACTTTAGGGGGGCATTGTTTATACCTTTGTATGTCACCTATGAGTTCCTAAGAGAACTTGCATTCTATCCTAGATACAAACACTCACTTTCACCTTTCTCTAAGCATGTTTTCCCTCCATTGACCCCTACATGCCTAAAGGGGAGCGATGGAAACTTTGGCGTCCCTCCGTGCATGCCTTAATGTTAGTGATGCCATCACTTCTTTCACTTCGTTAGGAGGTAAATGGTTCTTCTTATTGTTCCTTTTGGGTGAAAAATGGAGAGGATCATGTGCATGATGATGATCCACCTCATTTAGACTTTGGAACTCACATACCAAATTGAGTATACTTGTCCATGGAGTCTACATTCATCCTCCCTTCATCATCCATTCACCTATATATTGAATCCATTTCATGAAAAAATAGAGGATCATTTGCATAGTATTGTTATGCTAGTGATATCTCTATCTTATCCTTCAACCATATTATTGTATTGGATCATTCAAGGAAGGTTTTAGGAGTTGAAATATTCGAGGAGATCTACATCATCTCACTCAAGGTTAGATCTACGACGTACTCCTCTAATTTTTATGATATAGACATGTATCTTTCTTCTCATGTCTACATTAAATGTTGTTATGAATGATAAATTGTTAGATCTATACATTTCATTAGTGTTATGTATTATATATGGTTTGCTTGAGTAGATCATATTAGATCTGATTACATTTTTCTTATATCTACGTATTTTACGTTCATTTGCATGACATATTTTATATGTTAGAAGGTTTTGAGGAAGGTTTTGGTTTCTTCTTTTTGTGTAGGAGCTAGTAGGAAGAGTTGGGGAAAAGTCTATCAGGTTTGTTGTAGCTAAATTGGATCTACATTGTAAGACTCTTCATAATCCAAGGTATGTCCCACTTCATCCTCTGCTTCTTGTGGATTATTATATCTAGGGATAGAAAGAACATTGGGTTACCCTCCTGATTGTCTTGGATTAAGGGAAATGATACAAGGGAGGTCTCACTTATCCATAGAAGGGAATTCTTCACAAACAATGAGACATGAGCACAAGAGTAACAAGTTTTAGGGCTTATGTCTCTAGGTTCTGGTTCCAAACCATGGCCTATACCACATGACCCGACCTTTTTTAGAAGATGTAAAATTATGACCTATTTAGTTATTGGATTTTTTGAACAGTAGGTATGGCTCTCATGGTTGTAGAAATGAACACTACAGTAAATATCCACCTTAGTCCCTACAAGATGGTTGTAGGCATCCAAGGACTACAATAACTCCTCAAACAACCTTGCATGACCTCTTAATCGTATTCTACTTGGTTCATAGAAACAATAATGTTGTGATGGGGAACCTTGGATGGACCATGATCGTTAGTCGGAACCATATTTAGGACCTATATCCTTAGTTTTTACTCCTAAATTAAATTACCTAAGGAACATTTGGACCATTTGAGTTACTATATATACACTCATAGGTAGAAATAAATTTACCTTATAGGGAATTTGTTGTTTTTTTAGTACATTACGCATGTGACATGATCACAAGAGGAACATGCCTTACAACCTATTCTTCTAGGTTTTGGTCCCAAAGCATGGCCTAGACCACAAGACCTATCTTTTCTACATAATGTGAAAAATTCATGGGGACATCCTAATTAGATGTTTTGAAAACTAAGCATGGTTCTTGAGGCCATAGATATAATTGCCTTAGTCCCTACAAGAAGCTTGCAGGATTCCATAGTCAATGAGTTGATAACAACTCCTAAAAATTCCACACATGACCTATTAATGATCTTGTAGTCAATGCCTTCAAACAATAATGTTTTCATGGGACCCCATTAATAGACCATTATCCTTACATGGAACCGTAGTAGCAAGATTCAACCATATTGGCAATATGTGTATGAAAATTTGCATAGAATTCAAAAGTCAGCTGATATTCGACACCATAAAGATACATTTAAGTTGATTAAATGCTTAAATGTATTCACAATTTTAAACTTTTAAAAAATTATGAAATGTTAGTCTTAAAATTTTATCAAGGTATGCTAAAATTGGAATTTCAACTAGAATAACTAATGCTTAGGGTGTAGTTTGAAACTTGTAACAATTCAATTATTCATTAATTATTAATATAAGGATGGATCTAGAATACAAATGTATCTAATGATAAATCAACTATGATACTATTTGTAACTTCACCATCACAAAACAATGACCACATTTGTGAATCTTCAACCTATATGATTTTCCAAATAAATAAATATAAACTCAAATCATATAAGAAAGAATGATTTTGCACATGAAGACAAAGTAAAAACTAGACATGCAAAAGCACATGTATCATTTCTAACAAATTTGTGACTATTGCTCCACATACTATTTTACAAATGCTGCTGAAGTCATACACATAACCTAATCAACATTAAAATGAATCATACATTGAGGCCATGTTCTCATACTTACCTCTTCAACTCTATTTTCATGTTATTATATAATATGTTATGTTTAAATTTTGAGAGATGTTCGAAGTTGCTTACAATGAAGACATAATGTTCCTTTAAAATTTTGAACGAGCACATACATATTTTTCTTTATTAAAAATACATGTTTTTGTATTTACTATGCTTGACCAGTTACGATCTAAAAACTTGGATTTGAAATAGACCACCCAATGTACACTAGAAATGTCTCAGTTATTCCCACACACCCATTCATAGGTACACATAATTTTTTTTGTCTTAGGGACTTTGTTATTTTTTAGGATCTCATGCATGATACACGAGCCCTAGCAGAACATGTAGTGGGGCACTCGTCTCCAGGTTTTGATCATAAATCCTAGCCTAGACCACACGACCTATCCTTTGTACAAAAGATGTAAAAATTTGAGCTACATCCTAATTGGATGTTTTTAGCACTAGATATGTTTTTTGAGTTTGTAGACATAATCACTCGAGGAAACAATTATCTTGACCCCTATAGGAGGGTTGTGATAATCGAAAGATAGTCAATATTCATTAAACAACCACACATGAACTCTTAATGGCATTCTAGTAAATTCCTAGAAATAATAATGATGTTATGGGGCCCCTCTCTTGAATCATGGTCCTAACTTGGAACCCGTTAGGTCCTAATTAGTTCTTGAATATTACTCTTAAATAGACCCATACAACATACACTAAAATAATCTAACTTATTCCCATATTCCACTCATAGGTACAATAAATTTCCCTATATACAGTTTTCATAGCTTTTCTCGGATATTGTGCATGCGACATGAGCCTTGCATGAGACATGATCCCTAGAGGAATATCTCTTACAACTTATGCCAAAATATAACCGCCTCGCTTCACACTACGTTGGTTGGTTTTTAGTCACATAATGCCACTTTGAAAGTAAAAACAAGAATGCCCACTTTGGGAGGTAAAAACCGGAACTCATCATCAAACAAAGACTCCTAATCGGTAACCTTAGACCCAGAGAACCCACCCAGGGAAGATAAGAGGACCTCATGAATGGATGTAACATAGATCAATCACTTGGTCAATGAAGGGGGTAAGGAAGTTTTTTTTAATACACACTTAGTTTTATTTTGTTATATCATACTTGAATGTTTTTAGCATTGAAAATGGTTCTTGAAACCGTAGACATGGTCGTAGGAAAAAAGGATTCCCTTAAAATCCCTATAAAATATTTGTAAGCATTTAAGGATAGTAACACTAGTTCAAACCATTAGATGACCTTTTAATAGTCTTTTTTATTGTCGCCTAAAATAATGATGATGATATGAAACCTCTTGGCTTTCACTCCTAAAAGAGAGTCACCCAACTTTTTTATGATCGCCTACAATAATGATGATGCTATGAAACCTCTTTGCTTTCACTCGTAAAAGAGACTCACCCAAGGTACAATAAAAACCATGCCAATTATTCGCATATATTACTAAGAGGTTTCTCATATACCGCTGTTGATAAAACAAACGTCGGTGTAGGGCCTAAGTCTGTAGGTTTTCGGTCCACGACCATCGCCTAGACCACAAGACCCATCCAATTCTTTATGTTCTCAACGTAAGCGATATTGTAGCCTACAAAATTGTGCACACATTATGGAGAATTGAGTTCTAGAAGATAAATTATCTCACCTCGACAATTTCTAACCATCTCTCTACGTTGACAATCAAACGGTCTCTGTATTACCAAGGAGACCAAGGAGACCATATGATGGTAACTCATGCCACAAACTTGAAACCTAACCATTTGAAATTATAACGACTTTGAACGTTAAAAAGCTCATGCCACACCGAGTTGTCACACAATCCGACTTTGAAAGTTAAAAAGCTCATGCCACACGAAGACTCTCTCGATGGTCCATACTACAATTAGTTTGAATTCTGTTCAATGTTCGGAATCACTCGTAGTTTCGAATCTGAAAGCTTTGGTCCGACCTAACTCCTCCGCGTTATTTCTCCATCATGTATTTAAACACGATCCTCCCTGTGAATATTGTATATTGTATCCATGAAATTATTTGCAAGTTCATCTGCAACTGCAAACCAATCATAGATCCCGTTTTCATTACGTTTATTATTTCCATATATACATTATCGAACCGATCATTCCGTCGAACATCCATTCTCTATATTATATTGTGTTAGGCTTCCACAAGAATAAGAGTAAAAAAGACGATAATACTGCCAACAAAAATGAAAACCAATGTATGTGTTCTTGTGGCTACCGCTCTCACCCTATTTATGATTGCGTTCGCTGCTTCTGCTCCTCCGGGATCTCAACCCAACCCAACCCAAATGTTCCAACTCCTCCGTCAAAGCCACATGAAAGCAATAAAGCTCATTCTTCCGTTGAGGTGTTGGGAGTGTCGGGAGCAGGAGGAAGGAAATCACTTAAATTAACTGACAGTTCTCCTGGACCTGCTCCCAACAGCAATGTTCCGACTCCTCCGCCAAAGCCAGAGAAAAGCAGTAGAGTTGATTCTTCCGTTGAGGCTTCACCAGCAGGAGGAAGGCAATCAGTTAAAGGTGATAGTAGTAGTCCAGGATGTCAACCCAACGGCCATGTTCCAACTCCTCATAAATATAGTGTTGATTTTTCCATCGGGGCGTCGGCAGCAGCAGGAGGATATCTTAGCTGTTCTCGCTTAAGTCAATGTAACTCCCATGTACCAACTCCAGGATGTTGCACTCGACGATCAAAGAAGGAGCAGCAAGTGAAGGTCAATGCTGGCAAGGAGGAGGGGTTAATTAGGGGTTATAATAAGGCTTCCATGAATGCTAGAAAGCACGGACAGTGGATCATACGTATTATTAAATCTCCCACAAACATAATTGCCTCTTAGTCTTGAGCGACAGACCACCTCTTCCGCCACGCACCCTCTCTTTTTAAATATACATGTTTCTCGTACGCTCCTAATTTATTTATTTATTTACTTTTATTCTTTTTGGGCATTGAGAGCAATGATGGAGGTCGATGTTCAGTGCTGACTTTGGATCTTAAGATGTAACTGTCAGCAATAAACTTAGGGCAGTAATCATTGCTCTGCCGTTGACCTATTTCTTTGGTACAATTAGAATATTCATGCAGTGGAATATTAATGGAATTTCCAAGAATAATAAAGAGGTTGTTGATACTAGGTAGTGTTTTTGCATGTTAATAAATGGTAAATTTAATTTAATCTGTCTTTTGAGATATGTTATATTTAATTTTAATTGATATTTAACAGTTTTTAATATAATATAGTATATATATAAGGTAAATTGACATGTAAATAGCATAGTTATAACTAAAGTGGCTGATAAATGTAGATAAGCATAAGCAGCTACTTACTGTATAATATAGAATTTTATATCCATTATTCATGCAACATTGTTAAAGTTAATATAAGCACAAAACAAATACTATTTAATAATAATAAAAAAACGAAATGAAAAAACAAAAACAAATTGTTAACCACTCTTTAAGTGAAACTTATTTAAATCTTAATCAAGATGCATTTAAGCATAATATTATACCACGACCATGAAATGAATCCTTGTTGTATAGTTGTTGTAGTTGGGTTAATCTTGTTGATCCATTCAAGCAAATTCAAAATCTCACATAATATCTAAATGACTATGGACATGTTGTTAAACAAAGGCTAAAATCTATAATCTATAATATATAATGTTATATAAATTATTCATACAAGAATGTTACTGCTAATATAAGGACAAAAGAAACACTATTTGAAAAACAAAAAATAACCAGCCTTTAATTGAAGCATATTTAATTCTTAATCGATATACATTTCAACATCAAGATAAGACTACCATGAAATGCATCCATTAACTAAGAACTTGTAAATTCCTCGATTCCTTATGAAAATGACTCCAGATTGCTTTTAAAATTGCTTTATGCTGTGGATGATAATCTCCATTAGGTTTAATCCTTCCAACCTTTCATGTACCTATCAGCATGTGTGACTCTGTATTAGCTCTGAATGTGTTCCCAAATCCACATGTGCGATATTTGTGATATTTGCACTTCCAAGTGATTTTAGTTTTTTTTTTCCAACACAGGTGCCTTGGAAAGTTGATCACCCAACTCATTCTACTCTCTGAAAATGTGATGGAAGTTAATGCGACTAAAGTTTTTCAACTTTTTCCAAATTCTATAACACCAAGGTCTATGAGAGAGTACTTTAATATTATATTCACCTAAAATCCATTTAATGGTCACTCTTGAATCACCAAAAAACTTGAGCGATGCAATGCCAAAAACTATAGCAACTTTGCATAAACACCATCAGGCTAGAAGGTGAGCTTTCATATTTGCATCGGTTCCAAAATGTAGTTTGAACTTGAAGGTATGAATACTATTGATCAAAATTGCTACCCCCACAACACAATAACCATCTTTGGCTACCCCATCAAAGAAACCAACAACGCCATTCAAATCAATAGTCCTCAAACATCTGGGCACAGTGACTGCTACAATTTGACAACTAAATTCCTCATTCAACTAAAGAATATGAATGCAGATGCTATCAATTTCTAGTTGATGATATTCAAATAAACAAAAGTTCCTCACCCTCCAAACTTTTGAGGAACTAGTAGCAGGAAGAATGTGAAACTTTTTGCTAGAGTTATACCAATTAAAAAGATAGTTATCAAAGTTCTCCCCCTCCCAAACTTGAGGGATATTTAGAGAAAAACAATTGTTTTCCAGAGAAACAGAGTAAACTCACAATTAATGAACAAATGATCTATAGATTCAGAAGCTTGCTTGCAAAGAATACATAAACTAGGACCCTGCTAGCCTTTTTTCATCAGATTGTGCTAGGTCTTCAGACAATTTTGTAAAGCCAGCCATAGAAAACACTTGAATTTTAAAGGAATATTCCATTTCCACATAAGCTTGTACCACCATTTATGAACAGTTATGGAATAAGTATGAACAATAGTCTTATAACAAGTTTTAGTAGAGATAAATTCCCAGTCTACGAGTTCTTTGTCCAAATTAATGAATCTTCTTCTATGGAAAGTCTACAACCTGTAAGACTTAGTTTTTTAATATATCCCTCCCATTCAAAAGTTGAATACTGGATAAGACCCAAGTATTTAGCTATAAGCCAGTAAGAACAGTCTCTATTTTGCCAAATAGGTCCTTGAAATTGGGCCAGAGTAGTGTATCCAATATCAACCAGATAATTTAAAATGTTAGAAGAGAGTTTATAATCCTCTCCTATACCAATGATAGGATCAATACCAACAATAATATCCGTGCCATTCCAAACTTTCTAGCAGAGATTCAAGCTAGCTTTGTTATATATTTTCAAAAGTCCTTTCGAAATTGGAGAGTTGTTTCTGAAAACCTTTGAAGTATTCCTCACCAAGTTAAAGATATTCATTTTTATATATTTTCCTCTCAAAATATCTGACCAACGAGTATTTCCTGTCAAATACCTCCAAAAACTTTTCATTCTCAATGTTGCAGTGAACCAAAAAAGGTTTTTTATGCCCATCCTCCCCACTCTTTAGGAAAATAAATTTTTTCCCAACCAATCATAATATGTTTACCTCTTTTTGGTCCCCCATTCCATAAAAATTGAAAATATATATTCTTAAAAGATTGATAACAGAGGAAGGGACTTGGAGAAGTGAAAACTAGTAAACATGAATACTTATGAGAACTGCCTTGATAAGGGTAAGTCTTCCACCAATAGATACGAATCTAAAGGTCCAATTATTTATCCTTTTTTCAATTTTCTCAAGAAGCCAATGCCAATCTTGAACTCTGTAATCATTAGGTTTCAGAAAATAGCCTATGTAGTAAAAACCAAATTCCAGATCACAAGTTTTAAATGGCAGGGTAGAAGAGATATCAGTTAAAGTAGTCATATCCATTTTGCTATGGAACAAACTGGATTTTTTGCTGCTAATAGTGTTGGCTTACCAAATTGACACTCTTTTGTACCTCTTTACACCCCCCATATACACCTTTGATATCTTTATTTGATCCTTTTATCCCACAAATCCTTCTACATTTTCACATATTCACCCAAATATTCAACAAGTTATTAAGGTGTGATAATCCATTGATTTCCTTTGATTCAATGTTTAAATCTTATTTCTAGAAGGATTTGTAACTAATTACATTTCTACAGCATGCTTTGATTTATGTAGTACACGTTAGCATTTAGCAGTAGTTAATCATTACGAGCCTTTCCATACATGGCTAGCTTGCTCATACAACTCCGAGTTTATCCACCTCCAATCTCACATCTTCAATTCCGTTGATGAATCACATACAAATTAATGTAATCTTCATCTCTAGGCACTACATTCCATAGAGATGAAGATTTGCTATTTGAAAGCAAGCCAAAGCACATATTGTTAGTTGCAAATTAAGGACCAGATAGTTGTATTCTTAATTAGCATATCAAGTTTGTTCCTTTAAACTTGGGAATGGTTATCTCAACCTACGAGCTATATAAAGAGAGCCATAGATTGAAAATGGAGGTAGTAAGAAAGATAGATGAGGAGAATGTAGTATGCGTGTAGACATAGATATGTATACACGATGAAGGAAAAGGATGTTGATATGTATGTAGAACACAATGAATGATTAATAGAAGTACTTCGTTGCTTAATTATTGGTTTCTTTGAATTAAAAAAATTTCAATTTTTATAATGTTATTCCCAATGATGTACATATTTCTTTAGACTGTAATCAATTTGTTTTTAGTTGTCACTATTTTCTTTATTTCAAGATTATGGTTTTAGCTTAGAAGTTATTCTATAATTCATTTAAGAACTTGTGGCTTTCTTGGCAAGGATCCACCAAGAAGACCATAAGCCCTTCTTTTGTAAATCTAGTTCTTTTATAGAATAGATATGTTAATTGTTATTTTTTTGTTTTTATTAAAAAGAAGAATTGTAGTTAGTAGGCTTGTTAAGTGACTATAAAAATAGATTCAAATATGTTTGAAGTTAGTCATCCTATTATGTGATAGTTATGGAATAATATTCATAGCAATTGTCAGTTTAGAACCGAGCTCGGGTAATAAGATAGGTTGGTTTGAAAATACTGTTTTAAATATTTAATATTGTAGGTCTGATTTGTTTGCTCTAGATTCAAATTCTGAGTTTGAAAAGTATACAATAAGTTTGTAAAAATTCGTTCCAAATAAAATAAACTTCATTATATTTTCTTTTAAGTTACATGATATACAAATGGCATTTATTTTCATTATGGTTTAAAGCTTTAATTTTGTTCTTAAAGATTAATTGTATTTATTCTGCAACTTATATTTATTCTGTTTTAGTTTTAAAATATAAATTAGTTTTCAATAGTTTTGATCATAGAAATAGTTCATTTTTAAGATGAATCAATAAGCTCTGGAATAGTATTAAAATCCATTAATGTAAGAAGATTTTTCTAAATGATACATCAACTTCATAAGTTTTCTTTATGCAACATACTCTTTTTTATGTATCTTAGTTCACTTTCTGTAACCTATTCTATTTTCTGTGTTGATAAATAGTTTTGTGTTTATTTAAGTTTTTGAGTTATGTTAGATAGTTCTTAGTTTATGCTCCAATTTTAGAATTGTCTTGAAGTTAATTTAAAAAGTATTTTCATCTCTATAATTAGGATAGGATAGGAATTTGAATATTTTGTAGATGTGAGAGTATTCTAAATAATATTAGGGATTTCCATTTGAATAAGTTTGATAGTTCTTAGATTAGAAGTCTTATTATTATGCATAATTTATATTAGAGTAAATTAATTTAGGATAGGCCTTAATCTTGCATATACAGTGTTTGCATCTCACAAGTTACCTTCCTGGGTTGACAATTAAGTGTTGTGTTAGATAGTGCATATCAAATCCCAACAAATAGTCATTTTTGAAGCCTTACGGAATAAATTTATGATATCTTTATAACACCTTCATTCATCCAAGGAATCCAAACCAAACATCAAAACATCATCTGCCAAAAAAAATGTGCAATAAAGAGATTCTTACAAAGTTTAATTCCTTTTACAATACCTTTAGCCTTTGCATCTTGAATAATTTTGCATAAGCATTCAATAACAAGGACAAAAATTAGGGGATAAAGTTGACAACCCTATCTAATCCCACTTCCACTTAAAAAAAAAATATGATTGAGCACCATTGACCAAGACTGCAAATTGGGAAGATGAGACACATGCCATAATTCACTTGAAAACCGACTCATGAATACTAATTTGTATGAGAACTAACCTTAGAAAATCCTGATCAAATTTGTCAAATGCTTTTTCCAAATCCATTTTGAGAAGGAGGGCCTTCATCTTGCTTTGCTTGCTAAAATAGAAAACCTCTTGATTTTTCCCTATGGCATCCAGAATTGGCTTATCATGTAGAAAGCCAAAATGCTCACAAGAAATATCCTTTGATCGAATAGGTTTAATTATGTTTGCAATAATTTTGGAAATGATCTTATAAAGGATATCACAAAGTGCTATGGGACAAAAGTGAGCAAAAATACCTGGTTTATTTCATTTAGGAATCGAAGTGATAAAGGTGGAATTTAAAGTTCGAGAAACAAACCCTTATGTTATGGAGAATTAAACCAAATCAAGCAACTCTTTCCTCATTATATCGAAAAAATGTAAGAAGAGATCAAAAGTCCACCCGTAAGGGCCTGGACATTTTCCTTTTTGAACAACTTTAATGCGTCATGGATTTCCTTCAAAGTCAGCTTATCTTGCATAAGGAGATTCTCTTCTTTATTGAAAAATGCAAGATATAAATTCACAGTTTTAAGCTGAGCTTCAAGAGAGATTTGTCCATCCTCTGAATCAAAGAAGCCTTAACAATAAACCTCTGCAGTATTTTGTGAATTCCCTCCTTCCCACTTCTACCATTGGACTAGGTTGGTTCCAACACAAGTGGAAAAATATCAACCAAATCAAAAATTTCCTTAATATTTTTAAAATAGAATTCCATCGGATCCAACTTGGCATTATGACCCCATATCTTAGCTCGAGACAAGGTGAAATTGAGATCTCCTGCCAAAATAACATTTTCTAAACTTAACAAGTCTGATGTTGATGAAGAGTCCCCAAAAAAGTCCCTATTTTTATATGGAGGATAGAAATTTCGAATTTTCAAATATAAGTCAATAAACCCAAGTTTCCCTTCCAAAAGAATACCCTAGTTGGTTTTGAAAGGATTCATCTATGCTACCCTTGGATTCTAACAAGAAAGAAGACCTCCTGACAAGCCTAAAGCACTGAAAACCGACATTTCCCAACCAGGTAGGATATTTGCAAAGGTTTTAATAGATATAGACGCATAACACATGCTTTCTTGTAAGAGAATAATGTGAATATTAGTATATGAGAAAATTTTAGATAGATCCCTAACCCTTCAAGCCCTACCCAACCCCCTGACATTTAGAGAGAGGAAGCTCATTAGCTAACATTAACCTAGGGATTCAATTCTCTAAGCTCCCCTGGAGAACCATGCAAAATAACTTCTTTTTTCTGAGATATATTCCTCTAATATGCCATATAAGGGTTTATATCTCAACAGACCAGGACCCAAAGAAAAATATTTTGGATTTTTCTTTTTCCTAATCATGACATTTTGGAAACGGGTGGAGTGTATTGAGTTAACGTTAGGGTTTGATGAAGGTTTTTTTCAGTAAATGTATACTAGATGTTTGAAATCCTTTGGATCAGATGGATTATAAGCACTTTCTTTTAATAATCCAGTATCTAAATTAGACTGGATTTTCGAAACAGGGTGCAGTTTGTTACCTTTTTCAGCCAAGATCGCATCCAAAGTGAAAATAGGGGAGTTCGGTTCAGAAGACTGAGGAGTCAAGGAGAAAACCATGCATTCCTTATGTGCCAAAGAAATCCTAGAGGAGAAATTTTCAAAAGCACCAACCAAATTTTTAATTGTCAAGGATGTAATATACCAAACATATATTACATATATTAATTAATTGTTAACTATTAATTTAGGTTATTAGTTATTTATGCAAAATTCGGCATTAGAAGGACACATTGTTTAAAGGTGTCTCTTCATAAATATATAATCGACATGAAATTATTGTAGAATTCATCAATTCACTCTTAAACACACACACACACACACACACACACACACATATTATCTATTATGATAATCATGTAAAGAGATACCTTACTAGATGAAGATGAAGAAGGAGTTACACCATATGTATTCTAAAGCACGGAAGAGCAAAAAGAAAATTTAATTGATATTGATAAAGAAAAACTAAAAATCACTCATGCACCTATGCAAGAAAAAAAAACACATACATTGAAGCCCTACATTCCCCCTCAAAGAAGGTTCAAGGAATCATACGTAAAGAAGGATAAGAACCATCGTTTGAAGTACACCATACAAAAAACAATGCCTAACCATCACCACCATTCAAATGACAACACTCAAAATAAGATGCAGAATCATGCACAAGTTCCAGAAAATTGTTATAGCTTCATACAAGGAATGGAAATGAGTTGTATAAATTGTACAACCTACACACCCATAAAATCAACACCTGAAGCTCCAAAACAAAGTCGGGTTGTAAGCCTGACTCATGACCCAAACCAAAGCCAAGGACATGATACTAAATACAATAACACAAATGATGAAACAAAATATGAAGGTGACACTAATAAATATTAGAGTAGAAAAGATCAAAATGAACTTGAAGAAAACTTACTTGAGAATAATAATGACAAAAGGATAGTTTCATCTGATGGAAATCCTGATGCCAAAGTCAATTATAAAGAATATGAAGATCTCATAAATTGTAAAAATGAAACACCAAATACTGATGAATATGAGGATAACATAGAAGAACGAAACCCAAAAGATGCTATGAAAAATTAGCAAGATAACGTATAAGAACAAAACACAAAACATGATGCGACGAATGATTAATATAACGTAAAAGAATGAAACCCAAAATATGTTGGGACAAATGATAAGGATAGCATAGAAGAATGAAATGCAAAGATGTTGTGACAAATGAAAATATGAAGATTCTACGAGGGGCCATAGCTCAAAATGTTTCAGAAATATACATCTAATTAGAAGATAAAAAGAACACCATCAGATTAGTCTAAACTCAGAAGAATACCTCATGGTTGTTATTTGTATATTTACAGATAACATACATGAAAAGATCTCGATGAAAATGTGACCAATTATTTCAAGAACTGCTAAACCGTGGCACCGTTATTCATGGCTAAAATTTTAGTTGCAGAACACTCATACTAGATTCGTGGTCAAATCTTTTCAGAGTGAGAAGAGTTGTAATATACCAAACGTATATTACATGTATTAATTAATTATTAATTATTAGTTTAGGTTATTAATTATTTATGTAAAAGTTGGCAATAGAAGGACACATTGTTTAAAGGTGTGTCTTCATAAATATATAAGCTACATGAACTTATTGTAGAATTCATCATTCAATTATTAAAATATATATTTATTAAATAATAACCAACATGTAAGGTTTTACCCTTACAGAGGAGGTCTAAGAAATCTTTGCTAAATAAGATGAAATGGGACCCTCAAGCCCTAAAGGGTTTTTTAGACAAGAAACAACTGATGTCGGAACCAAAGAAACTGTATTTTTTTTCGGAAGAAAGCTTAGCATTTAAATATTTTTCAACAGAAAGGTAGAAATTAAGCTCTTCTTTTGAGGCATCTTCATAATGTGTAGAAGAGTCTGAGTTACTCTTACTCTATCATTTTGAAGACTTCTTGAAGACAAACAATGATTTTGTACTCCTTTGTTGGATAGAGGCACCAACGGAAAAGATGTTTGAAAATCGGAGGGTTCCGAATAGTCACCATACATCAGATAAGGGAAGTAAGCCTTTACAGGGCCAGTATTTCGACAAAAATAACAACAAAATAGAACATGCAGGTAATCCAATTTCTATGAAAAAACCATGGACCCCAAGCCACTTCAATTTCAGTTGGGAGTCCTTTCACAATGTCAAGTTCAACCATAAACTTGGTCGTCGTTTTGTTTATACCATGGAGAGAGTTTTCATCCACCCTAATAAACCTCCCCATCGAATTAGCTAAACCCTCCACAACATTCTACATCCAAAGCTCTAGCGAAAAACCTAGCAGAAGCATTTAGAGATGTCTTTTAGGCTTGCAGTCCCTAGTAGGTTTGAAGGCGGTGTTCCAACATTTCAAAATCAATGAACCATCATTGAAGATCCAAACCCAACCCAATATTTTCAACACCTTCTCCTCATCAAGAAAGATAAATATAATCCACCCTTTAATCAAAATATTTATGTGAGGGGCATAACCCACTTCTGGAACCAAAAATCTATTCACCCAAACTTGTAGATCCTCCTTATTCATCTTTATTGATTCGAATATTCCCACCAATGCCTATTTAGACATCATTTCAACATGGTCAAGATTGAGAGCTAGACCTAATTCGAATCTGGACAAACATGCCTTAGCTTTAATGGCCTTATTCCATCGACAATGTCTGCCCTTTTCCCCAATAACAAGAAAACATTTCACATACTTTGAATGGAGCAGGAGGTCTTGGGATTGCTTCCTCCCCAACCTTGGAAAAAAATCCACTGAAATCGACCAAAGTTGGAAGGTTTCTTCCTCTAAAACCGAAAATTGAGCCATGGAGAAGATAGAGGGAGAGTTTTTAGATGGTATGTTAACCAACGCCAGAACCGATCCCATCTATATCCTCTAGTGGAACCCATCACCAGGAAGAGGACATGTATCACTGACAGAGAGCCATTGACACCAACTCCTATCACATCCAAGAAAACCTAAAACATCAAAAGTTGAAAAAAACCACAAAACACCAACACTAAAAGCAATACCAAGGCAAGAAGGATAAGACCAAAAAACGTAAAATGGAAGATAGGAAGAGGTGAATATAGCAGAAAAACAAAAACATTCCCACTTTTTTCCCTCTTGGTAGGTACTAGACTGATCGAAAACCCACATCAACTGAAATCCAAGTTTGCTATATTCACTCTTTTACCTCCAAGATAGAGTTTTCATAATCGAAAAACCTCCAAACCCTAGCCATTGCTACCCTCCCCTAACGTGATACTTTATAACTCATGTTGTTTGTATTTTAATAGTTTTTCATATACTACTTAAAATAAATTATAACTTGTGTAATACTTTGAAACTTTTGCAAAATGTAGATGTGATAGAACCTCAACGTAGCAAGAACTTCGTTGGGCATACTCACCTTTTTGTGCAAGTTAAAGCGAAGTTAAACGAGTCAATCAATCTACTCACAGTATCTTCTTGTGCTTATATTGAATACAAAGTATCTTCTATATTGCTAGCTTTTATTTCTTGCTCAAATTCTATGTTCAAGAAGCTCTAATGTGGGCAATATCATTCCTATTATTATTTTAAGGCTTCGTTATAATTATTCGTATTGGTTATAATTATATTCATATGTAGTCTTCAATATGAGGTTATCAATTTAGCTATGGTAAATAACATTAATCAGCTGCAAGTCAAACTCTTTTGACTTTGTATAAGTTGCTCTCTATCAAAAAAATTAAAATCTGCTTTGTAAAGTATAACTTAGGGATTTGTAAAATATTTTTTTTAATTTTGTTAAAAAACTATTTTGTAAACAACTTATTGGTGGATAGAAGATGATGTAAACTTTGGAATTTGGTATCTGGATTTGAGTTGACATGTGGCAACAATGACATCATAATAATATTAAAAAAATAAAAATTATATCCCATTGCCATCTGTTATAGCAAGTAGTACCATCGGAGCTAGCTGTTCTGGTTTTTTTTAGACCTCGGGCCATGAGACGAGGGTGCAACATAGTACAATTAAGAAATGTTTTAAAGTTAATTAGTTGAATTTCTCATGTTTTAAAGTTAATTTAATGATACTGATTCAGCTGATCAATATTTTCGTATATGGTACTGATTCAGGCAGCTGCATCGGAGGCCTGGCTGTGCTAGTAACTTCAACAGGACTGTTGGCAAGATTGTTGTTAAGGAGGAGAAAAGGGCTAACTCTGGTTCCCAAGAATGCTGCTTGTGATGATTCAGAGTTTGATCAGGCAGAGATGGCTGATTTGCCAATTTTCAGCTACAAAGAACTGGAACAGGCCACTAATTATTTCGACGAGAAGAGAGAATTAGGTGGTGGGGGTTACGGTAAGGTCTATTTGGGGAAACTCTGGGATGGACGCAATGTTGCAGTGAAGAGATTCCATGAGAATAACTGTAACAGAGTCCGGCAATTTGCCAATGAAGTCATAATTCTGTCATTGGTTCGACATTGTAACTTGGTTCGCCTGTTTGGCTGGTGCAAGGAACGCCAGAATCTGCTACTTGTTTGCGAATATGTGCCAAACGGGACCTTGTTTGATCGTCTTCATGGAGAACAAAGAAGAAAAAATGGTTTACGGTGGGATGCCAGGCTGAAAATTGCTCTGGAAACAGCCAGTGCCTTAGCCTACCTTCATTTTGATAGTTACCCACCTATATTTCATAGAGATGTTAAATCCACCAATATTCTTTTGGATGAAAACATGGGGGTAAAAGTGGCAGATTTTGGGCTTTCCAGACTTGTGCTGATTGAAGCGTCTCATGTTTCTACTAGTCCGCAAGGAACGCCGGGTTATGTGGACCCTGATTACAATAAGTTCTATCAATTGACAGACAAGAGCGATGTGTATAGCTTTGGCGTAGTTTTGATTGAGATAATTTCTGGGAAGAAGGCTGTGGATGAATTGAGAGACGAAAGAGAAATCAGCTTGGCACATATGGCCTCCACAAAAATTCAGATGGGGACTTTGCAAGAGCTAGTCGATTCTGATTTAGAGTTTGAATCTGATCCTGTTGTGAATGAAATGATTACAAGTGTAGCTGAATTGGCTTTCCAATGACTATCGACAGAGAAGGACGATCGGCCATGCATGATGGAAGGAATCATTCTTATGTCGCTAGAAAGGATCCTGGGAGTGCTGCTCCTGAAACTGCTTATTAAAGTGCTACTGAAACTGCTCATGGGGATGCTGTTGGAACTGCTCTTGGAAATTACGCTGGTGAGACTGGTGCTGATGGGGCTACTGGTTGTTCTGCTTTTGCTGCTTTTGGTTAAACTGCTGCTGGAAATGATCCTGGAAATTATTATGTGAGTTTCATTGGTTATGCTAATTATGATGCTGGTGCGGTTGGACGCCTACTCTTATTCTCCCTCCTTACGTCTTACTTTGCTGCTTAGGATGCGAGTGGAACTGCTGTTGATGGGGCTTTTGCTGCTTTGACTGGTTCTGTTTATTCCACTGCTATGAATGCTGCTCTAGGAACTTAGGCTGGGAATAATAATACTCATAATTCTCATATTGGTTCAACTGGCAAGGCTGGGAATACCTAAAATGTTGGTTCACCCGGTTCTGCTTAGGCTGCTAATTCTGAAACTGATAGTACAAATCGGATGGAGATTCTCCTGGTTTAGCTGGTCGTAGTGTCGCTACAACTGCTACTGGTGGGGATCCTTATGCTTATGGAAATAATGCTACTTCAACTGCTATTGGAAATGCTTTTGGTTGTGATGTGCCGTTTCAACTTCTGAGTTAAATGTGGGTTCAACTTGTTTTGCTTGGAGAGACGCTCTTGGTACTGCGACTTTAACTACTTATGGAACTGCGAGTTATACTGCTTCTTTAAATAATGCTTTTTATACTTTTGTTTTTGCTGTTTGAACTTCTCCTGGAACTGCGGAGACACAGATAGATTTATTCTAAGGAAGAACCTTAGAGGCTCGAAGCCATCGACTTGCCTACAGATAAATGCATGAAATAGACCGCGGTGGAACCATTGCCCCCTATCGACCCAACCCCGCGAGCTATTTTATTATATGAAACACCCCCTGTCTCGGTCACTGATGTGCTTGAGAGTTTCATGTCATTCTGTCTCTTGTTTGCATGTTTACAGCCCACCCGATTTAGAAGGATGAACCAGAATGCCCTACTTGTAATAAAATCAAGGGTAGAGAAAGTTAATTCCATATACATAATAACTTGGGGCAACCGGCGGCACCTAACGGCAGGAAAACAAGCGAGATATATAGATTGCCAACTTGGACCTGCTATGTTAAAGAACCAGCCTGTCGATCCGATTCGAGGAACAGAAAGAGCTCCCCAATTGGAATGGGATGGTTCGCTATTCTCACAACAATGAGATTAATTTATAGTCTTATAAGCTATTATTTCTCATTTCCTATTTATGCTAGTCTATAAAAAAAACTTGCATATTTGTATAACATTATAAATTTATAATAAAATATAAATAAACTATTCTCACAACAATGATATTAATTTATAGTCTTATAAGCTATTATTTCTCATTTCCTATTTATGCTAGTCTATAAAGAAACTTGCATAGTTTTATAACATAAGTCAAGAATATTACTAGAAGTATGTAAGGAAGCTTGAATATGCTTGTTTTATGCTACATTGCAATAACCTATATAGTATTTAAATGGACATTTTTTAATTCATTTTTGTTTTAATTTCTTTCAAATTGTAATTATATTTGTTTTATCATATATTTTTATAGCAAAATTATCCTATTGCTATATATTTTCAGAAGCAATATATTTTCAATCTCTTCTTAGGAAGCAGGTACTAAGCAACTTTGTTGCTTATTCCACTTGTTTATTGATACTCATTAAAATGTATGAAATAATATTGCTGCATTCAATTGTATGAAAAAAATGTTTTGGCCCTAAAATAGGTAAAGGAAATGGACAAGGTTTAAATGATCATATGCATACGTCTGCAAAATCTCTCTCCATAGTATGTCAAATATCAATTGTGCTACTAAGACATTGTAGAATATAGAATCAGAGTAACAAAATTTCGGGCCTCCTTCGTTAGAGTTTTCCAACTTTCCATTCCATATTTACAACATTACAACATTCCATTCCAGAGGCCCTCCTCCCATCTTCTAGTGTACCCAGTTCTATTTCTATAGGCTACTGAGTTTCAATAGACTTTAGTCTCCTTTATGATTTGACGATACTATATCTTTCAGCTCATCTGCAGTCACGACGATTCACTTTCTTGAAAACACGGAGTGGGAAGCAGCAAAGCTGTAGACTTCGATATTCGTGAAGGCACCCACTAGTTTCTGAGATACTTACAAATTTCTGCGATACCCTCTACCAAATTAACTGGTCCAGACATTATTCAAGAGTTTCGATTGTGAGATCTGAGATTTTTCAAGCACAGCACAACAGTCGTACTTATAGAAAATGGAAGGCATACACAAAATTGTGAGTAGTTATATATATATATATATAGCTTAAGATCAAGTTTAAATTTTAGAAAGACATAGTATACATATAACCTATAACAGTATCCTAACCAAAACAATTAATGAGTTGAAAAAATATCTTAGAAATAGACCAAAATGTACTAATGTGAGAACTTTAACTATAGTCATAGAGAAAGTTCACAAATCACTTTACCGACTAAATAACCTCGTTGTTACCTTTACCTTTTTCCTTTCCTTTAGAGCCCATTTTTTGAACGAAAAATGGATTCCAATTTTGGAATGCTTGAACCTTACTTTGGCCAGCAATATGCAGAGTGTCTTGTATATCATAATGCACATCTCATCAATGAGGCTTTCTTATTAATGCATATTTCATTGGTAGTCAAGTCTTCACTCATATTTGTTTTAAAATAAATAAACAATTGAAATCATATGTATTAATATATATTAACAAAAACATATTAAATGTATAAAAATGTTAATATTTTAAAATAAATAAAACAATTAAAATCACATGTATTAATATATATTAACAAAAACATATTAAATGAATAAAAATGTTAATATTTTCTTACATGTTTTTATTAAAATGTTTCTTATTAAATTTTATACACTTTGTGCCTTCGAATTTTTTTTATAATATAACTAAAGTATGTTTATGGTTCACATGACATGGTTTAAGTTTGAGCTGAATCAAGATATCCAACTTGTGGACTATTTTGAGGACACCCTAGTGAAAGATTAAGTATATGTTTCATACCCTAATGCTGACATTTTTAGTGAAAAAATTGTTTCACTCACCTATAGTTTTTTGGGGTCTTTTGTCCTTATAAACAAAAACTATAGTGTCAAAGTAGCTGCAAACTTTGTAAACTTATTAGATGTACAGGTTCCCAATGTAATGTTACATGATGTGGGCTAGGCCAATGATTATTCCTTAAGTAGATAGTGCACTTAAGCCTAGTGTTGGAGTTATTTCATGTTATGTGTAATGTTGGTGCAAAATTTTATAGACTAGAGTTCTACATGATGGCCATCAAACTCTCATTGTAGTCGAGATGCACTCACATTTTCATTCGTCCTCAGCGAGAAGAAAATATCGCTTGAAAAGTGATCTAGAAAATATTAAGGTGAGGGAAATACTAATGAATAGATAAGTTAGTAGTCAGAGAACAAATTTTGATCTTCTATAAGATATGGAACAAGACAAAAACCTAGATAACATCATAAACCACACATGCATCATCAAATATAAACCAAATATGATAAACATGGATGGATCAGACATTGAAACATAAATGTTAAGGGGGAACTAGCATTAATCGCTTATTATTATCCATTCTTCAAAAACATAATACTCGTCAAATATTGCAGTCTTTGGGGATAAATATATCCAGCAACATGACTTTCTATTCCTAAATCCCACCCAATGCATTAACTCTCGCTCTTTCCTCTCTCTTCCCAACCCCAATCCCTTACTCATTTTAGATTTTTATACACTTTAGTGATTAGTTTTGAATTCATGAAGGGCGTTGCAACCCAAGTTTTTTCCTTGGGTGTATTAAATATCAATTGTATCTTCCTCCACATTCATTTTTGAAGTCCCTTTTGTGTTGACTACCTACACATATTTCATGACCAAGTATTGAAAAATGAAGGAGCGAACAATTATTGATTCTCCCATGAAGGGGAAACTTTGGGATGACATACATGTCTTTTCTCTAAAATTATTAAGGACTTGTGCATGAATATGGTTTCCCAAAAGTATTGCAACACAATGTGGGATTGGATTTAAAACATAAGCATGCATGCATTAAGGATGTGTGCATGTGATTTTGGTTCAACTTTTTCAAATGACACAATAGCTTTAAACAAGAGCATGTGCACTATTAGTGTGCATGCGTTGCTAATGCATGTACACTACTAGCGCATTCATGCTTGTGTCAAAGAATAAAAAACAAAATAGTAGTCTGTGGGTTGTTTTGCAACAAAACAACCCATGAAGTAGCTTGAACTCTCCAACAATGTGTGTGACTAACCACCGTCTACCAATTTGACTTCAAATTCCAAGTATGTTCCCAATCTTTGATTTTTTTTCAAGTTTATAATGGTGTATTCATGTTTTTCAACAAAAAAATATTAAAAGAACCATGTTTTCTAGCAATTTTTTATGATAAAATCCATGTTTTTAACAAAAAATATTGTCTAAACATTCAATTTTTTCATCAATAGCAAACCATGGAACCACAAGAGCACCAACCACCTAAAGAAAACCAGCCTCCATTAGAAAATGGCCATCCACGTGTGAACCAAAACCTTCAAGAAGACCTCAACCAAGAATTGGATCAACTTAGGAATTTGATTCATGAGTTGAGAAGCATAAGAGAACCATCCTAATTGTCCCTTGCCTCGTCACTATACAACATCGTTGATTCCTTTCACCATGCCCACTCTCAATAGAATCATATAACTTAATACAGGACTAGAATGAGAGATTTTTATTCCAACGACCTGTGTAAGGATGAAATAAAATATTTGAATATAGCCAAAGCCGAAATTTATGGTAAGTTCACCTATCCCAAAATAGACCTACTTCCTCATGTCAAGAAGAAACGTGTCTCCATGGATTGGTGTTATTTACAACCATTGAAATATAGTTGGATTAGTAGGTGGTCCATGGTGTATGATAAACCACCTACAATAATAGTTAGTCTCAATTATAGTTCCTTAGACATCTATGGATCGAGTTTTTTCTTCGTTTACATGTCAACTACTTTGACATTAGCAAGTTCTAGGGTGTTGGTATGGTCTCTTCCCTATTAGTTTTTCAACATTAAACCTAGCATTATGTTAGGATATTTAATGAGAGAACAACAAGTACAACAATCAAACACAAGAGACAATGAACACAGTGTTTTTCATCGAGGAAACCATAAATGGAGAAAACCCCGCAACTTCCTCAGAGATAGAATCAACACAAAAAGTAAAACCCAAAACAGTAAGATGCACTCCCGACAACAATAATCTTCTTCTTGTCTGGTCCTAGTGTCTTCTCCTTCCTCAACTATGTGCTACACTTGAGTGTGTGAGTGATGTGTACTAAATAGAGACTCGAGCTCTCTATTTATACTAATCCCAACATGACTAAAACCCTACTAGGGCCGACCTCTACTTGGAGAGTCTAATAACCCTAGTGCCCCGGAACTACGGGGACTTTAACCCTTAGACAATCGAAGGGTTACCCACTATGACTTGACATGGCTTGTTTACATTATTGATTCTCCTGATTGGAACATCAGGGCATGACAACATGATTCAATTACATAATATATATATCCCAAAATAAACATAGGGTTACAATACATAAGATACATAGATGAATACATTCCGAAGTTACAAATACATCAACACTCCCTCTTAACTAGGAAGGTATTCTTTCGAGACAATTTTCAGCACTGGTCTTCTTCTCTATATCAACTGGACCATCTCGTCATCTGCATCTCAAGTCTTCCGAGTCTTCAAGTCATCTTCATTCTTCGAATCTGGATCATCTCTCGATATGGACCATCATCACTGGACTGGATCTGGATCATCACTGCTGGATCTAGATCATCACTCGATCTGGATCTCTCAGAGTCATCATAACTGGATTTGGATCATAGCTCGATCTGGATCTCATCTGGTCATCATCATATGTGCTATCTCATGATTCTTCTCGTCATAGGAATTTCTACAAAGCCAGCCTTCTTTTATTTTGGTTGTAGGCCTAGCCATCATGTAGGTCTTCGCCCAACACTTACATCTGGCCTACTTGTCAGAAAGGCATGCCCAGCACTCACATATGATCATGTAGAAACCTACAATCACATCAAAGAGGCCCAGTACTCACATTCACCAGCATGACAGGACATCACTATCATCTATGAAAAGGATTCAACACTTATATCTGACCTACTCGTGAGAAAGGCACAGTACTCACTTCCATCCAAGTAGGAACACATCCTGCTCATAGTGATGAAATAGCTTCATACTTTCATTGAGGCAGGAATCACATCCTCCTCACAATGATGGAATATTTCCATACTTCTATCTAGGCGGGAACACATCCTACTCATAGTGATGAAATATTTCCGTACTTTCATCCAGGCTGGAATCGCATCCTACTGACAGTGATAGAAGATTTCTGCACTTACATCCATCTAGGCGGGAACACATCCTACTCATAGTGATGAAAGATTTCCATACTTTCATCTAGGCTGGAATCACATCCTACTCACAATGATGGAAAGGCTCTGCACTTACATCTGACCTGGTAGGAACCAAATCCTACACCCTCGTCAGAAGGGCATGCACTCACATCTGACCTGGTAGGAACTAAATCCTACACCATCGTCAGAATGGATCCCATTCCCAGACTGAGCTACCTGGTAACAGACCAGGTGCCTCCACTCTCCCGAAGAGTGGCAGTTACCCTTACATCTATCCTACTTGATAGAATGGTCAACAGTCACATCTAACATGGGAGGAACCTAATCCTTTAGCCATGATAGAATGGTTCAGCCCTTACATTTGACTTACTTGTCAGAATGGCTCTCTCAGTCCTGGACTGAGTGTTCCTGGTAACTGACCAGGTACCTCCATTCCTAGAATGGTAGTTTCCCTTACATCTGTCCTACTCGACAGAATGGCCAGCACTCACATCTGTCATGGAAGGAACCAATCCTCTTACCATGAAAGAATGGCTCAGCCCTTATATATGACCATGGAAGGAACCAATCCTCTCACCATGTCACAATGGATATGGGACTCATCACTTTCCCTTGGAGGAAACCTCAATATGGAGAACACCAAGCTTCTCCCTGAAGTACTTGAACTTCACTCTAGCCAATGGCTTTGTCAACACATCAGCTATCTATTCCTCCGTCATAACATATTGGAGCTTCACTGCTCCCCTTTGCACCATATCCCTCATATAGTGGTACTTGATCTCGATATGCTTTGACTTGTCATGGAACACTGGATTCTCTGACAACTTTACACAACTCTGGTTGTCACAATGTATACAAGTAGCATCCATATGGAGATCAAATAAATCAGACAGTAGCTTCCGCAGCCATACTGCCTCACAACTAGCTGAACAAGCCGCGACATACTCTGCTTCAACTATGCCTAGTGCCACAATGGACTGCTTCCTGCTAAACCAAGAGATCACACCTGATCCCATACTGAAGCAACACCCTGAAGTTCTCTTCCTATCGATGGCACTACCTGCTCAATATAAATCAACATAACCCTCCAGGTTAAAATTCTGATTCGCATCTTACTTGAGCCCATAATCAGTTGTACCCCTTAGGTACCTCAGAATATGCTTTGCAGCAATCAAGTGAACATTTCTCGAATATATCAAGAACTGGCTCAAGGTGTTCACAGCAAAGAAAATGTCTGGTCTCGTGTTCGTCAGGTACATCAATGACCCAATCATCTGATGATACATCGTATCATCAACCGACTCTGATGAAGCATCACTCAATAGCTTCAGGTTCGATGCCATAGGTGTGGCCATAGTCTTGCAGTCCATCATCCCAAACCTCTTGAGGATCTCTATTGCATACTTCCCTTGTCCAAGGAAGATTCCATCCATACTCTAGCACACCTCCATACCTAGAAAATAATGCATCATACCCAAGTCCTTCATCTCTAACTCAATAGCAATCTTTCTCTTTGTATCAGTAATCAACCCATCCATACCTGTTACAAATAGATCATCTACATATAGTAGAAGAGAGTAACCTACTTACTTGACCATTTGCACCGATCGGATGACCGACAACGTTGGATGTGACCACTCACATGATCCAGGTCGTCCGATCGGTGCAAATGGTCAGGTAAGTAGTGAAATCCATAGTAGAAGTATCATTGGGTTTCCATATTCAAGCTTGTAGTAAAGGTTGGAATCTACTTTACTCTTGGTAAATACCAAACTGGATAGAAATCTATCAATTCTGCCATACCAGGTCCTGGGTGCCTGTTTCAAACCGTATAGGGCTTTCTTCAATCTGCACACATGAGACTCCCTGTCATGTGTCTCAAAACCAACTGGCTATTCTACATACACTTCCTCTTCCATTTCATCATTGCAGCCAGAGCAAGTACTGATATGATGGAAGTGTATCTGGCTATAGGTGCAAAGGTTTCTTCATAATCTATTCATTCTTTCCGAGAGAAACCCCAAGCCACAAATCTTGCCTTGTATTTTTCAATGCTACTATCTGCAGCATGTTTAATATTGTAGATCCATTTGGATGTTACAACTGACTTCGCATCTGGTCTTGGGGAAACATCCCAAACATCATTCTTCATGATCGATTGGTATTCATCGATCATAGCATCCTTCCATTCTTTCCATTCTGCCACTTCTTCATAATTGGAAGGTTCTTTATCGATGAAATCACATAGTAAAGCTACATACCCGAAGTTGGATCTGGTCCTCTTTCTTTCTCTGTGATTCTCTTTTAGAGCCCCATATCTTTCCGCACCTTGGATAAGTTCTCGTACCCAAGCAGGTTTCCTCTTACGAGGATTCTTCTCCAGAGGGTGATCTACAGGTCTTTGTGGTTCTTCAAATTCTCGATCTTCTTCTTGAGTTTCTTCATTCATGGTTGTATCATGAATTCTGGGTGCTTCTGCTTCTTCAGGTTCTTCAGTAGGTCTCTTTCTGGATTTTTTGTAAGCTATGTCTTCATCAAATGTTACATCCCTGTTGATGTCAATCTTCTTGTATCCTAGGAAATATATTCTGTAAGCCTTCGAGCTTTCAGAGTATCCCACAAATATACCCTTCTTTCCTGAAGGATATAATTTAGTCCTCTTTTCTTTTGGAATGTGGATGTACACTAGATAGGTGAATATTCTGAGATGGCTGACTTCTGGTTTCTTGCTGGAGAAGACTTCTTCAGGAGTCTTGTTCTTGAGTACTCTATTTGGAGTATGTTTCTGTACATACACCGTTGTTCTGGCAGCTTCCGCCCAAAGATGCATAGGAAGATCTTGATCATGAAGCATGGATCTTGCGGCTTCCATGATAGTTGTATTCTTCCTCTCTGCAATCCCATTCTGTTGTGGATTGTAAGGAGTGGACAACTCCCTCTTAATCCCCGATTCTTTGCATAGCTCTTTGAATTCATTTGAAGTGAATTCTCCGCCATTATCTGATCAAAAGGTCTTGATCTTCTTTTCAGTATGGTTCTCAATCAAGGCTTTGAATTCCTTGAACTTACTAAATACTTCATCTTGTTATTCATGAAGTAAACCCATGTCTTCCTAGAAAAGTCATCAATGAAAGAAACATAATATGCATACCTGCCTAGAGAGTTTGATGACATAGGGCCACATACATCAAAGTGGATGATTTCCAAGATTCCTTTTGCTTTGCTTTCGCTGCTTGGAAATTTCTTATTTGTATTCTTTCCTTTCGCACATCCTTTGCAGACCCCATCATGTTTTGCTTGGATTTTTGGAAGACCTTTGACAGCTTTGCTTGCAATAGGTAGTGCTCTATAATGCACCTGTGCAAGCCTTCTATGCCAAAGTTCACTTGGATCTACTGTGTCATGGACCAAGGCTTTTTCTGGATGGCCCTTCAATTTGTACAATCCTCCTTCTTGTTCTCTAATCACTACCGCATCATCGATAGTATTTCCTTTTGGCCACATGATGACTTGACCATCTATGAATGCAACCCACATTCCTTTTGCATCTAATGCTGATATGGAAATGAGGTTATTCTTGAGTCCTGGCACAAACAATACTTCCTTCATTGTTAGAGACTTTCTAGAGTCTAGATTATCGGAAGATTCCCCACTACCTTTTATTGGATATTGGTAGTCATCTCCTAGCTTCACCTTGATAGATGATTCATGTTCTGACAGCCTCACAAAGGATTCTTTGAATCCAGTCATATGTTTGGAAGCCCCACTATCTATAATCCAATCATCACTTCCATGAGTAATGTTACCCGTGAGAGCAGATATCAGAACATATTCATCCTCGCTTGAAGAATCTTCACTTTCATATCTGGATCTTTTCTTGGATGGTTCATCATCCTTTGAAGCATGAGCATGATGTCTTATTTTGTTGCTCTTATTTGTTGGCTTTGGTTTCTTAGGACAATTCCTTGAATAATGTCCTACTTCATCACATGTATAACATATGATCCTAGATAGATCTCTTCTAGTGTTATCTTTGTGAGAGTGCTTACCTCTGAAGTGATGACTTTTATTTCTTGTTTACTTGGAGTGAGACTTGGAGTGTACCATGAGATCTTTATCTTCACTTCCCATCTTCTCTTCTCGAGCTGCTATCCAAACTTATTCTTGAGAGCACTCTTCCCATATTCTCCTGAACTTGACTAACTTCTTTCTAGCACAGATTCCTTGGATGAAAGAATCCCATGACCTAGGAAGGCCATTCAAGGTAGTCATCACAATCTCTGCATTTTCCACTNTTGATTCTAGCTATTCTTTGATCTAAGAAACTCTTGTGAAGTAAGACTGGATTGTTTCTATATTATGAATCTTCACATTCTTCAGTTGGTTTCTCAGAGTCATCTTCCGGTTTATGTTCTTCCCTTCAAACAATTTGGTTTGGGCATCAAACATAGCTTTAGGTGTCTTGAGAGAGGACACCTTTGGGATAAGGTGATCCTCGATAGAATCAGCAACAATCCTCTTTGCCATAACCATCTTCTTCTTATGTAAGGCCTTTACCTCATCTCCCTCTAGAACTGGAACCGCCTCATGGATGTAGGAGTCTAGCTCATTTTCTTCTAGGACCAGGGAGATCCTATAATTCCAAGCTCAGAAGTTATCAGCTCCCTCAAGCCTTTCATCAAGCTTGGTATGATGAGGCATCTTAACATAGAACCTCAAATGGAAATACAAAAGATTTTAGATCTTACCAAGGTAAAGATGTCGGATCTGAAACTTGAGCTGAAATCTTGTAGAGCTGGTTCAGGAGTAAATTAGAGTTTTGCTTTTCTAGAGTTCTGTCCACCCAAATGGCTTGAAATTTGTCCTTAACTTTGATTTTGGGGAGGAGACCAATCCATGCCTGGGCTCACTGAAAAATTCCTCTTTTGTGAAAAGCCCTAATTTCTGACAACAGTGATAGGTCCAAAACTGAAAAACCTCAGAATTGGATTCTGCTTCGACAGAAAGATGCGCCCTAAGGAGGAGAGTTATTCCACCTTACTTTTGCTGAAAATCTGTAGAAAAAGATCCACAAACTAGGAAGCCCTCGTTCCCACAGTTGCACAGTGTCTTCTTCTTAGGTTAGCTCCGATACCATGTTAGTTTTTTAACATTCAAGATAGTGTTATGTTAGGATATTTACTGAGAGAACAACAAGTACAGAAATCAAACACAAGAGACAATGAACACTTTTTTTCATCAGGGAAACCATAAATGGAGAAAACCCCC
Organism: Pseudotsuga menziesii; assembly: GCA_001517045.1. Lineage (NCBI taxonomy): Eukaryota > Viridiplantae > Streptophyta > Pinopsida > Pinales > Pinaceae > Pseudotsuga > Pseudotsuga menziesii. Next base: position 250,665 of record LPNX010142832.1, read on the forward strand.
CAACTTCCTCAGAGATAGAATCAATAGAAAAGGTAAAACCCAAAACAGTAAGATGCACTCCCAACAACAGTAATCTTCTTCTTGTCTAGCCCCAGTGTCTTCTCCTTCCTCAACTATGCGCTACACTTGAGTGTGTGAGAGATGTGTACTAAATAGAGACTCCAAATCTCTATTTGTACTAATCCCGACATGACTAAAACCCTACTAGGGCCGACCTCTACTTGGAGAGTCTAATAACCCTAGTGCCCCAGAACTGCGGGGACTTTAACCCTTAAACAATTGAAGGGTTACCCACTATGACTTAACATGACTTGTTTACATTATTGATTCTCCTGATCAGAACATTGGGGTATGGCAACATGGCTCAATTACATAATAGATATATCCTAGAATAAACATCAGGTTACAATACATAAGATACATAGATGAATACATTATGAAGTTACAAATACATCAACATTCCCAAGATCGAATTTCAGCTAGACAGAACCATTGGGAGGGCCACCCGCTCCTAGTAATGATCATAATCCCCCTGCTCAACTATGTCAACTATCTCATAGACTTTATGAGATCAATAAGTCAATGAGACATGATGCATGCAGTTTTCTTAGACATACCACATATGTGGCAACCTCTAGAGTACATAGATGGGATGTACACGAGAGAGAAAAAGGTGTCAGGTCTTTGGGGAAGACCTAGGACAAGAAAGGTTCTAGTTTTAGCTATAATTTTCCATTCACATAGATAAGTATTGCACAACATTGTTGTTCTTGTTTTGGGAATACTTGTCATGAACCAACACACGAGCCCCTCCCTAACAGTTAGATTGAGCAAGTTAGCACTTTTTTTAATAATTGTGTGATCGTTGATTATATATTTTCCTATGCAATAGATATTTTTTTAATATAGTTAATTTTAAAGTATTTTATTTTTACCATGTCTATTTGAATGTTGTTAATTTCATTTGATCCACTTCCTTCGACATGGGAGGACATAGTTTGTCCCAATCTAAATCGAGTTATGGAAGAAAGGATTGATATTGTGACAACTCACACACATGTATTTTGATTATTTGGAACAATTTAAATGCATGCATAAGTGAACAATGATAATATCAATGTACTCTTCCCATTGTTTATATAAAAATTCACAACTACAAATTCTTATAGGGTTTGTGTACTCTTCGAATAGATGACCTATTCCATGGCATGCACTACAATATATATGTAGAATCATCCATAAGTGAATACCCTAAGAATATATTTCGACCATCAAGAAACGAACTAAAACATGGAACAAATGTATACACCTGTTGTTAACGAAATGTTCCTATGTCTGGGGTCGATGCCACCAATGTACTAGGGGTATAAAGACTGGAATACAAATATTTGCAAGAATAAATTAAACAAGGTTTCAAGGGTCATAAGGGTTCATAACTTACATAATGAAGGATGATCCAAGCTTTCTCTTTATACCTCCTCTTGCTCTCCAATCCAAGAGAGCTGTAAAACAACTTCAAACCTTCCTCGAACAAATTTGACCACATATAAGACAATGATAACCAAGATAAAATGAAACCCTAATGTGATAAACATTAACATATGATCATAAGTAGAAATGAAACATCTACCATACAATGATTTGGAAAGGGAAGAGCATCAAATATTTATTAATCAATGGAAAAAGTACAAAATATACCTTCCTCTCATGCAATGCAGCCTGTGAAAACTTTGATATGGATCTCTTGTTTCTCTTGTCCAAGATTCTCAGCCTCCAAGATCTACAACAAAGGGAAATGACAGTTAGGGAAAATGTAGGGGGGATGGGAGTCCCAATTTCACCACCATAACAATGCCAAAGGCTAAGTACCCTTTCATGGACCCATCTCCCTCTCTTATATAGTTATTTAAAGAGTTAGGGTCAAGAAAGGATTAGTTACAACCAAAGGGGCAGTTCCAAAACCATCCAAACCTTGAGAATTTTACATTTTATAATATTTTTTAACACTTTAGCTTATACAAGTGGGTTTCCTTCAACAAAGGCACGTGTAAAATGCAGGTTTCCTTCCACAAACTCATGAATGGGTCAAAAAATACATTTTAAGGGTATTTTCAAGGGTTCTCAGAAGTTAATATATTCTAGAAAACTGTTCCTTAGTTTGATACCTTTCTAATGGTCTAGAATAAAGGTTAAACAGAGCTATAGAACTGCACATGTGGCCCTTCCATCCATAGGTGTCCTCTGAGTGACTAATAGTAGCTTTCATGAAGTGTCGTCATATGAAAAAAAATTAAAAGTTGTCACAGATGGAGAAGTTCCATTTTGGGCTATAACAGATGCCCCATAATGTATGAGGTTAGAGAATAAGAGGATAGAAAAAATTCATTATAAAAAATGAAATGGTTGAGACAAAGAGTCGAAGAAGATGGATAATTCGAGATCATAGGCTCGAACAAAGGTACCTAAAAGAGAAATAAATGCTAAACAAAACTGATCTCTGGGACATACATGTCCATATAGAAATTATCGCCATAAAGATACAATGCAAATCCAACATATGTATAACTGATGTAACTATCATGGATGCACATTATGAAAAAAGGAGCCATACAAAATTATAAGGAGTCATGACCACAAACGAACATGGATTCGTGTTTAATAATCGATCATAGACACAATAATACAAGGTGGATCTATGTCTCAGCAAATGTCATATGAAGTGTGACAAGGTATTGTGCAACTAAGGAAATAACAAGAGATGATGATGCTCATGTTGTCCTAATGTCTTCAATCAAAACCGCCCAAGGGTATGGATCCTAACCATGTGAATAAAAGATTTTACGTCAAACATGGAGAAAAATGTTTGATTACCGGTCATTTATGAGAACCGTTAACAAACGAGAGTGAAACCACCAGTAATAAAAATGCTCCCTAAGATACATAGTCCATTCTAACAAGTTGCAATAAATGGTCTTGAAGTTGAACACTTGAATAATCGATCAAGTAGGATACATTAAGGTATTCCCTCTACCCAATAGCAAGGGAAATTTCCACTAATGACTTCAATCCCCAAGGTACTATCATAAAATCTAAATATCATTCCCAAAGAAATATATGTTGAAGCTAATAGGAAGAGATCCTTTGGAAGGAAGGCATTAAGGAATCCTCCATCATCCAACATGAGGTAAGTCAAAAAATGATTTTATTTTGAACCAGCACAATGTTTGGAAACAAGCACTCTTGTTGGGCTTAGGGAAAACCTGGGTTCTTATCCTTTTATCGTCGCACCAACAAACAGACCCACAGTGTTGGCCCTTTTGGCAACAACCTGCGAACAGGTTGCAGTCTCACCTGAAACAGCTATGGGGTGCCGCAGAATCAGGTTTCTGTAGGCGTAAGACGGATATTACTGTACCTTTATCCTTAAACAAAGAATAATTATGCAATACAGAGCTTCGACATTCACTTAAATAGCTTTGCAGTTTAGATAAATAGACAGTTACTTTCTTAACCCTTAACTGGGAATTCACAGCGAAGTTAGTACTTAGCAATATATCTTACCTATCATTCATCTACTTATCAAATGCATAAAAACATAACATGAGCACAATAAAAAGAACCACCGCAACACAAGATATACGTGGTTCACCCCCAGTGGAGGGGCTATGTCCACAGAATTGCGTTTATATTCAACTCTTTACAAACACACAGTTTTGATCTACGCACTCAGCTGCAGATCTTCTCAACAACCCAAAATTGCACACTCAACTGCAGAACCTTTCTTCTTAAACCCTCTGCACACTCAGCTGCAGAGGTCGTCCATGCACTCAGTTGGGACTTAGCCTTTCTTACAAAACCTTTTACACACTCAGTTGCAAAGGTCGTCCACGCACTTAGCTAGGACTTAACCTTAAACCCTAAAATAGGCCTTAGTTTCTTTGCATCAAATCATCATACATAAAAAGCCTCCAAAAAACCTCCTTGACTCCTTTACATAAGTGCCTATTTATACAAGTGCACTATTACAATACCATGGGCTTAAAAACCATGAGTTTAAACCTTGGGTTAATTACAAAAAGAGGGGCTTCGACCCAACCCCGAAACCCCCAAGACTATTTTGGAGCACAACTCTGCTTACAAGCTTCGCACCAAAACCACGGAGTTGCCAAAACTAAGGACCTTTAAGGTCCAAGCCCCAACAGGCCCCTAAGACTCACCAGTGTCCTGTCTTGGGACACTCTGTTTCTTTTCTAGTGGAAGAATCTTGTTGGTGAAGATAATAAATTGCTTATTAAGGCTACGCATGATATCTTCGGCTGGTTGCTCCTTCTCCACTATCTCTTGCAACGTTGCTACAGATGCTTTGTTGGCCTTGTCCTATGTGAACGCATCATACTCCTTCAAAACTTTGAGTTGGTTGTCCACAACAATGCTCAACTCCAAGGCCTCATTAATAAGGGGTTGCACAGAGTTCACCAACAGTGTTTCTTTCCTTCTGCACGACTCGATTTCTTGCTGCAGCTCATTGCTATGCTTTACCTTAAGCATTTTCTGCATAGGAGGCAATGTCTTAATTTCTGCTTTTGCTGCGTCCAGCTCTAACTGTCATTGTTTGATGGTTTCTTGTAGCTTTTCCACTTCTGGGTTGTCTTGCAAGTTTGTCCAGGCCTTGACACTTTCATCGAACAACTTTGATGCACTACTCACGAGATCTAAGATCTTCGTTGCCGAGGCCTGAATATCTCTGCGACGTTGTTCCTTGACCTCTGGAGGACTCTCAGGAATGATGCAAAGTTGAAGCTCTGCAATTTGAGCCTCATGTTCTACTTTCATCTTCTCTACCTTGCTTCGAGACTGTTGTGCATAGTCTTTCAGTTTGGTGATTATTTTCTCTGGTTCTTCTTCAGCCTGCATGTCGAAGTCAGGGAGACTTTGACACGCCTCATCCAACACTCGGGCTAGTGTGGCTCGCTTGTTTTCTGCTTCCCTCTTCTTCTACTTAGCTTCTTCCAACTACACTGCGAGGCTCTCACTCTGCTTCACGGTATTCTTTAACTACATGTGTGAGTAGCTATCTTGTTCTTGGATCTCCTTCTTGATTTCCAATTAACAAAGATGCAGCTCCGTCATAGATAACTTGGTGCAATCTATCCCAACTGTCATGCTCATCTGCGATCGAGATGCTGCGTCAGTTATTATAAGGGATGCACTTGGTACTTGCCCTCTATTATCTTTGGCTGGGAATTTTGTTGTATCTGGCTGCACACCTATGGGGGCACTGCTTGCTGCAACGCCAGTCGCTGATATTTCTTCTAACTCCTTCAATTCAGTAATTCACTGTGCTATGCCAGCGAGCGCATCAAGATGCATAGCTTCAAACTCTGACCATTTGTTGGTTAATACTTCTATGGACTTCGTCAGAGCTTGATCAAGCTCTTCAATCATCATGGCAGGCTCTTTGACGATATTCTTTCCCTTTAACGCCTTCACTTTCTTTCGGGGCTAAGGCTTAGTCACTTCCTCTCCCTCTTGAGACTTGCGCTTATCCGGGCAATTGGGGTCTAAGATGGTTTTGATCGATTATTCTTCTTCTTCATCCGCTCTATCATCACTATCATGGTCATCTCTGCTCTGTTGTGACTCATCTTGTTCTTCGCTATCTTCGAGTGGGTCATTTTGCTGCGTTTGGCTAGGACCTGCGCCCACATCTGTCACTCATGGAACTGGTATGCTGGGCCTTGTTCCCACGTCCTTCATCCATTCAGCCGACCACTGTTTAACTAATGCGAGGACGTCTTCCTGGTTCACCACGTATGGCAACTTCCAGCATGTATGCTTGTTATCTGCATGGGCCTGGATGAATACATTGTGCATGTCAGCCTTGAAGTTGGCCACTCCAGCATACTAAGAGAATAGCTCATTACTGAGCCGCGGTGTTTTCAGGATCTCATACGAAATGTTCATCGCATAGAAGGTGAACACGTAGTTCGTCATCTGCTGTAAGGCTTTTTCCTGCAAAACCCAAAGAGATGCGTACCTTGCTACACCAGGCATATGCGGAGGCACATCAACAAACTGTGCCTCGATAGGTTCTCTCCATCCTACCAGTGCGATAAGCACTATCAACCATGAGTAATGAAAGGGTCTACCTTTCTCCTGCGCATCGCGGACATCTTCGAGGAATTCTCTAGCAATGTACTCTGCCCACTTTTAACTGTAGCCTTCCGCATAGTTTGCAGCGATATTGACAATCGGGGCAGGTACTTCATTCGGTCTGCACTTCCGCATTAATTTGCATGCTAAGAGCTTTGCAGCGAAGTGAATGTTTTGGTGCCGAATCGTCGAGGTTTGATACCCTCGCTTTCCTTTCGTTAGACTAAAGCGGTCCTTCATGTGCTGTGCCAACTTCGTCTCTTTGTTCTTCCCAACGAATTCAATTCCAGGATCAGGCCCTTCCTTCGGAAAGCCTGTAATCCTATGAATTAGCTCTCCATCAATAGCTATTTTCTGGCTTCCTATCCATAGGTTCCCATCATGCACTAGCGCCAGTAGCTTCTTGACCACCACGGTAACCTACGTGCTGCAACCAAAGTGGGGGACATTCAACATCTTCAACAAGCCAGCTTGCTCCAAGCCAGCAACCCACTGTTTCACTTCCAGTAACGTCGTTTCAGCCTCTAGATAGTGGACGGAGTGCAAGTATTTCCCAGCTGCGAACTGTGGAAATTTCCCATCATCATTCGTATCGTGGTCGACGTACTTGAGCTGGTCTATTTTCCTGTCATCGTTCTGACCAACTGCACACCCTGTGGCAGCGAAGGGGTGCGTAATGTGAACTTGGCTATCCACCAAGGTGGTTGAACTCCTGTTCAAACATTCGAAAGATATGGTGGATGCTGCGATGCAACGTTGTCATCCTCACCGACGTCTTCAAAACCTTCAGGTGGGAGCTCTACAAAAACAGCAGGATTCATCTCGAGATCCTCCGGTGTTTTTCCTGATGGCTTGTGTCTTTCTTCGTTCTGCTTAGAGAAAACTTCTGCCTTAAATTTCCTTTTGGTTGATCGTGTCTGCATTGGTTGATTCGGTGCTGGGGGAGTCTCTTCGCGAGGTGCAGATGTAGGTGGGTTGCTCACAGGGTTCTGCAGGCCCCTTTGTCTGAATTCTCTCAATAATTCCTAGACTTCATGATCAGTTGACATGGACTGAACTGTAAAACTCAACAAAATGCGTAATGCGAAATTCGCAGGCCTGGGTGACTTCTTATAGAATCCAATGACCAAATCTTCCATAACTGTGCATTGAAGACACTAGATCTGACCAGACAGCGGTAGATCTTGTCCAAATGGTGCTAGATTCCTTAAAATCTCATCATTACAGGTAGTTAATGCAGTTAACGTACCGGTGCCGCCAAATATATTTTTTTCCAATGGTCTCATTTTAAGCTCCAACACACCTTTTTTCTTCGGCACAACCAATAACTTTGCCTGCACCACAATAAAAGTCTTCGACACAGTACAGACCTTCGACACATCCTGACACCATGACATAATTTCTTCGACAGCCTCAATGATTCCTGTAGCGAGCATCTTATCTAACTCCATCCTGACTTTTTCTTTATACTTAGGGTTCAGCCTATAAGGGCGCTGCTTCACAGGCTTCACATCATCTTTCAAAGGGATTTTTATCACTCCTATATCACCAAGGATACCTTTCATTTCTGAGAACTTCGTCAAAAATAAATCCTGATACTCATGGAGAAGTTCAGTCACTTTGCTCACCATTTCTTGGTCCCAATAATCTCCAATGGTAGCGTACTTAGGCATTTCTTCTAATCCAATGTTTACTTTCCTTGTCTTCAAGGGCTGAGTTACTTCAGGTGATTCGACTGCTGGTCCATGTACTTCTGACTCATGAATATTGATGTTGTGAGGGTAATCATATTCATCAATGGTGAGGTTATAGAATTCTACTACATTAGCTTCCTGTTCCTTCCAATCAGGTTGGTACTCGACTATTTCTTTGTCATCAAACACCTTAGTATGGATCAACCTAACAACTGCGTCCAAAGCAGGGAAAAACTCATTAATAGAAAATGTGAGCACAAAACTATCAGTAAGGCTATCCCAACTTACAGTACCATGGCAAAGCTCCACCTCCACATACCAATTCTTTGCTACATGTTCCAGAGTGTGTACAAACCTATGTACCCATTGTTCGCAAGGTACATGCTTCCATGCTTCATAACACTGCTCCAAATGTTCCTGAGGGCTAGTCTTACCATTGAATCTGCTTTGCACCTCCTGAGATTGATCCATGAATCTCAGGAGAAGAAACTTTTGACAAGCTTCCCAACTATGAATATACTTTTTATGACCATTCCACCATCTGGAAGCTATGGCTCTGAATACTAAATCTAGAGTCTCCCTTTTTTGTGAGTCAGGTACTTGCTTTGAGAACTGCGCAATAAAATATTCTGGGTCTGTCAAGCCATCAAAAGTAGGTAAGACTCTTGTCTGTGAGCTAAGCCATCTGATAGACTTAGTAATTCTTGCACATCGATGTACATGTAGCTCATAAAGTCTATTCTGCCAATTATCGAGGCCTTCATCTGAATCAGTCATGCAAGAATTGTCACACTGCCAATCCATTATACCTTCAGTAGTAGGGTTAACATAGTCTTCTTCTTTAGCTATGATGTTGTAATTATGATCTAAAACATCCTAATCTTCATCTATGTCTCGCTCTGTATACCTTTCTCCTTGAGAAGGGTCCAACGGTACTATGACTCTCAAGCCTTTTCCTTCAAAATTCATCTGTCTCTTCTTAAGGTTAATTACTACATAATTGTCTATTGCCCATTCAATTCCTAGCAAGGCTAGGTAGGGGTTGCTATCATCAATTATTTCAATGACTTCAAAATCTGCTAAGGTACTGACTCCATCAATATCCACTGGTACACTAGGGAATCTTCCCAAGGGNTCAGCTGTATAGGGGACCATTCAAGCGTAGGTTTTTCTATTTGTTCCCATGTCTATTTAGTTAGGACATTCACTTCTGATCCCAGGTCTAAAATGATGTCAGTCATATCATAATCTCCTATCTGAGAATACAATCTCATTTCTCTTCCAGTCCTTCTAACTCTATTAACAATTTTTGCTTTATCAGAGCTTCGCTGGGGTTTGCAACACTGAATAACTTTCTGTAACTCGTTCAAAGCATTCTGATTTCTTAATAACTTCATACAACTCTATAAAAATGATGTTAGTGTACTTACTTGATCTGGCGAAGCTTTTTAGAACTGTAACTACTGTTGATGCTGTTGCGCAGTTTCTACTGATGTTCTTTGATCAGAAAAGTATTTTTTAGCTCCCATAAATGTTCCTTTTTCTCTTTCAACATCGAAGGATGGGATTTTCTCTGGGGTCTTGCGGACCCAAGCCTCGTCAGGTTGTTTCTCCTTATTCTGCACCTGCATCGTAGCTCCACTCCTTGTAACAACGTTAATGGCTGGGACAGGTCTTTCCTCTACAACAATCATCTGAAGATTCGGAGTAGGAGTGCCATTTATTTCTTGGATCTTGGCTATCAACTGCGAACATTGCCCAATCACATGATCGACTGCTCTGCAATATCGACATGTCCTAGTTGGGTTCTGACAGTCTCTAGCTACATGTCCTACCTGATTACAGTTATATCAAATAACCTGGCTTCGACCTCTTCCAGGCATACCACCATGACCATGACCTTCGAAATTGCCATGACCATGGTAACCATATCCATCATTGCCTTGTGCATCGGGTTGTACCCTATAAGCATCATAGGTTCACTCTCTCATGAGGTCAAAGCTGTGACATTCATCTTCATTGTGTCCAACTGACTTACAAAACTTGGAGTAGGGATTCTTAGGTACTTGAACATATCTCTATAGCAGATAGCAATCTTCAGGTCAATGCTGGGCAGTTGTTCTACAGATCTCACAATATAGGACAGTAGGGTTAAATGGGTTTGGTGCACCAGTATTCAGGTAATGTTTTAATGCAGGACACTGTTCTTTGTCATGACCTTCTATCTTAAATCGTGTACACCAAACCTCTTCGTGAGTAGCTTTCCCTTTTTTCATGTTGCGAAGCTCCAAAGCCATTTCTACTAACTACGCCAGAATTATCTTCGACAGAAGTTGTTTCAAGTTTCATGGCAATTTCCAAAGCCTCTTGCTGATCAGCAACCTTTTGTTGCATAAGTGGAGTCCTGATATGAGGCAATAGTGCTACAATGAACCATTATTTATGCTGTTCTGGTCCAATAATAAAACTATCTTGATCCAGTAGAGTCTTGAACCTCTGATCAAAGTCACAAACTGATTCACCTCGCTTCTGCTGAATTTATTTCAGTTTAGTTATACAATGTGACTCTGATTTAGGCTTCTTGAATTCTTTGATCATTGATTTTTTAATATCTACCAAGGCATAGTTCTGAGTACTGGAAAACTTCATAAACCAGGTCAAATCTTGGTCTCTGAAAGAGGTGACTACCTGCGCTCTTCTTGTATTTCGATCCATAATATTCTTAGCAGTCTAGACAGCTTCGCATAAGAACCAAAACTGCTCTAGATCCTCTGATCCAATTCCTTTAAAGATTGGGAGCTTGATGTCATCATTCACATGGGCCATATTGGATCAAGGGGCGGAAGGAGGGGGAATTATAACAGGGGGAGGGGAACTTACTAAGGTAGAATGACCTGCGATAGGACTACTAGGGTTAGGGTTACTTTCAGACTACGACGGGTTCTCAGGGATAATAGGTCTTTGCTGTGAAGTTATAGGAGGGTTTCTAACAAAAGGGGTTTCTTTAGATTCAGATTCTTCTGAACTTACTGGGGTATAATCGGTATTCTAGCCTAAGGTATAGGATCCAAGAGTTATGCTGTATCTTTTACCATTGCGAAGCAAACCACTTTGCTCATCGAAGTCACTTTCGCTTCCAAACATAGGTTAGTAGCAATAAATCTAGTAATCTCATTTGATAAGCAATATGCCTTTCTTAGCCAAGAACATTTTAATTTTCAGACTTAATGAATTTAGGTACTTACCCCTTGGTACTTTGAAGAACTATCTTTCTGCTTCACTGAAAGAAGTATGTGTGTCGATGGCGAACTCCATCATAAATGATTCAACGGTTCACATTATCCAGAAGTCAACAGCTCTTGATACCACATTGTTCACACTTTTCAATAGCTTAATTCTTTCTGGGGTCCAGGCAGGAGACTGATCTTCTTTGAAGTTTGTATTTCTTTCTGTCAACCTGGATAACCACTGGTGCGATTCTATGTGGATACTAGCAAAGAAAATTTCATAAATATCAGAAAAAATGTACGTTTGTAAGAGGTCATCTGAGCTACGATGAGGGTCCTTATTCTCTTGTTCAGCAAATTTTAGATAAGTATCTTCAATCCAGTCACTGATTTCTTTTACTAAGGGCCTCCAAAACATATCCCTCGAGGTACGACATAGATCCCTCTTGAAGTAGATACTATTCAGCCGGAAACGGAACCAATTTGTTGGGCTTAGGGCAGACCCGGGTTCGTATCCTTTTATCATCGCACCAACAAACATACCCACAGTGTTGGCCCTTTCGGCAACAACCTACGAACAGGTTGCAGTCTCACCTGAAACAGCTATGGGGTGCCACAGAATCAGGTTTCTACAGGTGCAAGAGGGATATTACTGTACGTTTAGACTTAAACAAAGAACAATTATGCAATACAGAGCTTTGACATTCACTTAAATAGCTTCATAGTTTAGATAAATAGACAGTTACTTGCTTAACCCTTAACTAGGAATTCACAACGAAGTTAGTACTTAGCAATATATCTTACTTATCATTCATCTACTTATTAAATGCATAAGAACATAACATGAACACAATAAAAAGAACCACCGCAACACAAGATATACGTGGTTCACCCCTAGTGTAGGGGCTACGTCCACAGAACTACGTTTATATTCAACTCTTTACAAACACACAGTTCTGATCTAAGCACTCAACTGCAGATCTTCTCAACAACCCAAAACTTCGCACTTAGTTGCAGAACCTTTCTTCTTAAACCCTTTGCACACTCAGCTGCAGAGGTCATCCACGCACTCAGCTAGGACTTAACCTTAAACCCTAAAATAGGCCTTAGTTTCTTTGCATCAAATCATCATACATAAAAATACTCGAAAAAACTCCTTGACTCCTTTACATAAGTGCCTATTTATACAAGTGCACTATTACAATACCATGGGCTTAAACCATGGGATTAAAAACCATGAGTTTAAACCATGGGTTAATTACAAAAAGAGGGGCTTCGACCCAATCTTGAAACCCCTAAGACTATTTTGGAGCACAACTCCACTTACAAGCTTCGCACCAAAACCGCGGAGTTGCCAAAACTAAGGAACTTTAAGGTCTGAGCCCCAACAACTCTTGAACACTTGATGTAATGAACTGATACCATGGAGTGGCCAACAAAAAAGGTCAAGGAAACTACAGAATGGCAAACAAAAGGTTTATCCTTGAACATTGAGCACAACAAAATAGTGACTCGGGAAGATTTTTGACACCAAGGGATCAACGATACAAATATGCAATGTAGGAGACATTGACAGCTTCTCCATATAATTGGAAAAGTAACCAATCGACGGAGTGATAACTCTAAGATTAGGCTTAATCCTATGACCAAAAAATAGAACCCAACTATTGATAGACTCAAACTGGTGCTTTGTTCAAGGAGAGAAGACTTGATTCCATGATACAAAAGAAATTTGAATGAACATACATTTCCTTCTTCCTTGTAAAGGTTTATGAGTCCAAGAAAGAAAACTCGGGACCTTCTTCATTGTTGGAAAGATTGAAGAAGAAATAGAAGAATGCTTGATAAATCATTGATTCATGAATTTTACGATCCTGATTTAGTGGATGCTCGCCAAAGTTTTCACAAATTAAGAGTCTAAAAATGCCAAAGAAAACTCTAGGGGGGGGACTTTTTTGTAAGGTTAGTCTCCACAGTCCAAAAAAGTAAAAACAAATCCAGAGAAAAACTCTCTTAGCTCAGGCGAACTGAGGTATTCCTTTTTCATAGTTAGTTGGAAAGGTCTAGAAAATGGGTAAACTATAAGCAAACTAACGCTCCTTCAAAAGAAAACATATATCCTTAGTTTAATGAGTGTGAAGGAAGGAAATATCACTCACGATGTTCCATTTATTTATGAGTATGGGGAAGCCAACTATAAACTTGATGCTTTGTACATAGGTTTTAGCGAGCATGACAGTGGTATAAAGAACGCTCATAATAATTTTTCATAGTTTAAAGCAGAGCACAAAAAAGAAAAATTAAGCTCAACATGGTTCCTTTTTGTAAGCTATCCACATGGTCTGAAAAAGGGTTTAACTTATACCAATGTGGATGTTCCTTCACATCCTTTAACGAGTTTGAAGGGACAGGTAAACACGACAATCTAGTCATGTTTAGCGAGTAAGACCAAAGCATGAAGATAACTTCATAACTTTCACGTAAAGTTTTAACGAGCCCATAAAAGTCAACTCGTGGATTCCTTATTGTTTTTAACGAGCTCGAAGGAAAGCTATAAGAATGCTATAAATGGGAGGAGACGAATGTCAGGGGCATGTGAAACTAGTTCCAAGCACAAGGAGTGAGCCTAAGCATAGTGTAAGGGACACGAGCAAGATAAAGGAACTTGGCATTAGAGGAAATTTCAACTCAAAATGAGCCTCTTAAGGAAAATAATAAAATAATATTTATTAATTTTGGAGGAAGAAAAGAAAAAAAACTACCTTTTATGTTTATATTTTTGACATATCTCCCTATGTGTTTACTCAAATTTCATTCAAAAGAGCTCATTGGATGCGGAATTAAATTATGCATCCAATGAGATCTCCTAATCGAAATTTGATTAAAAACATAGGGAGATATGTCAAAAATACAAACAAAAAAAGTAGTTTTTTTATGATACCTATCCCCAAATTTATATTACAAAATTGTTTAAGACCTATATGGTATTTCAAATTTAAATCAATTTCATTGGCTAACACTTGATGACATGGAATTTGAATTAGGGTTGAAAGGTCCATTTTGAGTTGAAATTTCCTCTAATGGGAGTTTCTCCTCGACGTAAAAGGTGTCAAGTTGCAACGACATAAAAATACAAGGTTGGGTGATGATGACAATAGAGATGAGGGATTATGGGTGAAAACGTGAAGTTTCTTTACAATTTTTTGAGAATAAGTCACACTGAAAATTCAAGATCATCACAATGAAAACAAAAAAAAATGTAAAAACTTAGAGGGATATTCCTTATGCTGTCCTCTTCAAAAGGGTAGTTTTATTTTGTATGATAAGAGTCACATTTGAAAGAAAATGGGAGGACACAAACATGTGGTGGGGAAGTGTCTACCGAAACACTGGGAATTAACAAAGGACAAACTTGGTCGATAATTGGGTCAGGAGGGTGATCAACAGTTACAATGCTTTCATTGTGAGGAAAGTACATCACATGAAAGAGTGTAGACACCACAACTTTCATAGCATACACAAATCATGCCCGAGGACCATATTAATGTCCAAGGGGTCATCTATAACCATAAAATCAACTAAGACAATCTTCCCACTCAAAGTAACAGGTGTTTGAGTAAGAAATCCCAAAGTTTGACTAGTCCATCTATCAAAATCCCAAAGTGATAGTTCTTATAATTAGATCTTGGCTTCATTTCGAAGTTTCTCCCTTGAAAAGGAAACTAAACAATGATTTTATCAATAAAGGTATTTATATTGTGATATTAGGAACTGTGAAAATTTCCTATTACTGTGGTAATTCTTTCTTGTCATTTTGAAATATTGCTCTATTATATTATTTTTTCTCAAATATTTCATTTTTGATATACGTAACAATCAATATAAACTTGAAAAGACAAAAAATAAACTTTCTCTATCAAGAACAAGTAAAACTTTAGCACCAAGGGAATCCCCTTAAGCTAACAAGTTGATGGGAGTCTTAAACCTATCCAAATGAGGAAATATGTACATATTTTTAGGTAAAATAGAAATATCAACAATGATACAAACCCACATATGCAAAGGTTTACTATGTAAACCCTTCACTGGGAAAAGCAACCAACCTTAGAGTAACACCTTTAACCTTTCACAATAAAATACAAAAGAATCCAAAAACTTGATCCAATAGTCTAAATTAGATTAAAACCCTAATCCCTTAAATCACCATTGAAAAATTGTAGTAGAATTCTCATTCAAAAAAATAACATGTCTCTATCAAGATAATTTATAAACCTTTAAATGGGTTCTAAATGGAATCTATCTCCATAAAAAAAACAACTAGTTTAAAATAAAAACATAAAAATTAT
>LPNX010142832.1:266234-302580 GCA_001517045.1 Pseudotsuga menziesii
GCCACAGAGCCTGACCACCTGACAGACATAAGATTATTAAAATATGAAAAGTCATTTTGATGTTACAGAATAGTGCCAGCAAAGCACATCTAAATTCAAAAGAGGTAGCGCATAATTTTTACTTCTGTCAGACTGTAAATCATTTACAAAGAATTATGTTTTTTATAAGCGAAGGGTGAGTCAGTAATTAATGACCAACTTAGTTATAAATAGTATAAATATTTGCATTGTAATGATGCTTACAAATAGTAAGACACAACGTAATAGAGAAATTGATACAAAGTTAAAACTAAAATTTTACTGTGTAGTTTTATTTTGACTCGGTTTCTGAGTGTGAAAAACTCAGTTTTATTTTTGGTGTTAGTCGGCAGTAACAAATGAAAGAATCAGAGTTTATTTGATGTGAATGTTATTTATCAATTCATTAGAATATTTGTGTTAAGTTTATGGATGCAAGGGTCATCTGAAAATTGTTAAAAAGTCAGCTGTAACTGAGTTGTGAGTGTGTTGTAGGTGACTGTTAGCTATCACAGCTAGCTGAAATAGTATTGTTAATTGTTGTTAGTTGTAACAGCTAGTTGGAACACCATCTGTAGAGTATTGTTAGTTCCAACAGCCAACAACAACAATCTTGTAGGTGTTTATTTGAGTTTTGTGAGCTCTATTAGCAAGTCACAGGCAACTATGACAGTGCTATAAGTGTTGATTTGAGCTATTAGTGAAGTTTTAAGTTCTGTAGAAGCAAATCACTCCCCTACCTTCCCCATAGTGGTATCAGAGCGTGGTTAAGATTGATTTATTGTATAAAATCTTGGTTGAGTTTTCTTGTTCATTTTTTGGAATTCAATTTGAGATGGCTACTAATAGTAGCATAGTGCAGCCACAAATTCCTGTGTTGTCTGAAAGAAATTAAGATACATGGTTTATTAAAATGAGAACTATATTGCTTGCTCAGGATCTTTGGGAGTTTGTTACGATCGGCTATCGAGAACCAGGTGATCAAGCGACTGAGATGGCTCTGTCAAATTTTGAGCGTGTTCTATTGAAGGAAAATTAGAAGAAGGATAATAAAGCACTTAGTCTTATTCAACAACGCGTGAGTGAATCTATTTTTCCAAAGATATCAAGCGCTGAGTCTTCGAAGAAAGATTGGGACACTCATGAAACGTGGTATCAAGGTGTTACCAAGGTGAAGAATGTTAAGTTGTAGAATTTGAGAAGAGACTTTGAGAATCTGAAGATGAAGGACATCAAGACTGTTGATTTTTTTATAACACAAGTCATGAATGTGTTAGTTTTTCAACATTTAAGCTAGCATTATATGGATCCTTAACTGAGAGGGAAACAAGCACAACAATCAAACACAAGAGACAATGAACACAATGTTTTTTCTCAGGGAAACCTAAAATGGAGAAAACCCCACAACTTCCTCAGAGATAGAATCATCACAAAAGGTAAAACCCCAAAACAGTAAGATGCACTTTCAACAGCAGTAACCTTCTTCTTCTCTAGCCCCAGTGTCTTCTCCTTCTTCAACTATGTGCTACACTTGAGTGTGTATTTGTTGTGTGCTAAATAGAGAGTCCAGCTCTCTATTTATACTAATCCCGAAATGACTAACACCCTACTAGGGCGGACCTCTACTAGGAGAGTCTAATAACCCTAGTGCCCCGGAACTGCGAGGACTTTAACCCTTACACAATCGGAGGGTTACCCACAATGATTTGACATCACTTGTTTACATTATTGATTCTCCCGATCAGAAAATCAGGGCATGACGTGACATGATAACATCCCAGAATAAACATTGGGTTATAATAGATAAGAAATACAAGTGAAGACATTCTGAAGTTACAATTACATCAACACTCCCTCTTAACTAGGAAGGTATTCTATCGATACAATTTTCATCACTGGTCTTCTTCTCTGGATCTTCTCGTCATCTGCATCTCCAAGTCATCCTGTATTCAAGTCATCTTTATCTTCATGCCATCTTCATTTGGATCTGGATTATCACTCAATCTAGATCATCATCACTAGATCTGGATCATCACTTGATCTTGATCATCATCACTGGATCTAGATCATCACTTGATCTGGATCATCACTACTGGATCTGGATCATCACTACTGGATCTGGATCATCACTCGATCTATATCTCTCAGGGTCATCATAACTAGATCTGGATCTCCTCTGGTCACCATCATATGTGTTATCTCATGATTCTTCTCGTCATAGGAAGTTTTACAGAGCTAGCCTTCTTTCATGCTGGGTGTATGCCTACATCCTCGTAGGTCTTTGGTATCCCTTACATCTGACCTACTTGTCAGAATGGCCAGCACTCACATCTGACCTACTCATCAGAAAGTTAGTAGCCCTTACATCTCACCTACTCGTCAGAATGGCCAGTACTCACATCTGACCTACTTGTCATAAAGGCAGTAGCCCTTATATCTGATCATATAGGACCTAATCCTACAATAACATCAAAATGGCCAACACTCACATTTGACCTACTCATCAGAATGGTGGTAGCCCTTACATCTATGTAGGATCTCATCCTACATCAGAATGGCCAACACTCACATCTGACCTACTCGTCAAAATGGCGGTAGCCATTACATCTGACCTACTCGTCAGAATGTCTAGCACTCACATCTGACATGGGAGGGACCTAATCCTTTAGCCATGATAGAATGGCATAGCCCTTACATTTGACCTACTCATCAGAAGGTCGGTAACCCTTACATTTGACCTACTCATCAGAATGGTGGTAGCCCTTACATTTGACCTAGTCCTTAGAATGACCATCACTCACATTTGACATGGGAGGAACTTAATCCTTTAGCCATGACAGAATGGCTTAACCCTTACATCTGACCTGCTCGTTAGAATGGCTATGGATCTCAGCACTCATATCTGACATGGAAGGAACCAATCCTCTCACCATGACAGAATGGTTGAGCCCTTACATCTGACCTGCTCGTCAGAATGGATTCTAGACTTGTCACTTCTCCTTGGAAGGGACCTCGATTTAGAGAACACCAAGATTCTCCCTAAAGTGCTCAAACTTCACTCTGGATAGTGGCTTCGTCAACACATCAACTATCTTATTGTTTGTTGCAACATACTCGAGCTTCACTGCTCCTCTCTCCACCATATCCCTGATATAGTGATACTTGATCTCGATATGCTTCGACTTGTCATGGAACAATGTATTCTCTTACAACTTCACGCAACTCTGGTTGTCACAATGTATACAAGTAGCATCCATTTGGAGATCAAATAAATCAGATAGTAGCTTCCTTATCCATACTGCCTCACAACTAGTTGAACAGGTTATGGAATAATCTGCTTCAGCTATACTCAGTGCCACACAGGATTGCTTCCTACTAAACCAAGAGATCATACATGATCCCATACTGAAGAAACACCTTGAAGTTCTCTTCCTATCGATGGCATTGCCTTCCCAATCTAAATCAACAAAACCCTTCAGGTTAATGTTCTGACTCGCATCATACTTGAGCCCATAATCAACTATACCCCTCAGGTACCTCAGAACATGCTTTGCAGCAATCAAGTGAACATTTCTTGGATCTGTCAAGAACTGGCTCAAGGTGTTCACAGCAAAGGAAATGTTTGGTCTCATGTTTGTCAGGTACATCAAGGTCCCAATAATCTGACGATACATCGTAGCATCAACCGACTCTGATGAAGAATCACTCAATAGCTTTAGGTTTGATACCATAGGTGTGGCCATAGCCTTGCAGTCCATCATCCCAAACCTCTTTACGATCTCTATTGCATACTTCCCTTGTCCAAGAAAGATTCCATCCACACTGTGCCACACATCTATACCTAGAAAATAATGCATCATTCCCAAGTCCTTCATCTTGAACTTGGAAGCAAGATTTCTCTGCGTATCAACAATCAACCCATCCACACCTGTCACAAATATATCATCTACATATAGTAGAAGCATCACTGGGTTTCCATCTTCAACCTTGTAGTAAAGGTTAGAATCTGCTTTACTTTTTGTAAAGCCCAAACTGGATAGAAAGCTATCAATTCTGTCGTACCATGTCCTGGGTGCCTGTTTCAAACCGTACAGGGCTTTCTTCAATCTGCACACATCAGACTCCCTATCATGTGTCTCAAAACCAAGTGGATGTTCTACGTACACTTCCTCTTCCACTACACCATTCAAGAAAGCAATCTTGACATCCATCTGGTGTATCTTCCATTTCATCACTGCAGCCAGAGCAAGTACTTATATGATGGAAGTGTATCTGTCTACAGGTGCAAAGGTTTCTTCATAATCTATTCCTTCTTTCTGAGAGAAACCCCGAGCCACAAATCTTGCCTTATATTTTTCTATGCTACCGTCTGCAGCATGTTTGATCTTGTAGATCCATTTGGAAGTTACAACTGACTTCTCTTTTGGTCTTGGGACAACATCCCAAACATCATTCTTCATGATCGATTGGTATTTTTCGATCATAGCATCCTTCCATTCTTTCCATTCTGCCACTTCTTCATAACTGGAAGGTTCTATATCAATGAAATCACATAGTAATGCTACATACCCGGAGCAAGATCTGGTCCTCTTTCTTTCTCTGTGATTCTCTTCTGGAGCCCCATATCTTTCCACACCTTGGATAAGTTCTCATACCCAAGCAAGTTTCCTCTTATGAGGATTATTATCCAAAGGTGGATCTACAGGTATTTGTGGTTCTTCAAATTCTAGATCTTCTTCTTGAGCTTCTTCATTAATGGTTGTATCATGAATTCTTGGTGCTTTTGCTTCTTCAGATTCTTCACCAAGTTTCTTTCTGGATTTATTGTAAGCTGTATCTTCATCGAATGTCACATCCCTACTAATGTCAATCTTCTTGAATCCTGGGAAATATATTCTGTAAGCCTTCAAGCTTTCAGAGTATCCCACAAATATACCCTTCTTTCCTGAAGGATCAAATTTAGTCCTCTTCTCTTTTGGAATGTGTATGTACATAGGACAGTCAAATATTTTGAGATGGCTAACTTCTGGTTTCTTGCCGGAGAAGACTTCTTCAGGAGTCTTGTTCTAGAGTACTCTATGTGGAGTACGATTTTGTACATACACTGCTGTTCTGGCAGCTTCCGCCCAAAGATGCATAGGAAGGTCTTGATCATGAAGCATTACTTTTTTAGCTTCCATGATAGTTCTGTTCTTTTGTTTTGCAATCCCATTCTGTTGTGGATTATAAGGAGTAGATAACTCCCTCTTAATCCCTGATTCTTTGCATAGCTCTTTGAACTCATTTGAAGTGAATTCTCTGCCATTATCTAGTCGAAAGGTCTTGATCTTCTTTTCAATGTGGTTCTCGACCAAGGCTTTGAATTCCTTGAACTTGCTGAATACTTCGTCTTTGTTCTTCATGAAATAAACCCATGTCTTCCTAGAAAAATCATCAATAAAAGAAACATAATATGCATACCCGATTAGTGAGTTTGATGACATAGGACCGCATACATCGGAGTGGATGATTTCCAAGATTCCTTTTGCTTTGCTTTTGCTGCTTGGAAATGTCTTCTTTGTATTCTTTCCTTTTGTACATCCTTTGTAGACCGCATGATGTTTTGCTTGGATTTCTGGAAGACCTTCAACAACTTTGCTTGCAATAGGTAGTGCTCTGTAATGAGCATGTGCAAGCCTTCTATGCCAAAGTTCAATTGGCTCTACTGTGTCATGGACCAAGGCTTATGTAAGGCCTTAGCCTCATCTCCCTCTGGAACTGGAACCTCCTCATGGATGTAGGAGTCTAACTCATTTTCTTCCAAGACTAGGGAGATCATATACTTCCAAGCTCGGAAGTTATCAGCTCCCTCAATATTTTCATCAAGCTTGGTATGATGAGACATTTTAACTGAGAAACTCAAATGGAAATACAAAATATTTTACATCTTACGAGGTTAAGATGTCAGATCTGAATTTTGGGCTGAAATCCTGCAGAGCTAGTTCAGGAGCAAATTAGGATTTTTCTTTTTCGGAGTTCTGTCCACCCAAATGCTTTGAAATTTATCCCTAAATTCGATTTTGGGGAGGAGATCAATCTAGGCCTGGGATTACTGAAAAATTCCTCTTCTGTGAAAAGCCCTAATTTTTGGCAGCAGAGTCGAGTCCAAAATTTGAAAACGTCACAATTGGATTATGCTTCGACAGAAATATGCACCCTAAGGAGGAGAGTTATTCCACCTTACTTTTGCTGAAAATCTATGGAGATAGATCCACAAAATAGGATTCCTTAGTTCCCGCAACTTCACAGTGTCTTGTTCTCAGGTTCGTTGTGATACCATGTTAGTTTTTCATAATTTAAGCTAGCATTATATGGATCTTTAACTAAGAGAACAACAAGCACAACAATCAAACACAAGAGACAATGAACATAGTGTTTTTGCTCGGGGAAACCATAAATGGAGAAAACCTCGCAACTTCCTCAGAGATAGAATCAACACGAAAGGTAAAACCCCAAAATAGTAAGATGCACTCTCAACAGCAGTAACCTTCTTCTTCTCTATCCCCTGTCTCTTCTCCTTCCTCAACTATGCACTACACTTGAGTGTGTATGTGTTGTGTGCTAAATAGAGAGTCTAGCTCTCTATTTATACTAATCCCGACATTACTAAAACCCTACTAGGGTCGACCTCTACTAGGAGAGTCTAATAATCCTAGTTTCCCGGAACTGCGGGGACTTCAACCCCTAGACAATTGGAGGGTTAACCACAATGACTTGACATGACTTGTTTACGTTATTGATTCTCCCGATCGGAACATCGGGGCATGACATGACATGATAACATCCTGAAATATACATCGGGTCACAATAGATAAGAAATACAAGTGAATACATTCCAAAGTTACATTTACATCAACAGAATGTTGTAAACCAACTACGGAAGTATGGTAAACACCTCTCAGATCAATGTGCAATTGAAAATTTGTTGAGATGTTTGCCAAAGAAGTTTGAAGTAGTGTTTGTTCCAATTGAAGAGTTTAAACATATTATTCAGAAGCACATTGATGAGCTAGCTGGTTCATTGATTACTCATGAATCAAGAATAAATAGGTATGATGATACTCCATTAGAAAATTCTTTTAAATCTCGATTAAATGTTACTAGAGGTAGAGGAAGAGGAAGAGATAGTAACAGAGGAAGAGGAGGACGAAGTGTTGGTCATAGTGATAGTAGAAATGATTCTAAAAATGAAGAGAAGTTACAACATAGCACTCCTAGCATAAGGGGGAGTAGCAGCAGAACATTGCAGCCACGAAATCATAGGTATGCCAGATCTAAAGTTTAGTGTTTTTATTTTAAGAAATTTGGGCATTTTGGTAACAAGTGTTGGAAGAAACAAGAAGATGCTAGTAAGTTGTCTACACACATGATAAATGAGACTGAAAATTAAGAGAAGCCTATGTTTTTGACATGTAATGTCAACAAGGAAAGTTCAAAATATGTATGGTTTTTAGACAGCGCATGCAACAACCACATGACTGAAAATGAGGAATTGTTTTCAAGTCTAGAAACCAACATTCAGTCTAAAGTGAAGTTAGGTAATGACAGTAAGGTAAACGTTAATGGTAAATGTGTGATTGTTGTGTATGTGAAAAAATGGTAAAATAAGAACTGTTCATAATGTTTATTAATTTCCTAGTTTAATGTGTAATTTATTAAGTGTTGGACAACTGCTGGAGAAATAATACAGAGTATTCTTTGAGAACAAGGTATGGACTATTTGTGATAAATATCCAAGCAACGAGTTGATTTCCAGAGTAGAGATGACAAAGAATAGAATGTTTTCGCTGATTATGAGAAATGATTTTAATAACTCTTTGAATGCTTATAAAACTAAGATTTTAGATCAATCATGGTTATGGCCATTTACATTTTGGTGGTTTAGATTTTCAACAGAAGAATCAGATGGTGAAAGGATTTCCTAGTATTGAGTAGCCAAGAGGCTCATGTGAGAGTTGCATATTGGGAAAGCATCATAGAGAGAGTCTCATGCAGAGCAAAGGTGCCACTAAAGCTGGTACACACAAATTTGTGTGGACCGATGCAAACACCTTCTTTGACTTGTAATGTTTATTTTATGACTTTCATTGATGATTACATTTGAAAAACTTAGGTGTATTTGTTGAAACATAATTCTCAAGCATTTGGTGTGTTTAAAAGTTTTAAAGCTATGGATGAAAAAGAGAGTTATGGATTTATTAAAGTCTTGAGATCAGAGAGAGGAGGTGAGTATATGTCAAATGAGTTTATGGAATTTTGTCAATATTATGGAATTAAAAGATAGTTTACTGCTCGCTACACTCCACAATAAATGTAGTAGAAGAAACAAAAAATCGAACCATTATGAACATGGATCAAATTATGTTGAACGAGAAGAATATTTCAAATGAATATTGGGGAGATGTTGTTACTTGTTCAATATACATTTTGAATAGAAGCCCCATGAAGAGTGTGAAGGATTGAGTTCCCCAGGAAGCATGGAGTGGTAAGTGTAGCAACATATCTCATTTAATAATTTTTGGTTGTGTAGCGTATGCACATGTACCTCAAGAGATGAGGAGAAAGTTAGATGAAATAAGTCATAAATGTATTTTTGTTGGATATAGTGAAGAATCTAAAATATACAGACTTTATAATCCCATCACCAAGAAATATGTTATTAGCAGAGATGTGATGTTTAAGGAAGAAGAAGCATGGGATCGGAGCATTGATAAATTAGTTGGTGAGGACGTTTTTGCACCTCACACAAAGGATGAAGAAGATGAACAGGGCACACATGGAGGACAACCAACTCTACATACACCAGCAGTAACAACACCAGCCAGAATGCCCAGAACTCATGAACGTGGTTAACCATCAAATATTGGTGGATGCCAAGGAACATGATCAGAGGTAAGTAATGAATCAAATCCTACATTAACATCATTAAGGAATAGAGTTAGAGGTGAGAAGACTAGAAGTTTAAGATAACTGTATGATCAAAATGAAGAATAAGATCAAGTTTCAAATTTTGCATTTATAGCATGTGATCGAGTAGATTTTGATGAGGCTGTTAAAAATGATGTTTGGATAAAAACAATGAATGAAGAAATTGATGCCATAGAAATAAATAATACTTGGGATCTTGTAGATTTGCATTATGATAAAAATTGTATTGGTGTCAAATGGATTTATAAGACTAAGTTAAATGCTGATGGTGATGTTGAAAAATATAAAGCAAGACTTGTAGCTCACAGGTTTAGTCAACAACCTGGTATTGATTATAATGAGACCTTTGCAATGGTGCCTAGACTTGATACCATAAGGATGGTATTAGCGATTGCTGCTCATAATAAATGATATGTACATCAAATGGATGTAATGTCTGCATTTTTAAATGGATCCTTAGAAGAAGAGGTTTATGTGAGACAACCTCCTGGATATGAAGTTGATAGACAAGAAGACAAGGTCTACATATTACATAAAGCATTGTGTGGATTGAAGCAGGCATCAAGAGTTTGGTACATCAGAATTGATGAATATTTGAATAGTGAAGGATTTAGTAGAAGTCCACATGAGTCAAAATTGTATACAATGGTAAACCAAGAAGGTAAAATACTCATTATTTGCCTATATGTGGATGATTTGATATTCACACGAGACCTTTCAGTAGATGATTTCAAGAAATCCATGAAAACAGAATTTGAGATGACTGATTTAGGAATGATGAAATATTTCCTTGGTATTGAAGTAACTCAATCTGAAGATGGTATTTTTATTAATCAATCTAAGTATGTGAATGATATATTGAAAAGATTCAGGATGATAAATTGTAAGCAAACTATAACTCGAATAGAAACTGGCACAAAACTCAGTAAGGAGGATGATGGGTCAAAAGTTGATCCATCATTGTATAAGAGACTGGTTAGAAGTCTCATGTACTTAACTGCAAGAAGATCTAACATATTTTTTGCGATAAGTCCGATTACGAGATTTATGGAATCGACAAAGAATACTCACTGGAAAGCTGGAAAGAGGATTTTAAGATATATTGCTGGAACAACAAATTTTGGTATCGAGTATACATCAAATTTAAATTTTAAATTTATTGGATATATTGACAGTGATTTTGCAGAAAGAGCACATATGGATATGTGATTAGTTTTGGATAGGGAATCAGTAGCATGGGCATCAAAGAATCAACCTATAGTAACACTATCCTTTTTTGAGGCTTAGTATGTTGCTGCAACAATAGCTGCATGTCAAATTGTATGGATGAGAAGAACTATTTGTGAGTTACAACATGACGAGGATGAACCAACTCAAATTTTCTATGACAATAAATCAACTATTGCACTATCAACAAATCACATATTTCATAAAAGAAGTACGCATATTGATACAAGGTATCATTTTATCCGAGAACTCATAAACACCAATGAATGGAATTTTGCAAATCAGAAAATAAGTTTGCAGACTTATTTAGAAAACCTTTGGGAAAAGAGTTGTTTGAGCTTCATAGGAAAAACATTAGAGTTTGTAACCTATAGAAGAAAGTTAGTATCACATATTTTTTTTAGTGAATTAATTAAGGGGGAGAATGTTGGAGCTCTTGGTTACTTCACTGCCTAGATTTGTAGTAGTCGCAACACTGAATAGTCACAGAAGCACCTCACCACCTCACATACATAGTATTATTAAAATATGAAAGGTCGTTTTGATGATTAAAAACAATGCGAGGGAAACACATCTAAATTCTGAAGAGGTTACACAGATTTTTTATTTCTATGAGACTATGAATTTTGTTTTGTATAAGCGAAGGGTCAGTTAGTAACTAATGACCAAGTTAGTTAGAAATAGCATAGATATTTGCATTGTAATCATGGTGAGACACAACCTAATAGAGAAATTGATACAGAGTTGAAACTCATATTTTACTCTCTATTTTTATTTTTACTCTGTTTTTGAGTGTGAAAAACTAAGTTTTATTTTTTATCTTAGTGAGCACTAGAATTAGAGTTTATTTGATGTGAATGTTATTTATTAATTTAGTAGAATATTTGTAAAGTGTATGGACGTGGGGTCATCTGAAACTTGTTAAAAGTCATAGCTAGCTGAAATTGTGGTCTTAAAGTCATAGCTAGCTGAAATTGTGGTCTTAATTGTTGTTAGTTGAAACACCATATATAGAGTACTATCGCTGCAATAGTTCTGTAGGTGTTTCTTTGACTTTTGTGAGTTTTGTCAGCAAGTCACACCAGCTGTTAGAGTGCTGTAAGTGTTGATTTGAGCTATTAGTGAAGTTTTAAGTGCTCCAAAAGTAGAGAGCCACTCCCTTGCCTTCCCCACAATATTTAATACAATGTTGTTATTTTTATTGAATTCAAAATATAAAACAAATTATTGTAATTTTTTATATAAATGATATGACAAATATGAGACAATTAATTCTACTATTTTTTAGAAACTAGTGACGGAAGTTCATGTTTCTCAATTGATATCGTGATCTGTTACTATTGATGGTATGGCTTGTTGCAAACGTTGAAATATATTATAATGAACTACAAAGACGTAATTACATGCTAGAATGATGACCAAGTCAAAGTTATATCATGGATTAATCACAAATTCCATATTTGAAAACTCTTCAAATATCACTTGAGTTTTTGCATGCCGAAAACACAAGATCTCAGTTTTCTATGTTTGGCATTCGAAAATATTAATAGAAATAATGATACGTTATGTAGTAGCGTAACAATACATTGTTTATTTATCTATAATCATCATGTCTATATTTCATTCTCCCAAATTCTTATAAAAGTAATGTTTTTGATCTCTCTAAGAATTGTTTAATGTATTTTCTATTACAAAGGCCTCTTCATCTTCAATTTTTTATATTTGGAATGCACACATTGATTAAATGGTTAAATCCTTGTAATAATCACATAACGATGACTAAACATGCAGAAAGAACAAAAGACCTTTTCTAGCGATGCTGATTTCCATAAATCCAGTGCATTCTTTTTAACGTTAAACGTCTATTTCGAAAACCCTCAGCTACTGCAAACTCCACAAGCAGAAAACATTTCCGGTGAGATGTAGAATCAATGGTTGAAGTTTCAGAAACAGGAAGCATGAAGAAATTCGAGTTTAAATGAATGGAGAGAGGTGTGATTTTGAAGCCAAAGTTCCACTTAACAATGACCTGTGAAATGTTACATCCAACAATGGAAGAGTGTAATTTTTTTATTTTTTTGAATTAGGAATCTTTAAACAGAAGGATTAAGAATCGATCTATAATCTAGTCCAGGGTCACTATCAATGTTAAATAGAAGAACTATCTCAGGTTTCTGAAAAGATGACAATCATTCCAGAAGGTTTATGAATAGGTTTAATTCGATCATCCTTATCTTTATTGCTGATTTCCTTTATCCTGCTCCTTGCCAATTGGATAAAGAGAATACACTCACTAGTTTAATTCTAACAGTTAGAAGAAGCTCCCACCATCACCCGTGGACCTATAAGATTCAACAAATGACCTATAATAACTTAACCTTTACAAATCCAAACTGCCCTGCCACTTTGCAGGCTAGGAGATTGTATCTCTACCTACAAGAGTTCAACAAATGACCTATAATAACTTAACTTTTACAAATGTAAACTGCCCTGCCACTTTGCAGGCTAGAAGATTGTATCTCTACATTGCAGAGTGAAACTTGAATTCAGACGTACCTCAAGGGTGCTTACTATTTGCTCCTGACTTTTCGTCTCACATCTTCTCTGTCCCAACTTCTTCTCAGAGAATCAACTTTCACATTGTTGGTAAATTGAAATGACAGCCGAGTGGACCAATGGGCCGACGCACAACGTGGCTGGAAATGCTATAACTACAACGAGGCAGAACAATATTCAAGAAACGAATTAATTCCCTCTCAAGAGAAAAGACAGCCTCTGGATAAAAAGAGAAACGTAAAGGTAACGTTATTCCCTCTAAAGAAAACGGTAAAGTTATTCGTGACCTAATTAGGGAATAACCAAAGGTAAAGCTGTGTTTGCTTTCGTGTGCGTGCCTGAACCACAAGATAGAGACTGAGAGGACAACAAGATAGAAAGAAAATTATATGGTAGAAGGTTTTGTTAAAGATATATTGGCTCCATGCTCGTTCATTGGAGCATTGAGAATCGGCCTGCACAATTATATTCGACTCTGATCATTTATCTCGTATCCTTCGTCCTTGGAGCATTGAGAATCGGTAATTATATTCTACTCTCATTTATCTTGTGTCCTTCGTCTTGGGTTCGACTGCGAGTATTTATGCAAGCAAACCAATTCATATGCAGAAGATCAGAGAAAAAAAATTCCCATATTGGATGCAATTGCATGTAAGGTGGCATTGATGCCATTAGTCCATTTGTATCTACATTTATTTTGCGTGGTTACCGTTATTGGAAGGGGAGGAGTAGGGAAGAATCTGGCGGTCGAAACTCTTGAAAAATGTCTGGACCATTTTATGTGGTTCAGAGTATCGCAGAAATTAGTCGGTGCCTTCACAAATATGGAAGTATATATCTCTGTTGCTTCCCGGGCCGGGTCTTCAAGAGAGTGCGTCACCGTGCGACTGCGGATGAAACGAAGTTCTGTGATGATCCAAGTGTCCCACTTGAGTGTTGATTTCCATGTATACAACAGGGAGCTTCAAGTCTATTGAAGCTCAGTAGCCTTGGAAATATTACTGGTAACCTGCAGAACATGTGAGGGGTGCATCCGTAATGGGCTGCTATTAGTTTGTAACTCTTACTTATTGGAAAGTTGGAAAGCTCTAAGCAAGGAGACCTGATAATATACATTGTTATTCTTCATGTATCTTCTAACATTGTCGTGGTTGTACACTATATATTGGACATAGTGTGCATCGAAAATTTCTAAAATATGATTGTGCATAGCTTTTATTGTTATGTATATCATTTTTTTATTTTTTATTTTTGTTGAGGCTTCATACACTGAAGTACACTCTGAAACGATAATCTATGTACTAGCATTCAATATTATGTACAAATAACACTATCGTGAAGACTACATATGAATAATAATTAAAACCAAGCCTTAAAATAAGAGAATAAGAATAGAAACGTGTACCTCATAGTTGTCTACATAATGTTTTGGGCCTGCAATAAAAGTTAGCAAGCTCGAAGATATTCTTTATTTGGTAAAGAACATGTAACCTGTAATGAGGAGAGTGTGCCCATTGGACTGTTTGCGAGTTTCAAGGTTTTTCATATACACGTCTTCCACAATTTTTAAGGTAGATTATCTTTAAGTAGTGTATTAAAAACCATTAATAAACAAACAAAGTACTATCCAAAAAAATGGAGAAGTGTCTGAGGTTTATGTTAGGTACTGTCCTTAAAAAAAAATGCAAAAGTATAAGAGGATTTTAGGAGATATGTTATATAATAGCTAAATTCTCTTGAAAATTTTGGATATGTCTAAATTTAGATTTGAGAACACTTTTAAGGTTAATATAAAGTAATGCATTCCAATAGCTACACCAAAAATTGGAAGTAAGTCTTTAGCCATAACTTGAAAATATCCGTCATCTAGTTTTAAATGGAAAGCAATACTAATTATAATAAAGGAATTCCCTCACGTTTGGTGTTGTCCCAACCCTGGCCTGGTGGCATGCCCAT
Organism: Pseudotsuga menziesii; assembly: GCA_001517045.1. NCBI lineage: Eukaryota > Viridiplantae > Streptophyta > Pinopsida > Pinales > Pinaceae > Pseudotsuga > Pseudotsuga menziesii. The sequence continues at coordinate 280,959 of LPNX010142832.1, forward strand.
TATCAGAGCACGAGGAGACTCGAGTGGATGACCACCTGGAAAGAGTTGTCTGCAAGCTTGCCTTCCTGAAGTATTGTGAGAAGCTCTGGAAAATCCAATTTGTCCAAGTGAAGTAGTTGCACTTTGTCCGGCTCTCCTTTACATAGGTCCACCATCATTCTGACATTAATGGCGTCTGCTCTCAAGTCTAGCTCCCTTACTACTCCTGATCAAGAAATGAATTTGTTGCTAGTCATGCTCAAAAAAAAAAAACTATTATCAACGCCATTGTCCCCGAAGCTTCCACTACTGGCTCCCTATTTGGCTCCCCTTTCTCTCCCTGCTCCACCCTCACCAACATAACTCTTGTTCCCCTTCTGTTTTCTATCTCTCTGATTCATTCTTGGCAATGGTCCACACTTAGCACACCACCACCTCTCAATTGATTTTTCTTAGCAGTCGTTGCAGTAGGGCGAGACCTCAAGAGCTAAGAAAGAATACTTTGGTGATGCCCAATTCGCTTCGCCTCCTCTATTAATCTCTAATGATGAATAGATTGGTCCAAAGCTTATTGTTTTTTTTTTAAGTCTATGTTTCAAGAATTAAAAAAAAAAAAATCTGAATATTTGAATATGTTTCATCAAATATTCTATTTATGTGTAATACAATACAGTTAATTTTGAAAATTGATTTTAAAAATACAAATTCTAATTGTTTAAACACAATAAAATAAAAACCTTTCAATTTCATGGTTTGTAAATGAATTTAATAGGAATAAAAATATATAAAAATAAATAAATACGCAAATATAATAGAAATACTAGATTTACTAGTTACCAAAACCATGTGCACAAAACCATTTACATCTTTGCTCATTCTGGAGTCAAAGTTAACCCTAAAACAATTTAAACATTAATTAATTAATTCCAAATGTCATTGATTAATTCCAAATGTAAGTAGTGGTAAATATTATTTACTTTCTTTTTAAAATAATTTATAACTATTAATAACTAAGAGTTTGGGTATTATATTTTTGTTTTTGTAAAGAGTGATTTTGGTTATAAGAAATATTTATAAAAAAAAAATGATTTTTTAAGTTTAAAAATTAATAGTTTGTATTTAATATTTCATTAAAAATATTGTATATGGTTAACTATATATAAATGTTATATATATATATTGTCCTCTATTTAATTAAAAATACAATATATAAGAAGTCTACTTCCGTATTTTATTTGTATTGGATATTTTTGTTAAGTATTTTTTCCTTATTGAATCCATAATATCCATATGTATATTCTAATTATTCTATTATGGTTTCAAACTCTCTATGTGCATTTAGCCAATTGGCATATGTCATGTTCCAGTTTAAAGTGTGGAGTAATTTTGTTCTAAGCAAAAAAATCGACATTTCGTTCAAGTGCTCAGTGCTACTACTGGCAACCTTTCTTTTTGTTTTTTTGTTTTGTTTTAATAGATATTTGAATTTATAATAATGATAATAAAGAAATCTACATACATAACTTCCTGTAACAACTTTTAAAACATGGATACATTTTACATGGAAGAAATTACGTAATCGACCATTTATTTGGTATTCGTCCCACATTAATTGTAGTTTTTTATACAGATCAACGGGTTTTCCTTACTTTTCCACATCCACCCTCTTATTGTCAAATACCCTTTTTGTGAAATGTTTTCCTATCTCGATGCAGCTTAGGGTGCATGAAGTCGAGGTGTGATAGTCAGGTTGCATTTAATCAAGGTATGGCATCACTGATATAGTCATAGCTCATCACACTACAAATGGGACATGCAACATCCACTGGGCTTCTTCCTCGATCAAGGCATCCTCCAACTGTAACATGAACAATCGATCAACACGACATGTCTTCTAAGAGAAGCATGGTGGATATAAAGTGCAAAAGTACACATAACGAGGTAGCGGTCGCCCTATTGAATCCACAACATAAGCATGGACGATATAAAATGCAAAAGTGCATAGACAAGCGTGCTGGTATCCCTATCAAATCCAATGAATAGACAACATTATCAGATGCTATATTCAAATGCTAGATGTCAATTTTCAGAGAGTTATGCCATGCTTCAATTTGAATTTTCTCCAATGTTTACATTTATAAAGATTTCCCTCGATGGAAAAAAGTGCTTAAAAGCATTACTTTTTTCCCCTGATATTTAGTGTGTTGCTAATCCTTTCTTCTCCATATAATCTTATCCTTTGGATACAATGCTTCCTAGAAAGAAAATATAATGACTTCAAAAGTGCTTCACAATAATACAAATATGGTCACGCCTTTCAATCTTAATACAATAGTAATCTATTTAAATGGACATTTATCGTAATCTAGAATAATACAAACATGATCATGCCTTTCAATCTTAATACAATAGTAATCTATTTAAATGGAAATTTATCATATTCTAATAAGAATAGAGTAGATTATGATGAGCTTAATACAAAAACTGTGAAAGTTGTAATCCATCATTTTACTTATGGGAAACATTTAAGTATATAACCTCTCTATATTTTTTTCATAAATTCTAAGCGGAGTCCACTTTTTTAGAATTTCAAGATAGGTATGACTCGGTCTCACAAGAAGAAGCTACTAATGTTTGGACTACAATACTATCATTCCAGATTTTAGCAGTGAGTGCAATAAAGAGTTTCCTTAGAAGTCAGATTCTAGATTATGAGAAATTAATGCTACAATGACAAAAAACTACTTTTAACATATGAACCGAAATATCATTTCCTAAATGTATTTCCATGCAATGTCACTTCTATATGTGTGCATTGATGCAATGGCACTTCTATATGTGTGCATTGATGGTAAAGCATTTCTTGACCACTAAGAAACTGTGCTTTCTCATAAGTTTGGAAAAAAAATAAATGAGGTCAATGATGTTATTGTTTTATGCTTGAAATTATTTATTTCTCTAAACACTATTATAACATACTCAATTGCAAGGAATTGCATCTTTGCTGCTCATAAATCTTGTTAAAAAGAAAAACTTTTTATGACGTAACCAATTTTAAAACATAATAAATTTTACACGGGAGATATGGAAATCGATAATGGGTGAACATAATATAGGTACTCATACTATATAGTAATATTTATGTATGATACATGGATGACTATTTGTTGCATGAGTCGACCATGGATTGAATCCATAGAATAAGTGTGGCATTACGGTTTTGTTGGGCCTAGGGAAAGGAAGAAATAATTCACTTAGAATTCTACCCAAGTATGGAGAAGAGATAAAGAAGAAGAAGAAGGATCTACGTCATAAGTAGTGATAGGAAAGTAAGAAGAGAAAGAAGTCGTGACATAAGAATTGAAAGGAAGGAATAAGAAGGAAAAAGGTGTGACATAAGAGGAATCCGTGACAGAAGGAAGGAGTGCGACAAGGGAAGATGCGACATAATAACATTATCAGAAGGCGCGTAAGTGGCATAACGACTGGAGAATGAAAATAAGGCGTAACAGTTAGAAAGTGACAAGCCTTAAAGCTCATGGGTACGAGTTCGGCTAGATCTGGAGGAAACCACATGTATAAAGGTATATTTGTAAGTCAGGTTGCTAGTGCCTCCTGTTACGTGTTACTAGAGTAGGAAAGACAACCTGTTGGCTACGTATAGGAAGTCAGCTGAGAGAGAGACATAAAACAAGTTTGTAAAAGAGTCTATAAAAGAAGGAACCCAAGTTGTATGTGGGTTAGATTATCTGTTATTGGCTATGTATGGTTAGACAGTTAGTCGATATGTATTATGTTATCTGCTAGTATTGCTTAGTGCATATGAGTTAAAGAATCTGTAACTGAGTCCATAGAAGTATAGGAAAGGTTGAGTTGATCTAGGATGTGTGCAGATCATTAGGAAATATGATTAGGAAGAGAGAAGAGATAAGATAAGAGAGCATGAGAGGAATAAAGAGTGTGTAAATATAGAGAAGAAAATATAGAAGAGAATTGGAACCTTAGTGCGCACAGGAAAGGTGCATATATTTCTCATGCCGCATGAAGAGAAACTTTGTGGTTTTTTCCCGGATGGGTTTTCATGTTATATTCTATGTATATGTGTGAATGTTAAATGTGTTTGGGTTACTTGTGTAAATGTTGCGTCAAATGGATGATTATAGATTTGCTTATGAATGAATAGATGTATGCCAATCGTATTGTATCAGTTGAACTCAATTATGTTGCACAAATATTTTTGGTATAATAAGTTGCATAAGAGAAGTTGGGTTGCAGTGTAAATTTTCATAGTAAGCATAAATAATCCACCCACAAGATTCATTGAGCACCTTGGTAAGGGAATGCGGTACCAGAAATCCCCCACCCAACTACAGAAACGTGGTTCTAGCAGCTACCCATTAAGAGAGATATCTTGGGTGAGACTACATTTGCGTCATAGGTGCTAATGATTCATCTCTGCTCTGTCAGGCTGATATCTTGGGATTTGTTGAGTTCAGAAGAAGGGACTGAACCTAGGCCAGGATCCGTGGAGGATGGATAAAATCCAACAAATGGTTCCATTGTCGGGAACCGAATCATTTTGGTGAGGGATATGTTGTGGGAACCAACAAAACCAGAGATCCAAGATTAGGTGGATTCCAAAGCGTTAGAATTCGCACAAGAAGAAAGAGAAGGATCTTGATGGAACCCAACAGAGTGGTTGGGTCGATATATCTATACAGACATCCACCTAATTTTTTTTATGAGTTTTCTATTGTGTTGCATTAGTGGTTGTCTAAGTTGGAAACCCAACAAATAAATTTCCAATGAGGAGAACCGAAGGAGTGGAATCCTTAGTTGATTGAGCGATTGAAAAGAGTAAGCAACCCTATGTTCAGGGCTATGGATTTTTGGATAAACTATAGCTTGTAGGGATACATTACTGAGTTTGTTGTTGACACAATAACCTCATATAGTGAGGCAAGAAAGGAATTGTTTCAAGGACCACATGGTATATATCTTTCATCTTTAGAAATGTGGATAAAAATGCTTGTGTGTGAAAAAGGTTTTCTGCGAATGTGACAAGTGAAGATTGTGCAAAAAAAGAGTGGGTATGTCGCAAAAGAACTCGGTGAAAACTGACGCAACCTGAGTTGAGATGTTCCGTGAAGATAATGGACTAAACTAGAATCTGGTTATTTAAGAAGTAGAATAAGATTTAGATCCCGAAAGAGAAGAAAGAATACATGTTAGGAAGAAGGATTTGGAGCACAACGAGAGAAGAAGAAGACTACGATCTTGATTCGTACTTAGATGAAGGGTATTGCAAGGAAAAAGAAGAATATCAGTTGATCTCAGAAGGAGACAAAGAATCAGAAGAGTCCACTGAAGCTCCATGTCAAGAACGTGGTTATAAATCCCCTAAAAAACCATGCACATCGCCAGAGGTAATATATAGAGACTTATCTCAAAGTGAATTTTTAAATACAAGTAGCACTAACGCTATAAATAGCAGAAAAGGGAGTCTGACTAGCCAACATTTTGTTCCAACTATACCAATAGTAAATACAATGGCTGGGGCTGATAATAAGTTACCAATATTCAATACAAATGGATTGGAGGACCCAGAACAACATTGGTTCCTTTGTGAAGTTGTGTGGACTCTGCGACAGATCTAGGATGAAAATATCAAGAAAGAATAGATGATCACGATGCTATAAGGTTCTTTGCTTGACTCGTACATGAAATTCACTATAGTGCCAGTAGGAGTTTCTGAGAAAACACTCAACACGATTTGAATGTGAATGTTGGATGAGTTTAATAATCCAAAGTATGAAACACATTCCATTACTTAGATCAAGCAAATTAAGCAGTTGCTGAAAGAGTCTGTCTCAAACTTTGACTAGATATTTAAGACATTATTGGCCAAAGTGAACTTCCAAATTGCAGTCGTACATCATAAGGATTGGTTCATTTCCACCATATTTCCACACATTTGAAACCCATTGATGCAACAAAAGATTTTGTCATAGGTAGAGGCTATTGAGATATAAATGAGGTTAGAATCCTCGATGATCGAAGATAGTGGAATAGGAATGATGCAAATTCAGTCGCAGCCAGCCAACCTTACAGTGTAGCTCCAGGACATTAAGAGAGGCAAGGAAGTTCAAGAAGAACTATGGTGTACAATATGTAGAATAGATGACCACCATACAGACAATTGCTCAGCGCTCGTGAACTATGTCACAGCAGGAGCGTTGAACCCGATAAACACCCAAGGGATGCCTTGGTGTAGAATATTTCAAACTAGGGGCCACAAATCTTAAAAATGTCTATATTTAAAAAATATTGTAAGTGCACCAGCTAGTCTATATTGTAAATTTTGTAAATTAGTAGGCCATGATGAAAAATATTGCAGAGCACTTCAATTATTGCGGGAAAATTCGATGGATACCGACTTGATGAAAAATGATGAGAAGATGCAAGCTGAATGAGTGTGGCCTCAATATCATCCTTCTCAATACCCACCACTGTAATATCAACAACCATAGTATCCTTAACCACAATACGAGCAAAATCAGTATCTACAACAATAACAATACCCTTAGCAAAGGGGGATGGAATTTTTTAAAGCCGAGGAAAAAAACAAGGAGGAGGAGGATTTTTTTGAGGAAGAGGCCAAGTGATATGTTCTAACTATCGGAATCCAGGACATTTTTCCCAAGACTACCAAATTACTACAAAAACATGTACATATTATAAAGCATTTGATCACACTGTTGAATAGTGTCTGGAACTAATTGTGAAACGGTAGGCCTGTTATAAATCCCAACTCGGTGCAGAATCAGAATTTGAACCCCAATTAGAACATTCATATGATTTTGGTCGATCCAAGAGAACCTAACATCATTTTTGTTACAAGAAGAGGTGTTGTGACATGTGCATACCAAAATACACAGCATGGAAAACCATAGGTGCAACCCACAACATAGAAAAAAACCTCGCTAGATGTCTAGAAGGAGAAAGAAGTCATCTTAGATGTACACCCATAGTTTGTTGATGTTAGTCAATTGTCGACGTATGTACAATTCAAGGCCATGCTCAAACGTCCATGGACAGCTACTCAAGAGGAAACCATCGAAAAAAGGGAGTAAGCTTAAAGAATTTTTCAAAAATTGTTTAGAACTAATCAATGATAAAGATGGTATCACATAACCGATAGCACTTATAGAAGAAAATCCATATGACCTACGACCTTAAAAAAGACTTAACCATATTGGGAAGAGACTAAACACATGACAAGAATTGCGAATGACTACGTAGATAGGAGATTATGATATGGATTATATCATATTATATTTGGGCTCGAATATTAACATATTGACAAGAAAAACATGGGAGAGCATGAATAAAAAATGACTGGAGTAGTCTCCCATTCAACTAAGACTTGCAAACCAATCGGAGGTTCTACCAATTGGTAGACTAACTCAAGTTCCTATATAATTCGAAGGATTAAGAACATAAGAAGACTTTGAATTAATCGACATTGTAAATGACACAAATCCATACCCCACACTTCTAGGAATCTATTGGGCGATAGAAAACCAAACTATTATTAATTTTAAGAAAATGATCTTATCATTTGAAGATTTTGAACTAAGGGTGGTTGTGCCAATTGATCTGCTTGAAGGGAAAAGATATGGCGATCCAGTAAATAATGAAGGCCAAGGAAATTACCTCAATCATTTGTATAATACCATTTCTTCAAAATAAGATTATATAAATCCAACAGCTAATGGAACGCTGAGTTGGAGGAGTGTACGTTGTTGCACATCCGATTCAGGTGATGCCCTTGAAAATTGGCAGAATAAGTTGCATGAAGTCTTCATGAGAAGATGTGCAAGAATCACAAGATCTGTCTAAAGGGTAGGAGCCGAGGCAAGCGAGCTTCCTACATATGAAGGATTATCCAACCTTGCGTATTTTCTGGTGGAGTTTGAATAAAAAGTTACATACTCACATTTATTGTATACCTTGGACTTTGTGTTGAAAGCTACGCCCGTTAGATGGTGGGGTACACATAAACAATCTATCTCTAAGTGGCCATAGCGTAAATGATTACTAGATATTAGATTCAAGAAAAATATCATTTATTCTGATTAGAAGTATATAGGAATCACAAATCCTATGGAGCATATTGAGCATTGTCGCATGACGTGAAAGGAATATCCACGACAGGAGTGGGTTCATTGATTCATCCACACATTGGACAGGTAACAAGAAATTTAGCTGAAAGTTCAGAACAATTATCCATGTTTAAAGTACGGTTTTTCAGTTTCACTTTCAAAAATACATGATCCCCAACCTGAAACTGACTAACAATCCTATTATGATATGCATATTTTTTTTTATATCATATGTTATTTTCAAATTCTATTTAATCCTAATGATCTGATATTCCATTTACTTAAATAATTCTGGCCCAATGATAACTATGTCTTTCGTATTGTTCCGACTAATAGGTTTGTTTCATTTTCTTCCATACATTGCTTCAAAAGGACTTACTTTCAAAGAATATTGATAACCATAGTGACCTGCATATGGTACATCATGCATTTTTTTTAAAACCAATTTCTTTATGTTTTCCAAGTTAGAAATGTAAACCCAGTTCTTATATGTAAGTATTCCATCTTCCAATTTATAGTGTTCAAACCTATTTGTTGTTCCATATTGTTGCAAACCTACTTTTACTTGTTGGAATAATTCCTCTGTACTTTTAACTCTTTTATTCTATCCTTTAAATATGAAGTGTTGGTACTGATAACTATGTGCATCACATGCATTTTTCCTACTAAGTGCATATGCCACTTTAGTTTATTTTCTTTTTATATTTTTTATATCAAAATCGTATTGGCATAGTAGTTACATCCATATTCTTTTCCTTGAATTTAGATTAGGTTGTTTGAAAAAGTATTTCAGTCCATGTTGATTAGTTTGTAATATCCGGCTTGTTGTACTGTGAATACTTTGTAATTGTAAAGATGGTTATTGTAATTGTTTTGGTGAGGAGCTTAAGGTCAAGGCCCCACCAAAAACAAGACCTGGAACTCAATATGAGTTAGTTACATAAAGGATAAACTCATCCCAACCAAGATACCATAGATTGGTACTTAAATATGAGTAATCCTGGGTAGAGGGAGTTGTACTCTTCTTAAAATCGACATAGATGAGTTAAGGAGTTAAAGTTGAAAGAGTTAAGATGAGGATGAAAGAAAACTAAGGAGTTGATTTCTAGGAGACTATAGGTCATAGTCTCCTTAAAAAAAAGAATAGTCAAAGCAGAAAGAAAGATAGCACTGCAAACATACCTCGTTTGATAAATACTAGATACCTAGACTAATAAATATATATGCATACTATAACAGAACGTTCTAGCTAACCCACCTAAGAAGATGAGGTTTAAATAAAAGCCATGGGTCGTCTTATCGGAAGGAGCATCAAGCACTCGAGGAAAACAAAGGGGATATGACGATCTCCTTGACAACCTAAGCCTTAGGTGTCATCCTAGGAGGGAATAAGATGTGAACAAGACAATCCCCCGGTTAAAAATTGATGGATTAAAGTCCTTTTGTAAAAAGGGCCTGAATAATCATTATTTATAGTCCATCATAAGAAAGAGAAAACGATGGATTATTAGTATATGAAATCTATCATAGAATGATAGATTAGGTCTTTATAAAAGACATGGATTATTTTTAGTCTTTATATATATAAATCTATCATAGAATAATAGATTAGGTGTTTATAAAAGACATGGATTATTTTTAGTCTTTATATATAAAATCTATCATAGAATGATAGATTAGGTCTTTATAAAAGACATGGATTATTTTAAGTCTTTATATATAAAATCTATCATAGAATGATAGATTAAGTCTTTATAAAAGACATGGATTGTTTTAAGTCCTTATATATAAAATCTATCATAGAATGATAGGTTAGGCCTTTATAAAAAGACATGGATTATTTTAAGTCTGTATAAAAGACAGGGTTTATTAAATATATGAAATCTATAAAAGATAGGGTTTATAAAATGACATGGATTATTACTAAATAAGGTTATGATAGATTTCGACATAAATTTACCCCTTTATATTTTAGAGGGTGAAGAATTCATTTCCTGCAACTAAAAGCATGAATTTTTACTAATTAATTATCATGCAGAATGAGTTAGATCATCTATTCCATTCTTGCTTTGATCCTCGCTTTGATTTTGTCTTGATGGAAGGAAGGGTTTGACCTGGAGGAAGGAAATAAATAATGACTAAACGTTGACAGCCATGACCATAGTCTGAGGGCATAAACGGTCACAAGAAATCATGGGAATGGTTAGCGTAAAAACCTCCCCGAGAGTTGCAATGACAACACTATGTTTAGAAATTTGGGCTGAGGAGAGAGGAAGAGGATGGTATGACTCAATAAGTGAGTAATGTTATTTATGGATAAGGCACGAATGGAAAGGGGAAGCGAGAAGGAGAGGGGCGAGTGTTCCATGATGGAGGAGAAGTCTGGTAGGAGAAAAACCATGCCTGCATCGTTACAAATCCAAAGGGGCCTCGGAAATCTAGAGGAAAATCAATTCCTAGTTTTCACTAAGAGAAGGACCCTTCATGATCCGATAAATATTACTCGCTTACAATTAGGGGATATGTGTTCCACGGAGGGGATCAGACCCAACAAAGGATCAAGTTTCCCGAGCTTAGTGATCGCTAGAGTTGGCTAGTTTTGTGTGAATGGAGTTCTTTCTGTTGTTGACGGTAGCTGGTTATGGAGTATGACAATTGAAAGGGAAATGAAGAAGGGCTCCTTCCTAGCAAAAACATATTATATGCACTATGGGGAGAAAGGGGTGTGATCCCAACCATCATACATAGTCGTTCTTGATTGGTAAATGCAAAGATAAGGAACATTGTGTAAAATTATCTTTACGGATGAAAGAGGAGAAGGACGCCCTTGCATGAGGAGGACTCTTAAACGGCTAAGTATTTCGGTGCCTTCCTCCATAGAGACTGAGATTGTTGCGCGGGTATGCGGTGTTATCTTTTGCATGGATTTGGCTTCCCTATAGAGCCATGGTTCACAACTATATTCGTTGATGCCTGGGACTCATCGGAAGAGTCAATACCTTATGATAGTAGTGCTCATGTGATTCAAACTCACAAAGACCAGTATACTTGTGCAGATAAGCTTTCAACATGTGACGATCATGATCTTTAGAAAGTGAGGCCCTCCTTTAGAATATTCTGTGTACCAGTCTGTAGACTTTTAGTTTCTTAACAAAAACCCTTTTGAAAGTTATGGAGGCATGGCTTGAAACGGGACTTGGCTTGTAGGACGTCCTTATTTTATCCGGCTCTTTCTTAATTGTCTAGGCTCGACTAAAAATCAATCTTATTTGATCATTCGATTTTATTCATCTAGAGCACTTTTAGCAAAAACATCTAGGTGTCCTTCCTGTGATTTTGAATTTGTAGAAATATACGCCTGAATTGTATAACCTGAATTTAGAGTTTTTTATTGAGTAAATAATAATTATGCGATTTATAATTAAGAGAATATACATGCCTGAATGTATAATCCCAAATTCAAAGTCTGCGATTTGGACTAATTGGGAATTCTTCCTGCGATTTGGAATATGTAGATATATACGCCTGAATTGTATAAACCTGAATTTAGAGTTTGTTATTGAGTAGAGACTAATTATGTATTATTCCTACGATTTGTAATTAAGAGTATATACATGCCTGAATGTATAAGCCCATAATTCATAGTTTGTGATTTGGACTAATTGGGAATTCTTCCTGTGGTTTGGAATATATATATATAAGCCTGAATTGTATAAACCTGAATTTAGAGTCTGTTACCAAGTAGAAACTAATTATGTATTCTTCCTGATATTTATAATTAAGAGTACATACATGCCTGAATGTATAAGCCCGAAATTCAAAGCCTGCAATTTGGATTATATATGAATTCTTCCTATGATTTGGAATATGTATCTATATACGCCTGAATTGTATGAGCCTGATATTTTTAGAGTTTGCGATTGGATTTTGGATTGAGTCTGATATTTTCTGCTAATCACTATTGGAGATATAAATGTACATTTGGGGTGGCCTTAGGTGCTTCACTTTGGATCACTTAAGTGGAAGCATTGGGTATCGATTTAATAAATATCATTCTTAAAAGGGGAAGGGACTTACGATAAGGATGTTTAGTAATTTTCGTTGGTTCTCTCCATGAGCTATTTGTGGAAAGGATGTAGTATAAGAACTGCAAAATTGTTGTAATCCTTTGGCTGAATAATTTAATATAAATCTGAACTGTTGGTGGATGTAACCCCTGGTTAGGGGTGAACCATGTATATTGGTGTCTCTTTTACTTTATTTTTATGTATCTTATTTCCATGAATGCACTCAAGATAATTCCATGTCATCCTTATATGTGTGAAGAAATATTCACTTCATACTTGTACCTAATTAAGAAAACTATGGAGCATTGTCGGTTAAAAATACAAGTTAGGAATCTACATAAATGTTTGTTATGAGATGAATTAAAGTAATAGTATCATGTTATCTTGAAGGAAAACTTGACCATATGTATAAGTTTTTATATGGGCATCCATTTACTTCTTATGTATAGAAATATAAGACTGAATGTGGAATGCATTATTGTTGGGACTAATGTTTGGTGCTTGAATTGAAGATGTTTGAAAGAAATCACCTCATCACCCAAAATGGTAAAGCGAAGATCAGGTGCATTACAAAACATGGTAATAAATATAGAATTATTGATTTAGGTCCTTGCCTAATAGGTTGAGTATTCCTTACATGATTTTAATCTGTCGAAAGATTGAAATGATTTACTTTATTACAGTCGTGTTATGATGTTTTCAGGATTCTATTTGTAAGGTCAAGCATAAATAGTCCTTCAGAAATCAATTCTTTCTTTCAATGGATATGGGTTCGTTACATAGTTCTTAGTTCAAATTGATTTCCCATTAAGGAGTCTACATATCTTTAAATCGTGTACTACTGCTACTAATTCCAAGTCATATGTAGCATAATTTTGTTCATGTTCCTATGAATTCCTAGATTCATTACAAATAACTTGTCCATTTTGAATTAAGACACCACCTATACCTTCCTGACATGCATCTATACTTACCACAAAATTTTCATATGGACTCACAATTTTCAAAGCCTGTGCACTAGTAAGCATCTCTTTAAGCTTATGCAAACTTGTTTCACCTTTAGATTTCCAACAAAACTTTATACCTTTATTTTGTAGAGAAGTTATGAGATGTGTAACCTTTGAAAATACTTATATAAACCTGTGATAGTAACTTTCTAATCCCATAAAATTTAACCTTTGAAACATTCCTAGCTGTTTCCCAATTCATAATTTATTCTATCCTTTTGGGGTCAATTGAGATTCCTTCTTTAGATACAATGTGTACTATGTAGTGAATCTTGTTTTTATAAAAGGATCACTTACATAACTTAGCATAAATTTGATTCTCTCCGATTACTTGTATTACTAGTCTCAATTAGTGTTCTTCATGTTCTTTCCTTGTCTTAGAGTAAACTAGTATGTCATTCAAGAAAACGATCACAAACTTATCCAAATATTTTTGAAAAATCCAATTCATCAAGAAGATAAAGGTAGTTGGTGTATTAGTCAAACCAAATGGAACAATTGTAAACTCATAGTGACCATATCTTATTCTAAAAGTTGTATTACTGATCTCCTCTTCCTTAATTCTGACCTAATGATAACCGACCTGAGATCTATCTTTGAAAACACTGTGGAACCCCTTAACTAATCAAATAAGTCATCATTTATCGGTAAATGATACTTGTTCTTGAGTGTTTCTTTATTTAACTGCCTGTAATCTATGCAAGGTATCAAGGTACCATCATTCTTTCTTACAAACAAAATCGATGTTCTCTAAGTTGAAACACTAGGCTTAATATAACCATTCTTTAATATATCCTCTAACTACATATGTAACTCTTTGAATTTAGGTATACTCATCGTATAAGGGAATTTATAAGAAATAAATGTACCAAGCACTAGATCAATAATAAATTCTATATCTCTTCTACGAGGCATTCCAGGTATCTTGAAATGCATCTACAAATTCCTTCAATATCGTGTAGTCCTGTAACTGAGGTTCATTTTCCTTAGATTCTTCTAGGTGAGCTGCATGAACATGGCAGCTTTTTCTAAAACACTTATTTAACTATAAGGATGTAACATGCATGAAAGATATCGATTTATGTATTCCTTTAATTGTTACTTTTTTTCCTTCCTCATCTAGACATGTGTAACTCTTATTGTAACAATCCAACATATCCTAGTGTGACTATGTATTCAACCAACACATACCAGTCAAAAAATCATAGGATCCTAAGGGGATAACATTCAAATCTGTTGAATTCATTAAACTATTATTTTCCAAAGGACATTGTCTTACTATTTATATGAATTTTATTTTACTTCATGTTGCTAACCATACAAGGCGTACTACCTTACTTTTCTTAAGAGAACAATTCAAAAATACACTAGATGCAACATAACTATTACTATCTCCTAAATCAATTGAAATAGACACAGTTCTATTACCAGTCTTGCTTGACACTTCTACCATGTGATACTGGTAATATTCCTTCCTACCTTCCAAATCTACATAAATACTCTAAGTCTTACCAACATCGCCTATTGTTGCTTCTTGAATGTTGTGAATATTATATCCTTTCTTATGTGGACAATCCATTGCATAGTGATTCTCATTCAATTCTAACATCTAACATGAGTTATCTTATCTAAATATGGTTGATTATGAAAGTTACAAATTATTTTTATAGGAGGCTTGGTGACCTTCTTTTTTCGGTCTCATGTAACACTCTTCTTATCCTTCAAGTTCTTATGTTCCTTGTTGTTATCCAACTTATAAAAAATGTTTTTCCTTCGTGGTTACTTCTTTAAGAGTATTGGTCATATCATATTGAATCTTATCCCTATAAAAATTTGGCATTCCACTTAGAAATATTTGAATCTTAAATTTATAATATTTTATATATCCCACATAAGTTAATAGCTCAAAAAATATCTTCTTATATTTATCCATAGTTAAATTGTCCATGTTAAGTTCAAATAATTCTTTCATTTTATTGTCATAGTATTTCTCTCAAAGGTATTCTCATTGAAAATACTTTTTGAATTTTTTCCAAGTGATATTTTATTCATCAATATATTTCGTTTTAACCAAATTTTCCCACCAAAGAGAGGATATTCCCTTCAAATTATAGATATCTATTCTTTCTCGCATAGCTCATGAATAATTATGCAATTCGAACAACTTTTGAAGCCCTACTAACCATGTTTATGCTTCTTCACTTTGTTTAACTATGTCATCAAAGGTTGGAGGTTTAATATTTATTAATTCTCCAGTCATCTTATCATGTTCATACCTTCTCCTTCTACTATTACAATCATGTAGAAAAATTTCTTGGAATAGTCTTAGGACTTATACCTCTTTCTCACAAGTGAGCTATATGGTTATTGTTTTGTGGAAGTATCGTTCCTAGAGTATGTTTACTTGCTTTTCCTTTGTTTATTGTATTGGGTAGCCTATAAGTATCTTAGTTCTTTTATGATATGCTCTTTAAGGTGAGTGATCCTTTCATTACATTTATTAACCAAGTATTCCAAGTCAAGGTATAAACTACCCCTCCTTCCTACATACTGCTCTTCAAGGCCATAAGGGGTTGTCTGTTTAATTTCCATCCTATATTGTTTTTCTCTACAGATTATTCTTGGGTTAAGTTATCTATTTTGATTTGTAATGTGTTCATTGAGTTTTTTTTTCATTCCGTTATTAAATTTATTTATTTTCTCAAATAATGATTATTTTATAGTTAAGAAGAAACAAATCATACTATACTAGTCTTCAATTTTTGAAATAAATAACTTAGAAAAATACATAAAAGGATATAATTATTTTCAACATCTTCCAAATATTCAAAATACAAAATATCTTTTCATATTTCACAAAGATAGCAGTACTTTCATAATTAACATTCATATAGGCAACATTTAACTTTTATTTAAGGAAACAAATTTAAAGCGACCGACATGCCCAACAATCGCAGTGTTGCAATCCCAACTCTAATATGACCTATAATGTTCCTCAGGTCTATCAAAGGGTCTCAGGTACATATCATTATCTCTTTAATTCTAATTAGATAATTTTAGTAAAATGGATTAGTCAAATAAATATTTAAATTCATTTTTCATGATTTAATTTCGACAAAATCCCTTTAATTACCAATAAATTCAAATAATTTCAATAAATATTCCAAAAAATGATCCATCAAATGGTAAATATTCTTATAATGATATAATATCATAAAACCTTAAATCCAAGCCACTTATAAAGGCTAACTATTCTTATTCACAATTAACTAGTAATTAAGGTCTTATTCACAATTAACTAGTAATTAAGGCGTTAATTATGATGCTTAATGACACTTAATGCATCAAATGCTGACACTTATAACAAATATAATTATTTAAAAAACAAGATAGATTATTAATATGAGTGTATTAATAACCTATAATTAAATTTAAATAATTCCTAATTACCAAAATTACAACAATTAATCATGATAATTACGAAAGAGAGTCCACAATACTAGTTAACTAGTTTTCCAATCTAAGCAACTAGTCTTGCACAAAATCAACTTGTAACCATGCCATTAAACCAAAAATAAATCCTACAGAAATAAACCACATTTATAATAATACACATACAACTAATTAAAGGTTTATTTACAAATCATTCCAATTGCACATAATGTGATCTTTTCCATCAATTTCAATGAAACTAGTTAACATTCACTGCAAGTAATTGCATTTAAATAATTGAAACAAAATGAAATGAATATATAATTAAAGAATCACACCTCATAAGTATCCACCTACAACACAATACCATAATATAAACATAGCACATGTATTTCGAATTTCATTTTTACAAAAACAAAGCCTTCAATCCACAACTAGCTATCAATTTCCACCGCAATGTACCTAGTTTCCATTTTAACCTTCCAAAATTAAAATAACGAGAAATATATGACTAATTTATCTCATGGAAATCATATAATGGGTCACCTACCTTCATATTTATGTATCTTTCCTCCCATATATATTTCATTAAATAACTCACAAAACGAGCTAATTCTACTCTTCTGAATTGACTTGTAGTTCTAGGAATTGCTAGAATAATTAAATCCATAGCTCATAGAATCATTAAAATGAAATTCAGAATATAATTAAAATGTTTTAATAGTCATAAAAAGGTATATCACATTCTAACATTTTTTCAAAGACTTTATATGCAAAGACACAAATCTAATCAAAACAATTCCATTTGAGGCACTAGAAATTGAAAAGACATTTCCAAAACACTATAAAGAATATTTCCCTTCAAATATCACATAAATGTAAAATATATTTACCATACATAAGAATAAAAATAACACCTAAGAATTTTTACTAACAGTTAGTGTGTCAAATCTCCAAACTATGTAAACCAGCCTAGATCCAAATCCTAAGCTCTATCAAGCACCGAGAGGGATCAAATCTCTTGAGGTGCAAGCCTCTTCTTAGGTATTTCTCTCAAGGAGGTTTGCACTTCAGGATATTTCATCCCTCTCGGCACTTGATAGAGCCTAGGATTTTTAGACATCTCTCAAAAGAATGACTAAAATTGTAGCATGAGTCTTATCAGCCTTCAATGCTCATGTCCAAATATCCAAATGTTTTTGAAAATCACCTTAAAATAAATTTTAAAAAAATCAAATTAATATATATAAAAATAAATTTAAGTATTTATATTTTACAATTTTAATTGAACTAAATAATATCTTTTCCACATGATGGGGATGTGACTATACTTTAAATAATTATAAAATATATATACCAAATTGTTAATTGAAACATGGTTCACAAATACTTTCTAACACTTAAGTTCTCATATATTTGCATTTACTCAACAAAAATTAAATGGTTATTAAGAAATAATAATTTTTTATTAAAACAATATGAATAACATAAAGTTTTAAAACAGTGGTTTCAATGTAAATGGTTTCAATGTAAAGTAGAAACCAAAACAAAAAAATTGACTATTATCTTTTTGAAGAACATGTACACATGACCTTTCCATCGTTCAAATAATAATATTTTGAAAGCATTAACAATATACTCTACGTAACCACTATTTTTTCACTCATAATATTCGTACATTGGATTAATTCTTTCATTTTCATCTACATGTAGTACAATACATTTCACGAAGTTGAACTATATCGATATATACGAGACAACGATGAATGAATATTTTTAACTTTGTGCAAACAAATTCAAACCATGGTTATGTCATTCATATATATATATATCATACAACAACCTATGAATTTTACTCCATACAACAAGTTGAGACGATGGAACCAAAGGGAATATAAAAATCTACTTGACCTAAAATTGTTTAATTGTATCACCGAAAGAGATTATAAAAATAGAAATATTTGCAAATATTTAAGCAAACCGCAAGTTTTGCAACATGTTAGAGAGTATATCTCAGAATTTAGGTTTCGATTGCACATGACTATTAGGTAGTTATCACTAATCATCGCACAAAATAAAACACAGGCAACTTCAACAACAATTAATGCACATGTAGCTCAATAGTAGAATGCAATACAAGAGATTAGACATGGATTGTAATTTTAAGTAGAGTTCATCATTGTATTTTGAGAGCAACATACAATTCAACTAGGTCAACAATAAATTTTTTATAATTCATTCGTGAGTTTGGCTTATGCTGATCGAGAGCAAGAAGTGTTTATGAAGCACAATTCCTTGATCTTGCAGTTACTGACTCTGTCAATGATGATACCTGTACGTATTGTGTTGTTATTACCATTTATATTTATACTCCTAAGGATGCCCTTGGCGAGATGGTGTTCACATAGAAAGTACCCTATAAGATTTCACTGAGAACACCTCCACCCTTGCTCATTTCTCTGCCTGCATTGATACCCTTCTACTTCATTATTGCTATTATTATTGGAAAGTTTATTAGACATGCCTTTCTCATCCACTCTTCACCCATCTTCAACTTGGATCTGCTGCCTAAGCTTTTTTGTGGTCTTTGTTTCATCATCTTTGTTTCTTTTCCCCTTTTGACTGTACACACCCAAATATTTATAGCCAACATTTACATGAGGAACGTTGCACAATGTTACATCTCCCTCTGTAATATCCTCAATTTTGGACCTACCATTTATAGGCATGAGCCTATTAATCATGATGATTATATTGATGTTTTATTTTATATTGGGTCAAAGACCCCACTACATAAGAAAATGATGATTTGTTTTATATATTACGCGTAATCCAATTGTTGATGATACATATGGATATATATGCTGATCGTGTTGGGCGTGGACCTTGAAGCACATGATTGATGAAGTGTTTTGTGTTGGGCATGGACCCTAAAGCACATGATAGATGAGATGTTTTGTGTTGAGCAAGAGGCTCTCGAGCACATGAGTACTTAAATTTGTGTTGATCATAAAGCACCGGAACACATGAAAATATAATTGGAAATGTTGGCCAGAAGCTCTGGCACATTCCATGTTGATGCTGAGGATAAGCTCTAGAGCATCAAATCTTTGGCAGTTGTATCCCTAGGTGTATCGTATGTAAGTACATCCTAGCATTTAGTGTTAAGCGAGAGCTCTGGAATTGCACTATGTTTGTAACTTCCTATTATAAGAGTTGAGAATGGGCTCTGGTAAGTGCTAGGGGATACTAAAAAGAATTAAATAACTTTCGAGTGAAAACGACTCGAGAAAAATACTGATCTCATCATACTTATTTATAAGTGATTAAATGAAATTTCGAATTTCTGTATTCTCATCAAGTATTGAAGAGCTACCACGTTATACGAGGGAAATCCAACATGCAAGGATGTTTAGAGTTTCCTAGCCTAGTAGACCTCAACCATCTATATACTTGACCTTCATGAATAAGTGTCATTAATTCTAGGGATCATAATACATGATGCCCAAAGACAAATGTTAACAAGTATTTTGATACTATATATTTTATAAATAGTATGTATAAATAATTAATTATAATTTAATTATATAATTGAATAAGGAAAGAAGAGAAGATCCACCAATTATTATTTAATATTAAAGGATTAATAAATACTAAAATATCTATGAAAAACTAACTAAGAACTAGTTAAAAGTTCATAGGTTAATAGTTGAAAATTACCCCAGTAGATTAAAAAGAGTTAAATCAAGAAATCAAGGATTTCTTGATTTAACTACCCCTTTGACTAAAATGCCTGTCTCTAAAGACTCAAGCCAAACAAAGGCTTGGGGTTCTGATTTTCATCTAGGAGAGTTAGTATTCTGCCTGTTTTTGCTCTCAAGTGTTTTCTTTGAGAACTATTCCTGTAAGGAAAATAGGATTGATCGGAACTAATTACCAGTTAGGAAACCCTACCTTAGGAGCTCTAAGCTACTTGAATGTTGGAGTCTAGCTGGGGGGGATCCAGATTAGAACAAGGAACGGTTCTGAGTCATGGTTGGGAAGAACGTGGTAGTTCCCAAGTGATTTGGTCATCAAAATCAAAGGTTGGATCTATTTTAAATTGATAATGATGGTTATTTAAAAAGTGTGCAGGTTCAACCATTAAAGGAGCTCCAGGAAGATAAATTACAGGTACAAGTTCTTAGTATGTCAAAGTTCATTTCTAGGGTAAAAGATGTCTTCTTTATGTAAAATATTATATATATATATATATATATATATATATATATATTATTAACCCTTGAATTGATTGCTTCTCTCCATATCTCCTATGGTTACATTTCTTAAAATCTAACCCTAGATTATTATAATGAGTATGTTAGATGAATGTTTCGAGAGAATGTACTAACCCTAGGTAATTGATGTTCTACCTAGATTCTGCTAGGGTTTTTATTCTCTTCAATACTTCCTAGGATGGTAAATATTATCATAGGCTCAATATAGCTAGTTTTCCATCTCTATGTTAGAATAATCAACCCATAGTTTACCCACTTAGACATTAATTCATTTATTTTTGTCTTATTTGCCTAGTTCATGAGTCCCACCTTGTGCAAGTTGCTAATTGCCTATCCATAGAGGTCAAAATTGCCATATTTGACTCATGTAGCACTTGGGAAAGCCTTAGGAATCAAATCTGCTTTATTCTTGGCCTCCTAGGCACCCTTCTGCTTTTTCTGCTTTATTGCCTGCTTTTTCAGTGTTTTAAGGCACATAGGAAAGCTAGACTGGGTGAGGTGAACTAGTTT
Source organism: Pseudotsuga menziesii (assembly GCA_001517045.1). Taxonomy (NCBI): domain Eukaryota; kingdom Viridiplantae; phylum Streptophyta; class Pinopsida; order Pinales; family Pinaceae; genus Pseudotsuga; species Pseudotsuga menziesii. Next base: position 302,396 of record LPNX010142832.1, read on the forward strand.
TTTGTCCTCTTCATCCTCCACTCTTTTCTCCATGCAAAATAATGTATGAGCTTCCATTTCATCACTCATTAGCTTGCCCATGCGCCCTTTCCAATTCGTGAGCTCCATGACAGATTTGGGATCATCTTTTTACACCTATGGGGGATTTGCTTATTTTTGGTAAGCCTGCTTTATGCTAGATTTGG
>LPNX010142832.1:322875-392012 GCA_001517045.1 Pseudotsuga menziesii
TACATGATATTGAAGAATTATATATATATATATATATATATAGGTTGGAGGCATACATATATTGATATTGTATGTTGAACTTATAATATTACAACATTCATGGTAACGCAAGAACCTCCCACCTACCTACATCATATGAAAGAACATATATATATATATATAATAATGGAACCATATATGTATATATTGGTGGTTATGGAAAATAGTACATATATGTTAAAAACATATATTTGTGATATGTATATTTGTGTTTATGGAAAATAGTATATATATGCTAAAGACATATAGTTGTGATATGTATATTTGTGTTTATGAAAAATAGTATACATATATTTGAGATATATATATATATATATATATATATATATATATATTTGTGTATATTGGAGAATAGTATATATATGTTAAAGACATATATTGGTGATGTATGATGCATGTAGTACATACAAAGTGAAGCAAACCACATGCGCACATATATTATATATATATATATGTGTGTGTGTGTGTGTGTACGGCACTCATACATTATTTCAACACTTATAATGGAGCTAATTCCTCCCAAAGAAAGATATTAGTGGAAGTTATATTTTTTAGATATCAGTAGAGGTTATAGAAAGGAGAATTCTATATACATATATAAATACTTTAGATTTTGAAGAACATAAAAGAAAAAGGTTAGTAAAAGAATTATGGTGTATAATTATATATTCTTGGAGAGTATCAACACCGATTGTTTTATGTCGGGTTATAGCAAGAGGCGTTAGTTAAAGCTCATGGACTTGCGTTGAAAATTAAGGAGGCATTAGTGCTGATTGTTTCTTCAGCTATCTTACGTTGCTCGGGATGCTCGGGAAGGCCCTAGTTTACAGTCGCCAATTCTGGAGGCATTAAATTATTTACCCTGACTGAACGCCCATTATGGAGGCGTTAGAGAAAACTGTAGCACCAACCATGGAATCGTTAGGGAAAGGAGGAGGATAAATCCTCGCTGTGAGGCAAGCCAAGGTGATGCAGAGGAAAAGAAGAAAAAAAGGTGTGTGCGTTTTGGGAAGAGGGAGGAATTATCTCTGCAAGATCTAGAAGTTGGGAGGATGACTGGAGGGCAGGCTTCCATTTCCTCAGGAAATCGGCATGAGGTATGGAGCGGAAAGATCTTTATCTCCAGGTGTGTGATATCATATCCTGTATATTCATGTATGAAGTAGAACTTGGAAAATATTGGCCCTCTATAACCCGTGCTCATATACTGTCTGTATATTTCAAATTAAAATCAACATTCGACCAAGATGTTCATAACTTAGGTCGTCATCATTGGGGATCTGAACTTGGTTGGGAATATGGGATGATTCGAAGTTTGCGACTGCCAGTTTAATTTTTGTGTTTTAGACCCTGAGCTAGATCAGTACGGGGCCTTATCCAATCCTGTTGTGTATGGATATTATCCTGATAAGTTTTTGGCTAGCAATTTCACTTTCAATACACCTTCTCGGTGGATCTAAGCTCATTCAACATTGACTGGATTTCCAAGCCTACACTTTAAAGTTATTATCCTTTCCATAATAGCTATCAAGAAATCGCGTGGAAGAGGGTAACTCGCAGTCGTGCTTTCTTATCTGGACTCTAGAATGGCGTGGAGTAAGGAAGCTAGGTTCTCCTTTCTAGTTCTGATGTCCGTATCATGAATTTATTTTTGTTACATTTTGCACATTCAGGGATCTCGCTCGGTATGCACATCCTCTCATTTCTGTCCAAACAAGTTTAGTGAAAATCTTGATTTTTGAATTTTCACCTTTAGCAGGAAGTCTAAAATTTACAATATTTACACATGCTCAAGATCTGATTTAGAACCAACACGTGAGGTGTGGGCTGGGAATTATGGCATGATTATGCCTGATCTAACTGTGTTTCTGTAAATAAAAAATACAACCTATAATTCGTTGACAGCAGTAAAATCCTGGTTACCATGAATACAGAACTAATAAATTGAAGAGTCGACCCTCTCTACCAAGGTTATTTGTGCTTTGGTAACTGCCGAGTTTGCCTGGGATTTTCCTTGATGGGGCGATTGCTAACAGGTGTAAATTTTGTTGCGTGCTATGATTTAGTTTCTGTGGGTAAACTGCCGGGATTACCTGGGATTCCTTCTTGGTGAGGCGAACCTTTCAAAAGATTAAACAACCGTTTCTTGTCACTTCTTTTTTTCTTTAACCTTTGCTTTTTAATGATAGTATGGGCCATAGTGTAAGCGCCAACTCTTTCATTCTTGGATGAATACCATAGAATAAAGCAATTCATTGACAATGATTTTTGCCTTGTGTTTATGGTAAAACTCAGATCCAGTTTACATCTCATGTTTGCATTGGTAAAAATGTGGAGTTGGTTAATAAATATGGGGAAAATCGTTACTGGGATTCACGGTTTGGAATCTTTCACAAATTGGTAAAGAGTCATGGTAAATGCATTTATCTTATAGATTGAAAACCGTCATTAAAAAGTGTTTGGGTTTTGTATGTGCCTGGCAAAATTTTTAGTAAAGTCCTCTTTGTAAGAATATCAGATCCAAGGCATGTATCATAAATTCTTGTCCTAAAAATATAAATACTGATGGATCCATTGTCTGTGTTGGGCAATGTATGGACCCAAGGAAAACAGGTTTCCTAAGATTGCAATTGTGCCTACTTCTTATATAGGATTACATTCAACCCCCAGTAGTTATGCTGATATGGGAAATCCGTTGAGTTGGCACTCACCTCGGTGATAGCCTTTCTCTTAAGGATGAAATTATTGTGTGAGGAATATATAGGTATATGTGTGAATATATAAATCCGTGTGCCTACTCATGTACATGAATGTGAGACTAATTTGCAGGATTCATTACTCTATACCTTAATATCATGGTTAATTATTAACAGGAATTGATACTTGAAAGTTAATGACTATAATGACTACAAATATTATACCTCGTATGGTAAAGAGATCATTATAGTACTACTGCTTGTATGTTTTGTATTATACATTGCTAGGTTTTAAACATTCAAGTATGAAGTGTTGGTTTAAATCCAATGCACGCCATGTGCTCAAGGAGCTGTAAATGCTTTGATGAAGTTGTCATAAAGGCCCTGAACAAAGGCAATTTTGAGTTGCAAGTGTCTCCCTGTGAGGAGACTTAAGGCAAGGTAAACCGGCCATGGATGCGGTTGTACCATGACTTTGTAATTACTCTCTAATAAACAATAAAAAGAAAAAAAATAAACTTTACCTTTTTCCGCACTCATTGGCATCAAGGACCTATAGGGACATTACAATAACAAATACCAACGGGTCCTCTAGGATGAAGATGGTCAAACACACTTTACATCCGATCCCATCGCAAAGTAATGAACTATGTAAGTAAAAGAGAGAGGTCCCTTAGTTCGATTGAACTAAGTAAGCCTGCGTAACCAAGTAGTACCTTACCTCTCATATCGTCATGGGAGAACTAGTCCTGCCACTCCACAACTTTATTCCGATCAGCAAAGTTAAGTTAGTTTTTATTAAATAAACAAAGTACACACGTGCAAGAGTAAAAGAATGATCTATACAATTCATTAATTCATTGACAGTAATAACTAAGATGTATAAATAGTTTAAATAATAGAATTAAGATAGAAGAAGTAAACAAACTAATAATCATTGAATGGATAAGAGATTAACAAGACAGCAAGGGTAGTTTCTGAAGAGGTTGAAAGTATAAATAGCGCATGTAATTCCGCATGAGTAATAATCATCCCCTTTAGGTAGTTTTTCACTAGCGTTTAATTTTTTTTAAATTTTTTTTGGGACATTACAAGTGGTATCAGAGCCAATTTTAAATACTGAGAGACTTATGGGTGCACCAGGATTTCACGCAAAGAAAATAAAGTATGATAAGTAATTTTTGTTACTAAAAGAAATTTTTGTTGCTATTAAAATTTTTCGTGTTACAGGAAAAATTTTACAGCGCTGTGCAGTTTATGAATACTGAGGAAGAAAATAGTCGGCAGGAAGAAATGGCCACCCCGACTCTAGAAGTGAACTTGGTGGTTGAGCTAAACTCTGATGTGCTGAAAATTTTGCATAGTCTTCAAGATGAACTGAAAAGTTTCAGAGAAGATAGTCTAAATGAAAGAAAGGAACAACAAGCTCTAAATGAACCATTATTGTGTAACATGACGGGAGGGAGCCCACAAGGTAAACTCACCGAGTCCACCAACAAATCCAAAAGAGAACCATACCATGAGCGGGCCAGCAACCCAAGAGAATAAAAAAAAGAAGGTACACCTGATGCAACTAAAGTAGATCATCACAGTTCTGCTAGTGATGAATCAGTTTGTCCACAGAGAAAGAGGCAAATAAGTGATGACAATCTTTCAGGGGAGTTTCAAAAAATAATATCCATGACCTATGAAGGTGAAGTAAATATGAGAGAAAAGAATGAAGAATGGTTGCTGGGAATGAGTAAGTATTTCTAGGTTCAGAACTATTCAAGTGTAATGTAGGCTAGGATTTACATGTACAACATGAATGGTAAGGCAGCAATATGGTGGTGAGATTTAAAGCACACGAAGAAAGATGACCTTCAAGAAATAAGCTGGGAAAACTTTCGAAATATTTTCCAAAAAAAATACATGTTAGAATGGGTCTTTTAATGCAAGGTAAAAGAATTCCATGAACTATGCATGGGGTCCATAAATATGGATGCATTTATAAAAATATTTCTAGATCTACTGCATTATGGAAGAGAAGGTGAAGATCCAACAGTTCTAGGATGTCTTCCTCCCATTTTTTGAGAAAGTATTGAATTTGACATGCCAAATATTCTTGATACTGCACTATACAAGGCCTAAATAAGCTATGTGTATGGGTAGTTAGGGAAACAAAACCAGAACCGAAATAGACAGAAGTCAAGAAACGTTTTTGATAACCGCAAGCCTGGGTCAAACCCGTAGCCTTATAAAAAGAAAAATAACAACTTTCAAGTGAACAAGAACTTCAAAAAAACTGCTACAGAGCCTTATGTACTAGCTCCTAATGGTAATAAGCAAGTGGCGAGTGGACCCAATGCTACCCCTTTAGCGATCAAGTGATGGAAGTGCAACGGGCTGCATTATACCCAAGATTGTAAGAACAAGAACAATGGAGTCTTGCATGACCTACAAGAATAACCTACAGTTGAGGATATAGCAGGAACCCCATGAATCTATGAAGCATTAGATGGCCGACAGGCAGACCATCAAGCTACAGTGGTCAAGATCGAAGGTAAGATCTTGAACACCTCTGTTTCAATACTTATTGATCCCAGTGCTTGCTGGAGCTATGTTGCACCTAAGATTGTTGATTTATGCAAGTTAGGAAAAGTAAAGCATGTTAAACCTTGGCTGGTACAGTTAGCCACCAGTATGAAACAAAAGGTTTCAGAAATTGTTAAGGAATGTGAAGTAAACCTGAATGGTTTCCTTACTAAGGTAAACCTAAACATTCTACCTTTAGGATCGTAAAAAAATTCTCATCAGCATCTACTTGTTGGAACACCACCATGTCATGCTCGATTGTATACACAACTCTATCTTGTGTACTGATAGCCAAGGGAACCAAGTGAAGGTTCAAGGCATCCCAAAGAAAGTTTCTGTAAGACAAATCTCTTCCTTACAAGCAAATAAGTGTGTTAGGAAGGGATACAATTCATTTACGGTGAACATCCGAGATGTAGAGTCTGATAAAGAACAACGCATAGAATACTTCCCCATTATTGAATAATTCAAGGACGTGTTTCCCAAGGAAATCCCCATACTACCTCTGAAACGAGACCTAGAACTTTCCATCGAACTAACCCTAGGATTAGTTCTTTCCTCCAAAGCTCCTTATCGCATTAGTGCACCAGAATTGGTGGAACTCAAACTGCAGTTGTAGGAGTTAATAGAGAAAGGGTATATTCGACCCAGTGTCTCCCCTTGGGGAGAACCAATTTTTTTCGTAAAGAATAAGGATGGTATGATGCAGATGTGCATTGGTTACCATCAGTTGAACAAAATGACTATAAATAACCATTACCCGCTCCCTAGGATCGATGATTTGTTAGGAGGTGGGAGGAGCCAAAATATTTTCCAAGATTGACCTGCGATCTAGGTACCATCAGGTACAGATCCGAGATGAAGATATTCCCATGAACTTTTTTCGTATGAGGTACGGGAACTATGAGTTTGCAGTGATGTCGTTCGGGTAGACCAATACACCTGCAAACTTTATGTGTATGATGAACAGCATATTCAATAAATATGTAGATAAGTTTGTACTAGTCTTTATTGATGACATTCTGGTTTATTCCAAGAATAAAGAGGGACACAAAGAACATCTTCACATAGTACTTTGAGTGTTGAGAGAACACCAGCTCTATGCTAATTTTAGTAAATGTGATTTTTACAAACCACAAATAAAGTACCTAGGTCGCATCATATCCGGGGTAGGAATAGTTTTGGACCCGGAAAAGATTCAAGCCATAAAGGATTGGCCTACCCTAACTAGTGTCATTGACATTAGGTCCTTTTTGGGTTTAGCTGGGTATTATCGAAAGTTCATTGAGAAATTCTCGAGAATCGCTTTCCTTGTGACAACTTTGCAAAAGAAAGAAAACAAGTTCTTATGGACTGACAAGTGTGAAGAATTTTTTCAAAAGCTTAAGCAGCTTTTGATGACTGCACCAGTGTTGCAGATTGCGGATCTCGATGGGGATTTCCTTGTATGCATGGATGCAAGAAAGGAAGGACTTGGAGGAGTCCTCTTGCAAAACGATCATGTGATCTATTATGAATCGCAGAAATTAAAAGTGCATGAGTAGAATTATCCCAAACACGATCTTGAGCTGGCGGCCATTATCCACACTCTGAACATGTGGAGGAACTACCTCATGGGAAGGAGGTTCCTTCTAAAGACTGACAATATGAGTCTAAAGTATCTATTCGATCAACCTGATCTAAATGAGAAGAAATACCAATGGTTGGCTTTCCTGAGTGAGTATCACTTTGAACTAAATCATATTAAGGGCAAAGAGAACAAAGTTGCTAATGTTTTGAGTTGACAAACTCATATGATATATGAGGTGACCTTGAGTCAAAATGATGCATATTTGCATGAGAAGATTAGAATGGCCAACAAGGTTGACCTGTTCTATGTGGAAATCATCAAGAAGGTCCAAGAGGACCAGTTGTTTCAACAGCAGAAGGAACACAAGGTGGATGAATCTAGGCTACTATGGTCCAAGGATAGATTGTATGTTCCAAGTGGAGGGGACATTCAGTCCAGCAACCTCACAGAATTTCATAGGGAACCCTACTTTGGGCACCCAAGATATCAACAGATTATATCTGTCGTCAAGAGACACTTATTCTGGCCTAAGTTAAAGGCCGACATTGCAATGTTTATTGCAAAATGTCAGGAATTCCAGCTAGTTAAAGTTGAGCACTAGCATCCTTCAATATTTCTACATCCATTGCCCATTCCAAAATGGACGTGGGAGGTTATCAATATGGTTTTAATACTAGTTTACCAAAAAGAAAAAAGCAAAATGATTCCATCTTTGTAGTCATTGACAAGATATCAAAGATAGCACACTTCATCCCCATAAAATCGACCTACAAGGATGTGAACATTGTGAATATATTCCTAAAGATATATTTAGATTGCATGGGATACCCAAAGCAATTATCTCAGATCAAGATGTTATGTTTAGACGAAAATTTTGGAGATCTTTATTCTCTTGATTAGAGACGCAGCTGAACTTTATCACTACTTATCACCCGTAAACGGGTGGGAAGACTGAAACAGTAAAACAAATTGTCGAAGACATGCTTCGAGTGTATGTCATGAACAACCCCACCAAGTGGGAGGATTATCTACACCTTGTAGAGTTTGCATATAACAATGGGTATCAGGATTCCACCAAAATGAGTCCTTTCAATGTACTTTATGGACAAAAGTGTAGGACCCCAGTGACTTGGGATAGTTCGGTGGAACGAATCATGTTAGGGCTTGACATGTTATTGGACTTGGAACAGTTAGTTACCAAGGTCTAGGGAAACCTTAAAGAGCGACAAGACCATCAGAAAACTTATGCAGATAAGAAAAGGAAAGATAAATACTATCAAGTAGGTGAGCATGTCTACTTGAAAATGAAAGAAAAATGGATTTTGTTGAGCTTGGGTAGGTGTGGTAAGTTAGCACCTATATTTTATGGACCTTTTGAAATTCTGGCCAAGAAATGACCAGTGGCTTATGAACTAGTATTACCTATGTACTTAAGAGTTCATAATATTTTCCATGAATCTTTACTAAAGAAATATGTTTATGACACTAATCATGTAATTGATTGGTCATTGTTATAGGTGGAACCTAAGGGGGAATTTTCCCTTGAGCCTTTGCATATATTGGACAAGAGAGAAGTGTATCTTTGGAAGCGCACTGTAGTGCAATTGAAAGTGTAGTGGAAGCAATTTGAGGTAGATGAGGCTACTTGGGAGAATGAGGCCACCATGAGAAACTCTTGTTAGATTTTTAACATTAATCTAGCATAACATTAGGATCTTTAACTGAGAGAACAACAAGCACAACAATCAAACACAAGAGACAATGAACACATTCTTTTTCCTCAGGGAAACTATAAATGGAGAAAACCCTACAACTTCCTCAGAGATAGAATCAGCACCAAAAGTGAAACCCAAAAATAGTAAGATGATCTCTCGACAGTAGTAACCTCTTTCTTCCTTGCCCCACTGTATTTCTCTTCCTCAGCTATGCGCTACAACTGAGTGTGAGTGAATGTGTGATAAATAGAGAGGCTAGCTCTCTATTTATACTAATTCTGGACTTGATTAAACCCAACTAGGCCTGAATTCACTAGGTGAGTCTAATAACCCTAGTGCCCTGGAACTACAGTGACTTTAACCCTTAGACAATAGGAGGGTTACCCACCATAACTTGACATGAATTGTTTACATTATAGAAACTCCTGATAGGAGCCTCGGGGAATGACATGACTCAAGTACATTACAAATACATCCCAGAATAAACATCGGGTTACAATACATAAGAAATACAAGTGAATCCATTCCAAAGTTACAATTACATCAACACTCCCTCTTAACTAGGAATGTATTCTCTCGACACAATTTATTAGCACAAGTCTTCTTCTCTGTATCATCTAGATCATCATCGAGTCCTCGTCATCTTCACCTTCAATTCATCTCTTTCTTCAAGTCACCTTCATCTTCCAGTCATCTTCATCTCAATCTGGATCATCATCACTGGATCTGGATCATCCCTCGATCTGGATCATCTCTGGAGCATCATCAGCGGATCTAGATCATCCCTCGATCTGGATCATCTATGCTGTATCATCATCACTAGATCATCACGGGTGCTATCTCATGATTCTTCTCATCACAAGAAGTTCTGTAGAGCCAGCCCATTTTCATGCTGGTTGTAGGTCTAGCCTCCATGTAGGTCTTCTTCCAACATTTATATCTGAACCTAAGTCAAAATGGACCACCCAACACTTATATCTGATCATGTAGGAACCAATCCTATAATCATATCAGAAAGGCACGCCCAACACTCAAATTTGACCATGTGGGAACACCTCCCATAACCCTGTCAAAAAGGCCCAACATTCACATCCATCAACCAATGTTGGAAAGGCTCAGCAATTACACTCAGCCATGTGAGGAACCAATCCTCCATGTCGAAAGGCTCTGCACTTACATCTGACAACCAATGTTAGAAAGGCTTAGCACTTATATTCGACCATGCAAGGAACCAATCCTTCATGTCGAAAGGGATCTGCACTTACATATGACAATCAATGTTAGAAGGGCTCTGCACTCACATCTGATCATGTAGGAACCAATTCTACAGTCACATCAGAATGGCCCTCAGTCCCAGACTGAGATTTCCTGTTAACTAACTAGGTGCCTCCATTCCAAGAATGGAATTCAATGCTTACTTCTGACCATGTAGGAACCAATCCTATAGTCACATTAGAATGGCTCAGCACTCACATATGAAATGGAAGGAACCAATCCTCTCACCATGACAGAATGGCTCAGCCTTTACATTTGACCATGGAAGGAACCAATCCTCTCACCATGTCAAAATGGCTCTAGGTCTCATCATTTCCCATTGGAGGGAACCTCGATCTGGAGAACACCAATATTCTCCCTAAAGTACTCGAACCTCACCATAGCCAATGGCTTCGTCAACACATCAGCTATCTATTCATCCGTCGCAACATACTGGAGCTTCAATGCTCCCCTTTGCACCATATCCTTGATATAGTGATACTTGATCTCGATATGCTTTGACTTGTCATGGAACACTGAATTCTTTGACAACTTCACGCAACTCTGGTTGTCACAGTGTATACAAGTAGCATCCATCTGGAGATCAAATAAATAAGGCGGTAGCTTCCTCAGCCATACTTCCTCACAACTAGTTGAACAAGCTGCGACATACTATGCTTCAGCTGTACTTAGTGCCACAAAGGATTGCTTCTTGCTAAACCAAAAGATCACACCTGATCTTATACTAAAGCAACACCCTAAAGTTCTCTTCCTATCGATGGCACTACCTGCCCAATCTGAATCAACATAACCCTTGTTATAGCGGATTTCACCACACTAGGTGAATCACACATTGTATGGCCTTCCCCTGTCCCGCTGCAGACTCATTAGCCCCTATGGACCATTTTTTGTCTTTTTATGTATCCTTGACCATCCCTAAAAAACATAAGAAAAGTGATATACACAACTTTTTCCCTGATAACCGCATACATATGTGGATATTCCCCTTATAGTCACGTACATCGGGATGTGTACATAATCCAAATACTTTTGGAGCGTTCCTTGACTTGGATCCGACTCATATGACTCCTGGCCTTCCATATACCTTGAGATCGCACGGATTCGACCTTTCAGTATCCCTTTGAAAAGCTATATAAGGAACCCATTGAGACATTGAAAGCATAATAGAGAATTGAGAGTAACAAAACTATAGTCCATTGTTGCCAGAACTATACTTGAGTCTGCATCCCTTTGTCCCTTGGAGCACTGTTGTGTTCTTCCCAAGCTTGCCTTTTGCTAGTGAGCTTGCTATCTGAGTGATGGAGGATTGAGGTGGTGGAGGCCCAAGTGGGGGATTCAGTTTCTCCGGTTTGCAGACGTGCCGTCAAAGGTTGTCACTTGTAATCTCTGATTCATATTAATAGAAATATCTTTTCCTGTCCAGTAATGTGTATTTGAATGAATATTGTATCCATTGGAATATGTCAAATGCTTTTACATTATTGATTATATATGCTAGAATAGATCTAACACCATGAAATATAGTATGCTTGTATTGTTTACTTGTTGTTGAGGATGTGCTATAACAATTCAAGCTGAAGATTGGAAAGCTCAACGGGGATCTACTTCAACCGTCCGGAATAAGGTATGAGGTTCGATCCTTTAGTGTTAGACATTGTATTTCTACTGCATATTGGGAAAGATTGATTTCCGGAGTCTAGCTGTCTGTTGTGGTACCCCAAGCCATAGGAATTTCTCTCTGTAACAGAATTGGTGACTCTGCTGGGGAGTTCCTAGTAATTGTCCTTTGGGGGTTGATTTCTTGGCATTCGATGTATTTGAATTGCTGTTTCTGTGTCGGGTATGGGGGCATGTATGCCTGGTAGAGCCTGATTGGTGTGAATTTAGTCTCAGCCTGTCTGTTTGCCTTGGATTTGTGCATCTTTTTCTTCCTGTACACGGGTTTGTCACTTACAATCACGTATACACGTGGGTTCCTCTGGGATTTCCACGTATACACGCGGGTTTACTACACACAGTCGCATATACCCTAGTTTTTACCTTTTTGTGGAAGATAGTGGATTGCTGGGTGAATTCTGTTAGTTACTGAGTCTCCTTTGGCATTGCCTGAGTCTGTTAATACCTCTGTTTCTCAACCAGAAACATTTTTTTTTAGCCTAAATTTTTTCTTTTAGGAAAGTTCTTGTCATGGCATCTTTGATTTTTTGTTTGAGATTAGTGCATTAGAGTCCTTTTACCTTAGTGCTTTGCTAGAATGTTGTTTATGTGTGCTTGCAGAGTCTGGGGTGGGTAGAATCATTCTTTTGCTTTTCGTATCTCTTTATTTTCAAAAAATCTAAAAACATTTGCTTATCATCATGCATTGCATTTTGCATTTTGCATTGTATTTGCACTAGATCTAGATTTGCTTTGGAGTAATAGTTAGGACTTCATATAGGGAAATTTGCATTCAGCATTTGAAGAAGAAATTGTGCATTTCACGTAGTACGCATACCCTGTTTTCATGGACACAATGCATTTGCATTGATTGTTAGGCGTGCATTTTGCTTCTTGTTGCATCATAACACCATTAGTTGCACGACCATATCCTATTTTTGAGTAATAAAGCCAACTAAAATCAATGCTAATTAAAATGAATTACACTCTTTTCTTTTCTAGGGTGCACCAACAAGCTTAGGTTTTAGGATCTTGGAATAGTTCATTGAAAGTTAAATCTCCAAGATAACTAAACAACAACAACTAGGTGTCTGTCCAGGGAGTGTGTGAAATCCTTGGTATAACCGGCGTTCTCAGGAAGCTCCTCTGAAAAGGGAGTCAAGCACTAGGCAGTGTGAGTGGTTGTTGATTGGGATAACCCCTGGTCGGTAACTGTGTAGCACCGGCGATATAGCCAGGATTGTATTCATATCTGGGAGCTCTTTCGGGAGTTTCGGGCTTTGCTACCCTGCCCATACGGTCAATCCCGCTTGCAACTGTCCGCCTGAGCGTTGATTATAATGAGGTGACCTTAGTGACCTTACCTAGGATATCGAGGGGGTACGTGTAGAGGTTATTCTGCATGTGTCTCAGCCAGGTTGGGGTCGGATAGCACAGTCGCTTTACGTATTGAAGCTGAGGGCCACAATAATTGGTTTTGAACCTCTGCTTGTGGTGACAAGGGCCTCTCAAGCCTCTCCTAGGTGAGACATACCGGCCACATTCGGGAGCTCACTTATCCAGCCCTTTTTTGCTTGCATTTGGCTTTAGATTTTATTAGTGATTGCTCTGTGCATGCTAGTTGGCCTAGGGTTGATGTAAATAGAGAATCTTTGATTTTTTGAGTCATTGTGGATTCGGGTGTGGTTCCGCGCCGTTCTCGTCGTTTAGCAGGACTTCTGCCATCTACTTCTCCTCCTCATTTGGGAGAGGGGCCTAGACTGTCCAGGCGGACTATGTCACACATTGATTCACACACCATGGGAGATCATTCAGAGGATACATCTGAGCCACCTCCTCCCATTCATATTGACTATGGGGAACTTACTCCTACATATGATCCTTCACCTGACCTAGCTGAGATCGGTCCTGTTATTTCCCAGATAGGATCTTTGCATGATAGAGATACTCATCCTAGGGCAGATTCCCCATTGACACGTTACCGGTATGGAATGCCGGATGATGCCGAGACTCACTTTGACCCTCCTAGCACTAGCTACGGTAGTTATGTTACGACTGGTTTTCCTATGCACGATTTGAAATTTCATGTTGAATCCGATTTTGAGCCTAGCACTATGCCTGGGGGCAATCCCATACCTTACCTTGCAGAGAGGTTTGGGAGTACTATTCACATTGCACCTTCCATCCCAGTGGTGGAAGCTCCATCTTATATACCTCCTAGGTCTAGAGTTAGTGATCCGATAGGGATACCAGGTTCCAGATGAGTGACGATAGGCACTAGTACATATCTTCTTACGGAGATTCCTTCGTCCTCGCTTTCGAGTTATTCAAATGTAAATCCTCCACCTTACTCATGTGGTCTGTCAAGTCGTCATGTAGCTACGAGTCAGGTCCGTACTGCGAGTACTAGACCAATTGTGTCTCAAGCCTACATACCACCTGTGGTTTCGGGAGGTTATGTTCATGTTTCTAGAGGTCAGATTGCTACTTCCATGACATATATCCCTACTTTCGGTATGTATATTCCTACTTTTGGAATGTATGTCCCTACCTATGGAGTGTCTCATGGGACATCGCAAGCAGTGACCTATGGACCCTATTATGGGATGCAGTATGGACAGGTTTCTACACCTTATGGAGGCGGGTATTCACAATTTGCTTACTCTCCTCATTACGGCTTTGTAGCTCCTACTAGTCAAGGCCCACCTCATTATGGTACTTCCACGCCACCCTATACGGGTCATACAGGAGGAGGTCACTATGGCCAAGGTCATGGTGGTAATCAATCCTATATGACCCAGGGAGCGGTCTATAGGCCTCATCATCCTAGGCTCCCTTTCCTCATGGCACTAAATCTACAAGACTTATCAAGACTTACGAACGATCCTATGGCTCATGACCTGGCTTGGCCGGCTGTCCCTACCAAGCTTCCTTCGGACATACCTAAGTTCGAAGGCAAACCAGGAGAGGATCCGAGTGAAAACATTACAAAATTCCACCTATGGTGCTCTTCCAATTCATTGCATCAGGACTCAGTCCATTTGAGACTATTTCAACGCACCCTTACAGGGCCTGTGGCGAAATGGTAAATAGAGTTACCTAGGGGTTCCTTTACTTTGTTCGACGACCTTGCGATGACTTTCCTTAATCACTTCCAGCTACCAGTACGCTATGATGTTGGTACTGAACTCTTGTCGACATTTCGGCAAGATAAAGCCACTTATATTTCTGATCATATTCAGGAGTGGCGTAGACGGAAGAGATTAATTAAAGCCTTTATACCGCCGGAGTTCCTCCTTGAGTGGTTCCTCAAATCTTTATTGCCATATATCGCGAAGGATGTTTCCACATCGAGAGTGCAGAATGAGGAACAAGCCATCTTTAGGGCGCAGGAACTAAACTTTATCTATGCTCAGTCTAGTTTGTTATATGAGATTATACCTAATGCTCCTCATTCTAGTTTCGATCCCAAGGTCAAACCTGGACCACATGCCGACGACATTGTGGGTAGTGCAAGTAAGAAACCTGCAGGTTCAGTTGTGAAACAAGTTGCTCAGTTGTTAATCAACCAATCTGCCTCGGGACAAGCTACGGCTTCGTCTCAGCCTGCCCAAACGGTGAATGTACTTGCTGTGCAATCGTCCGACCAGAAGGGTAACCATCAACCCAGACGTAATAGAAAAAAGGGTAAAAACAATAATAATAAAAAGGGTGGGAATAAAAATGAGAATGCCAATAATAATGACAATAACGGTAAAAATGCTAGGGGGGACAAGCAGAATAAACGTAAGGTTAATTTTCCTTGCAAGCTATGTAAGGATGATCACCTCACTTACTTGTTCCCTAGAATGGATGAAGCTTCGAAGTTCATAGCACAGGGCCCAGCTGTGTTAACGAACCCTTTACTGCATAACCAGAATATGAACTCGAAGTCCCATGATCAATCTAGTGATGAATATCCAGCTGAAACTAGTGCTCGTGGGTGCATTAATATGGTCCATGCTGCGAAAGTTGTGACGTGTGCAAAAGATTATACTTCGTCACAACCCAACCCAGGCAAAAAACCTGATTCACCAGGAACCCCTTTGCACATTGAGAAACCTGTGGATAAACCTGAGGCTACACCTCACATTCCTAAGGGGGTACTTAAGCATTCAGGGCATAACCCAAATGCCTGAGCCACCCAGAATTATTCAGTTGTCGAGGAGTTGGGCCATACTCCTTGTGCGATGTCTGCATTGGAAGTGCTTCAGAGTTGTTCGTCGCAAAGGAAGGCTTTGCTTTCTGCTCTTGGTGTGAATGGTGATGATTCTTCCTCAGTGATCAATTTTGAAACCGCAGGACATCAGCCTTGCTTTCCCTACTATGTGTCCCTTTTGGTGCATGTAGAATGTCTTAATATGATCATCAAGCTCACTGTGATTGACGAGGGCACTGCTTCTTCTGTGATGTCTTTGTCTTGTTGGAAGGGTCTTGGTTCTCCTGAGTTGTCAAAATATATGACCATGTTAACTACTGTTGATGGGAGATCATTTAGGCCACACGGTATCCTTCCTTCCCTTAAAGTCCATTTGGGAGGGAAGACCATTGCGATAGAGGTTAAGGTGGTTGATGCACCCCTTGACTACAATCTCTTACTGGGAAGGAACTGGATGTATAGTATGCAAGCCGTTGCGTCTTCCGTGTTTCGTGTTGTATGCTTTCCTCATAATGGGAAGATTGTAACGATTGATCAAATGGCATTCAAGAATCCGCCTGTTACTGCATCTTCGGAAGCTTCAGTTCCGAAAGTTGAACATTCCCAGCCAGCAACTGGGAGTGTGGGTGTAGGCATGTATCCATCCCTCATGGGAACCTTTAGTTTCCCTGCACCCATCCTCATGATAGGATCTAGTTTCGATGGTGCTTCGACATCTATGAGATCGGTGCCTTTTCGCACAAGTCATATGGGAGATCCTTGGATTATTCCTTCACCGAGTCCTTTGAGTGAGGCCATTGAGATGAGCGTGCCATTGCCTGCAGTCATGATAGCTTACCAAGCTAATCTCCAGTCTGCTGCAGAGCCTTGTTCTTCCTCTTCACGGATAGAGGAGGAAGACCCCTATGTGCTTCCGGCATGGCCAGTACAGTCTTGTCATGCCCACGACTGCCTTGATACGGTTTTCCCTTCAGATGAAGCGATCATCGAGGCTATGTCGGGAGTTGAGCCACCATGGGAGGAACTTCATCATAGATCATACTTCCTTCCAGAGCTTGACCTTTTGGAGCATGAGGATTATAGGGAGATTCTTAGTCAGAAAGTTGGTAGACCCATGGTTCCATTAAGCTCTCCTGGTCAGATGGCTGATGGAAACATGGCGAACATATAGTCAACTATTCCTATCAACATTTCTAGCAATCCTGGTACAATTGAGAATGTCTACATTGGGGCGGATTGTTCCCAAGATGAGATTCGGGAGTATACCGAGTTGTTCAAGGAATTCCGTGATATTTTTGCTTGGTCTTACGATGAGATGCCAGGGATTGACCCTTGGATTGTCGAACATGATATTAAGACTTACCCCAACGCTAAGCCTGTTCGATAGCGTTTACGCGCGGTAAATCCTAGGAAAGCACCCGCCATAAAGGAAGAGATAGAGAAGCTATTGAAAGTTGGTTTCATCTATCCTGTTCCCTTGACGGAGTGGGTTTCAAACCCCGTTCCGGTGGATAAGAAGTAGGGAGCGATCTGTATATGCATTGATTTTTGTGATTTAAATCGTTCCTGTCCTAAGGATAACTTCCCCACACCATTTATAGATCAAATTTTGGATGAGTGTGCAGGTAGCGAGGTGCTCTTGTTTATGGACGGATTTTCCGGATATAATCAGATCCAAATTAAACTTGAGGACCAACATAAGACCACATTTATTTGTCCTTAGGGAACGTTTGTGTATCGGAAAATGCCTTTCGGCCTTAAAAACGCCGGAGCTACGTTTCAGTGGGCGATGACCTTGGTTTTCCATGATCTCAAGTTCATTATCGAAGTATTTTTGGATGACCTCGCTGCTCATTCTCGCATGAGGATGCGTCATTCTTATCACTTGAGATTGGTGTTCGAAAGGTGTTGGCACTATGCTGTTAGATTAAAACCTCATAAGTGCATCTTTTGCGTGAAATCAGGTCGTTTGTTAGGATTTATCATTTCAAAAGAGGGTATAAGAGTCGACCCTTTGAAGGTGGAGGCAATACTTCAGTTGTCTCCCCCGTGAAATATTCATCATCTTCAGTGTTCGCAAGGCATGGAAAACTTCCTACGAAGATTTGTTGTCAAATTTGCCAATTTTACTAGAGGTTTCATGCGTCTCCTGAAGAAGGATACTCCCTTTGAATGGGATGAGAGAGCCCAAGAGTCCTTCGATGCACTTAAGCGAGCCCTAGCATCAACCCCGGTGATTAGTCCTCCGGATTATAGCCGTGATTTCCTATTATATGTGGCCACGTCTTTAGAGACGATTGGTATGGTTTTGGTTCAAGAGGATGAGGAGCTCCAGGAGCATGTCATATATTATCTTTGCCGAAATCTTATTGACGCAGAGATTCGGTATTCTCATGTCGAGAAGCTTGCCTTAGCTACCGTACATGCGGTTCAGCATTTGAGACATTATATTCTCCTTCGCCAGACCTTGGTTGTTGCCCATGTCAATCTGTTTCAATTCATCCTCACACGTAGGATGATTGGGGGAAAATATAATAAATGGATTGTCATCCTGCAAGAGTTTTATCTCGAATTTGTTTCGGCAAAATTGAAGAAATCTTTAATCTTTGCAGAGCTCATATCGGATTTTCTGAGCGAGGCTGAGGAGTTGGTATGTGAATATACGTTCGTTGATGAACACATTTTCTTAATCTCAACGGCTGACCCATGGTACGGGGATATCATAGTATATCTGCAAACGCAGAGGACCCCTACTCACCTCTTGCGAGATGAACGACGATGATTACGTCACGTCTCTAAGAACTTACTCATAGTGGACAATACTTTGTACCACCGTGGAGTAGATTCCCTTTTACGACGTTGTTTAACTCATGATGAGGCTGAGGTAGTGCTTAATGATTGCCACGGAGGGGCGTGTGGTGGTCATTTATCTGGGCTTTCTACAGCTCAAAATATTTTGAGAGCAGGTTATTTCTGGCCGTCGATCTTCAAGGATTGTATTGAAGCGGTCAAGAGGTGCCACCCTTGCCAGGTGTTCGCACGTAATAAGCGCTCGAAGCCTGCCCCGTTACACCCTATTATCACCGTCGGTCCCTTCACCAAATGGGGGCTCGATTTTATGGATTGCAACCCAGCTTGAGCTGGGGGGCACCATCATATCATAGTGGCTATTGATTACTTCACGAAATGGGCTGAGGCAATGCCTACAGTAAAATTTGACGGTGAGACAGCCGCTCACTTCGTATTCAACCAAATCATTTCTCGGTTCGGGATTCCGAGAGAGCTTGTCACTGACGATGGCTCGCACTTTCAGAACCGTATGATGGAAGAGTTGGCATCCAAGTTAGGGTATAAGCAAGAGCACTCCTCTTCTTACTATCCTCAAGTGAATGGACAGGTTGAAACAGTGAATAAATCACTTAAGTCCTTTCTCTAACGAACCATCGCACAAAGCAAGACGAATTGGCATATTATGTTGTACCCTGCTTTGTGGGAATATCGAACCGTGGTAAAGACTGCCACTGGTTTTTTTCCATATCAGCTTGTTCATGGAGTGGAGTTGATATTGCCGGTTGAATGCGAGATTCCTTCGTTGAAGTTAGCCGTGGAACTCTTACCAGACACTTCGCCTTTGGAGGAGCATTTGGTTCACCTTGAGCAACTCGATGAGAAGCGTAGATATGCCTTGGTGACTCTAGAGGTTAATAAGCGTCGCGTAAAGGCCCAATACGATAAGTCTGTCCATCTGAGAGTGTTTAGTGAGGGAGACTTGGTCCTTTTGTGGGATCAATCGAAAGAACCCTTGGGGGCAGGGAAGTTCAATCCTATGTGGCATGGTCCTTACGTGGTCAAGCATGTGTTAGAGAAGGGTGCCTACGAGTTAGTGGATTACGAAGGGACGGCCTTGGCGGAGCCTAGAAATGGGCTCTATCTCAAAAAATACTATGCATGATCTTTAGCCAAGGCTGCTTGTTGTATATTATTGTACAACTTTTTTGCATAGTTAGGTCTTGTTTATCGTGATCGGGTTTGTGATTAGTTTCCATTTATTGTGGCAAATGTCAATGGAATCTTCCACCTACATAGGATTCGCGGATGGTGCAAGCTGTCACACTCAACACTCAGCCTCAGCTGCTTGGGTGATTTATACTCCTATGGGTCGAGTACTGTCTTTAGTAGGTGTATGTCTACGGCCATCTTCCAACAATGTTTCCGAATATAGTGCCATTATCGAGCTTCTACGGGATGCCATTTCGCATGGTGTTCTCTCTCTTGAGGTACGTATTGATTCAAAGTTAGTAGTGTCACAGCTCAATGGTTTGTACCATGTTAGAGATCCGACGTTATTGAGGAGATTCTTACGTGTGAGATTGTTAGAACGACAATTTGAGAGTATAACATATATACACATTCCAAGAAATTATAATCAAATTGCTGACTCATATGCTAACTATGTGTTAGGTTGGCATTTGCTTCATTCATCATAAATTAATCATAAACACAATTTTTACACATGTAAATAGATAAACCGATCACCATAAAACTTTTTTATATATCAAAATGTGGTAATACATAGTGTCATAATACAAAATTGGGGCTTTGAAAGCGACCATCATATACACGGTAGTACAAAATAGATACACTCCAAGGTGTCTAGTCCTGTGGAGGTGGAAGAGGGTTGTGATCATGATATGTCACCACGGCTCTAGCTAGCTGTCGAAATAAACGCACCCATGCGCGTGGTACACCCACCACATGTCTCTGCATATCCTTAGGCAAGTCCTTGACTTGCGCCATGGGAATCCTTTGAGTCAGTCGCACGAAGTTGGTATGGATGCTTTGGAGTGTTCGCTCCGCATCCACACCGGTGATATCGTCTCCTCTTCCCCTCCATCTATGACGTGGGAAGCCCTCTGGTCGCTGTGGTCCCACATCTGCACATGAATGGTAGATGTCATTATGTATTGTCACCCAAAACCATGTATTTTTGATTCCATTAATCAAGAAAACACAAAAAAATTAAATACTTCAAAAATTTTAAAAAATAGTAAGGGTCGAGATTCGTTACCTATGTCTCCATATGTTGATCCTGGTGGTAATGGCATGTCCAAATCCCCCCTGGAAATATATCCCTGCATAAGGGTAGTCATCTATGGCAACAATCTGTCATCGTCACCATGGAAAAAAGTCTGCTGGATAAGGGTTGGCCACCCTACCACCCCCCAGTCTGTGCATCGCTTTTGCCCAACGTTGTTGGGCCGGATCTCGAACCCCGTGGAGAGGAACATCCACTCTAGGGCTCAATGCTAGAACACGCTCAAAGAAAAATGTGCTCAAAATGCTGCTGAACCTGAATTTTCGTATCCTACTTGCCTTGCACTCACTGAGCTGATGTTTCATGTTGCTCAGTAGTGAAGTGCTCCAGTCATAGATGGTCGGTGTCATACACTCCACCGCATAGAAAATCAGTGGACGAGAGGCCTGATGGAGTGATGCTAAGCCTGCTATCCTGCCCAGTGTCAGTAGAATGGCCTTTAGGCCCAGCACCTATATAGCGTTGGTGGGAACTTGGCTCCCCACCTTCTCAGTCTCTGGGTAGTAGTACACAGCTATGTACTCCTCGATAGTAAGCCCATGACCTGGCCCTCCTCAGGCATGAAGGTTCACCATCTCCCCTCGTCGAGATAGACCTGTGATAAAGTAGATATCCTCCACCTCAATGGTGAGGGGCATACCGTCTATCCGGAAGGACTCCAAGTCTGGATCCCAATAGTCTACCAGCATCTGTAGTAGTCCTGGTTTGGCCCTCAAGCCACCTAGGCACCAAAACTTGTAGAGTCTGCATCTTCTTAAAGCTTCTTGAGCCATTCTGTCAGCTCTTACTGCTTCCTCTATGTCACCATGCTCGCATTCTCGCCACTCTAGCACCATCCTGCATGAGAAATTGACCAAATGTCCATTAGATTCTTGTAAATCCTTTTGCATGGCGTCACATGTAGCTGTTTTGCAAACAGCCGTATATGTACGCAGTTTCCAGCCCCTTTTCTGCATATAGCCAGCCCTATACGTAGAAAAATCCTTGATACCCACGTGGGCTACAGGGCTCATGTAGATTTGGCCTTTAAAAACTCATTTGACCATGAAAACTTATAAAAATTATATTGAAATGCAAGCAGAGAACATGAGTAAATACCTGGAAGAAACGGTTGTGAATTCTTCCGGTTGGATCTCCTGGAATTTGCAGTTGAAAATCAGAGCTCCAATGGGTAAAAGTTTCAAATGATTTCTATTTTTTACTATTTATAGAAAAAATTTTAAATATTTGAAAATTTTTACCCCCTTTCCTATAGTTTTGACCGTTTCTAACCATTTTGGACCGTTTCTGACCTAATCTGTGATGTAGAAGACCGTTTTCAGCACCGTTTCAGCCTTTGGATTGACCCGTTCATACTGATCTTAGGTATAATGTCTACACTGGCATATAGGTTAGGTTCACCACCATTTGCATTTTGCATGACCTTATGACCATGTCACTATATCCTTAGGTACGAACCCACTCTATTATGTCACGGAACCTTCTTGTTGCTATAGAAGTGGCATGATATGAGTGGTAGAGCCTCACCTTACATGGGTACCCTAGTTAGCGCCTTATTTGAATTTGGTGCCCATGTCGATGTTTCCCCCTTTAGGGTGTGGGAGTTCGTTGTATAGTATTTCCATGACATTTAGCAAGAGCCTCATACTCCTCTTGATCTTATGCTGGCCATAATCCCCCGGACTCCCTTGTATCAAGTTGTGAATGCATTATCATGAGCTTTTCCTGTCTTATTGAGTTTTATGTCGGCTCCCCTGACATTGCGTTTCAGCCATATAGCCCGAGCTTGTCTCATGTCTAGCCATGCAGAGCCTTTCTTTATATCCTTCGCAGCTTGATTCCCTTTTTTACCGGGAGGGGATTTTCCCCCGAGTGTCGATATTCTACACATGTATCCTTGCATTGAGCATAGGTATGTTCCACTGCTTGGAACTAGTTTGTTTTCCCTCATGACACTCGTCTCCTCCTAGTTTGTAACTACAAAGCTAGTTTATTCTTTTTTCAAGCTTTTCAAATAACTGAAAAAGACCAAAAAAATAAAAAAACCAAAAAGCCGGACAAGAAAAGATATTATCTTTGGCAGCTGTCGATTCCTGTCGCCTTCGAACAGAGCACTGTATATCACATCCATTGGTTGGATTATAGTTTGACTTTAGGAGATGTACTCGTTTATCTGAGTTTATCTCCACCGACTGGTTAAGCTTCCAGTCCCTATGGAGCCTCTATTGATGTCTCCTGCATCATAGAGATGTCCCAATTTTTATATCGAGTCTATGCTACCTTTATTCAGTCACCATACGTCGTTATGCTCTTGTTAGAAGGAAGTTGAAACCTGAGTCGACCATTCCTCAGTTATCTTGACTTTGCATGTTGGCCATTCCCGGTACAGTTACTGGTTCGTGCACCTTATGATCGAGTCCTTCCACATTATACAGCCTTGCTGAGTACCTCGTGTTGGATGATGGGGGATGCCCTAATGCCCTCCTTCCAGCGGATTTCATCCCATCGACTTCAGATCATTTATTCTGGGATTGGAATCTAGAGTCATTTTGAGTGCCTTGAGACTTGCAGTCATCAATGGCAGGTTCTCTTGCCATCGACAGTTTTGGGAATACATCAATGTCCCTTGATCGATGGATTCTCTCAAGTGTTCGACCTCAACACATTTATTCACACTTGTTAGTTTGCACTCTAGTACCTTGATTCCCATTTTCATTATTGGTGGGTGATCTCGCGTCTGTTCACAGTATACATTGATGACCGGTAATCAGATGATGGACTACTATGTTCGACCTCGACACCTCTATTCGCATAGTAGGACATGTACTCATAGAGGTGTGTGTAGAAGACCTTCCATATTGGTGGCATCCACTATATGCTACCTCCTTGATCGTGCCAGTGTTCATGAGATTTCAGCTCTCGTGACTTGTTCCAGTATATGTCAGACATTTCCAGCCACTATGGAGATCTTGATCTATTGTATATCTTCAGCCTTTGTGGAGATCATGGTCCTTTTTATATCTTCATCATGGAGATTCTGATCTATGTATATTGTACGTGGCAATGACCACATATTTGTTATCATGTTTCATGCCTATTCATGGCCATTGTACTCTTATGTATCCGGGACTGCTATATGTATTTGCAGTTATATGCAGAGTTGTATTATTGTACTATGCTAATTGGGTGGCTGGTCTTCCATTTGGGTACCTTCATCACTTCACTTCTGGGATGGACTTATAATGTATTTCGGCCATCGTATAACCCCTCTGATCTCATACATTAGGGGGCTTCTGTTATAGTAGATTTCACCACATTAGGTGAATCACACATTGTATGGCCTTCCCCTATCCCGCTGCAGACTCATTAGCCCCTATGGACCATTTTTTGTCTTTTGATGTATCCTTAACCATCCCTAAAAAACATAATAAAAGTGATATACGCGGATTTTTCCTTGATAACCGCGTACATCCGCGGATATTCCCCTTATAGTCGCGTACATCGGGATGTGTACATAATCCAAATACTTTTGGAGCATTCCTTGACTTGGATCCGACTCATATGACTCCTGGCCTTCCATATGCCTTGAGATTGCATGGATTCAACCTTTCAGTATCCCTTTGAAAATCTATATAAGGAACCCATTAAGACATTGAAAGCATAAGAGAGAATTGAGAGTAATGAAACTATAGTCCATTGTTGCCAGAACTATACTTGAGTCTGCATCCCTTTGTCCCTTGGAGCACTGTTGTGTTCTTCCCAAGCTTTCCTTTTTCTAGTAAGCTTGCTATCGAAGTGATGGAGGATTGAGGTGGTGGAGGCCCAAGTGGGGGATTCAGTTTCTCCGGTTCACAGACGTGCCGTCAGAGGTTGTCACTTGTAATCTCTGATTCATATTAATAGAAATATCTTTTCCGGTCCAGTAATGTGTATTTGAATGAATATTGTATCCATTGGAATATGTCAAATGCTTTTACATTATTGATTATATATGCTAGAATAGATCTAACACCATGAAATATAGTATGCTTGTATTGTTTACTTGTTGTTGAGGACGTGCTATAACAATTCAAGCTGAAGATTGGAAAGCTCAATGGGGATCTACTTCAATCGTCTGGAATAAGGTACGAGGTTCGATCCTTTAGTGTTAGACATTGTATTTCTAATGCATATTGGGAAAGATTGATTTCTAGAGTCTAGCTGTCTGTTGTGGTACCCCAAGCCATAGGAATTTCTCTCCGTAACAACCCTCCAAGTTAATATTTTGATTTTCCTCATACTTGAGCCCATAATCAATTATACCCCTCAGGTACCTCAGAATATGTTTTGCAGTAATCAAGTGAACATGTCTTAGATCTGTCAGGAACTGAATCAAGGTGTTCACAACAAAGCAAATATTTGGTCTCATATTCATCAGGTACATCAAGGACCCAATCATCTGATTATACATCGTAGAATCAACCTACTTTGATGAAGCATCACTCAACAGCTTCAGGTTTGATGCCATAGGTGTGGCCATGGCCTTGCAGTCCATCATCCCAAACCTCTTTAGGATCTCTACTGCATAATTCCCTTGTTCGAGGGAGATTCAATACACATTAAGCCACAATTCCATGCCTAGAAAATAGTGCATCATACCTAACTCTGTCATTTTGAACTCAGTAGCAAGATTTGTCTTTGTATTAGTAATCAACCCATCCATACCTGTTACAAACAGATCATCTACATATAGTAGGAGCATCATTGCGTCGCCATCTTCAACCTTGTAGTAAATATTGGAATATGTTTTACTGTTGGTAAAGCCCAAACTCGATAGAAAGCTGTCAATTCTACCGTAACATGTCCTCGGTGCATGTTTCAAACTGTACAGGGATTTCTTCAATCTGCACACATGAGACTCCCTGTCATGTGTCTCAAAACCAAGTGGTTGTTCTACATACACTTCCTCTTCCACTACATGATTCAAGAAAGCAGTCTTGACATCCATTTGGTGTATCTTCCATTTCATCACTATAGCCAGAGCAAGTACTGATCTGATGGAAGTGTATCTGGCTATAGGTGCAAAGGTTTCTTCATAATCTATTCCTTCTTTCTTTGACAAACCATGAGCCATGAATCTTGCCTTATATTTCTCTATGCTACCATCTGAAGCATGCTTGATCTTGTAGATCCGTTCGGAAGTTACAAGCAACTTCCATTATGGTCTCGGGACAACATCCCAAACATCGTTCTTCATGATCGATTGATACTCTCCGATCATAGCATTCTTCCACTCTTTTCATTCTAACACGTCTTCATAATTGGAAGGTTCTTCATTGATAAAGTCACATAGTAAAGCTACATATCTAGAGTAGGATCTGGTTCTCTTTCTTTATCTGTGATTATCTTCTGGAGGCCCATATCTTTCCACACCTTGGATAACTTCTTGTACCCAAGTAGGTTT
Organism: Pseudotsuga menziesii; assembly: GCA_001517045.1. Taxonomy (NCBI): domain Eukaryota; kingdom Viridiplantae; phylum Streptophyta; class Pinopsida; order Pinales; family Pinaceae; genus Pseudotsuga; species Pseudotsuga menziesii. Next base: position 349,137 of record LPNX010142832.1, read on the forward strand.
CCTCTTATGAGGATTCTTCTCCTGAGGTGGATCTATAGGTCTTGGTAGTTCTTCAAATTCTTGATCTTCTTCTTGAGTTTATTCATTCATGATTGTATCATGAATTCTGGGTGCTTCTGCTTCTTCATGTTCTTCAACAGGTCTCATTCTGGATTTGTTGTAAGCTATGTCTTCATCAAATGTTACATCCCTACTATTTTAGATCTTCTTGAATACTGGGAAGTATATTCTGTAAGCCTTTGAGATTTTAGAGTATCCCACAAATATACCCTTCTTTCCTGAAGGATCTAGTTTTGTTCTCTTCTCTTTTGGAATGTGTATGTACACTGGACAACCGAATATCCTGAGATGGATGAATTCTAGTTTGTTTCTGGAAAATACTTTTTCAAGTGTCTTGTTTTCGACTACTCTGTGTGGAGTACGGTTCTGTACATACACTATTATTCTAGCAGATTCTGCCTATAGATGCATGGGAAGATCTTGATCATGAAGCATTGCTCTTGCAACTTCCATGATATTTCTATTCTTTCTTTCTGCAACCCCATTTTTTTGTGGATTATATGGAGTGGAAAACTCCCTCTTAATCCCTGATTCTTTACATAAGTATTTAAATTCATTTGATGTGAATTATTTGCCATTATCTGATCGAAAGGTCTTGATATTCTTTTCTATGTGATTCTCGATCAAGGCTTTGAATTCCTTGAACTTGTTGAAAACTTCATCTTTGTTCTTCATGAAGTAAATCCATGTCTTCCTAGAAAAGTCATTAATGAAAGAAATATAGTATACATACCCACTTAGTGAACTTGATGACATTGGTAGGCATACATCGGAGTGGATGATTTCCAAGATTCCTTTTTCCTTGCTCTTGCTACTTGGAAATATCTTCTTTGTATTCTTTCCTTTCGCACATCGTTTGCAGAGCCCTTCATGTTTTGCTTGAATGTTTGGAAGACCTTCAACTGATTTTCTTGCAAGTGGTAGTGCTCTATAATGCACATGTGCAAGCCTTCTATGCTAAAGTTCATTTGGCTCTACTATGTCATGGACCAAAGCTTGTTCTGGATGGCCCTTCAATTTGTATAATCCTCCTTCTTATTCTCCAATTACTATTGCATCATCAATAGTATTTCCTCTTTACCACATGAGGACTTGGCCATCTACAAATGTAACCCTCATGCCTTTTTCATCCCATGTCGATATGGATAGAATATTCTTGGTATAAAAAATACATCCTTCATTTTCATAGACTTTCCAAAGTCTAGCTTGTAGGAGGATTCACCATTACCTTTTATGGGATATTGGTAGTCATCCCCAAGTTTCACCTTATGGGGTGAATTATGTTTGGATAGTTTCTCAAAGGATTCCTTGAAACCTATCATGTGTTTGGAAGCCCCACTGTCAATAATCCAATCTTTTCTTCCATGAGTGACAGTTCCCATGAGAGCGGAGATCAGAACATATTCTTCTTCACTTGAAGAGTCTTCACTTTCTTGTTTTACTCTCTTCCTGGGATGATGATCATCCTCAGCAGTGTGAGCATGATATATTCGTTTGGATTTCTTCTTCTTCTTGGATCTATTCTTATTCATGGGACAATTTATAGTGAAGTGTCCTATTTCATCGCATGGATAACATCCGAGTTTGGATGGATCCCTTCTTATAGGATTGTTTTTCTGATGAGAATGCTTACCTTGGTGATAATGATTTTCCCTTCTTCCTTTCTTGGAGTGTACTATGAGAGTTTAATCTTCACTTCCCATATTTTATTCTCAAGCTGTTGTTCGAGCTTCTTCTTGTGAACATTCTTCCCATAGTCTACTGAACTTGACTAACCTCTTCCTAGTACAGATTCCTTGGATGAAAGAATCCCATGACCTAGGGAGACCATTCAAGGTTGTCATCAGAATTTTTTCATTCTCCACTTATTCATCTACTACTTCCAGCTGTTCTTTGATATTGGAGACCCTTGTGAAGTATGACTGGATGGTCTCCTCATTTTGGATATTTACATTCTTCAACTGGTTCCTTAGAGTCATCTTCCGATTGATTTTCTTCCCTTCAAACAGTTTGGTTAGGGCATCAAACATGGCTTTAGGTTTCTTGAGGGAGGACACCTATGGTATGAGGTGATCCTTGATTGAATCAGCACTGATCCTCTTTTCCGTAACCAACTTCTTCTTATGTAAGGCCTTGGCCTCATCTCCCTCTGGAGCTAGAACCTCTTCACTGATATAGGAGTCCAACTCATTTTCTTCCAAGACCAGGGAGATCCTCTACTTCAAGGCTCAGAAGTTATCATCTCCCTTAAGATTTTCATCAATCTTGGTATTATGAGACATCTTAACTGAGAAACTCAAATGGAAATACAAAATATTTAGATCTTACGAGGTCAAGATGTCAGATCTGGATTTCGAGTTGAAATCCTGCAGTGCCGGTTTAGGAGCAAATTAGGGTTTTTATTTTCCGAAGTTTTTTCCAACCAAATGCTTTGATTTTGATCCCTAACTTCAATTTTGGGGAGGATATCAATCTAGGCCTGGGTTCACTGAAAGATTCCTCTTCTGTGAAAATCCCTAATTTTTGGCAGTAGTGTGGGGTCCAAAACTGAAAAACCTCAGAATTGGGTTATGCTTCGACAAAAAGATTGACCCTAGGGAGGATATTTATTCCACCCTAATTTTGCTGAAAATCTATGGGGAGAGATCCACAAAATAGGAAACCCTAGTTCCCGCAGCTGCACAGTGTCTTCTTCTCAGGTTAGCTCTAATACCATGTTAGATTTTAAACATTAAGCTAGCATAACATTAGGATCTTTAGATGAGAGAACAATAAGCACAACAATCAAAAATAAGATAAAATGAACACAGTGTTTCTCCTCAGGGAAACCATAAATGGAGAAAACCCCACAACTTCCTCAGAGATAGAATCAGCACCAAAAGTGAAACCCAAAAATAGTAAGATGATCTCCCAATAGAAGTAACCTCTTTGTTCCTTGCCCCAGTGTATTTCTCTTCCTTAGCTATGTGCTACAACTGAGTGTGAGTGAGTGTGTGATAAATAGAGAGGCTATCTCTCTATTTATACTAATTATTGACTTGACTAAACCCAACTAGGTCTGAATTCACTAGGTGAGTCTAATAACCCTAGTGCCTCGGGACTGCGGGGACTTTAACTCTTAGACAATAGGAGGGTTACCCACCTTGACTTGACATGACTTGTTTACATTATAGAAACTCTTGATAGGAAACTTGAGGCATGACATGAATCAAGTACATTACAAATACATCATGGAAAAAACACCGGGTTACAATACATAAGAAATACAAGTGAATAAGTTCTGAAGTTACAATTACATCAACAACTCTTACCCTACCTTGTTTCATGATATCATTTAGAGTCCCTATAATACCAGGGACAATGTTGTACTAAGCGAGGAGGGATGTAATATCTTGAATTTTTGACCTACCATTTATAGGCATGAGCCTATTAATCATGATGATTATATTGATGTTTTATTTTATATTGGGTCAAATACGCCACTGCATATGAACATGATGATTTGTTTTGTATATTTGGCATAAGCCAATTGTTTATGATACATATGGATATATATGTTGGTTGTGTTGGGCATGGACCCTAAAGCACATGATTGATGAAATGTTTTGTGTTGGGCATGGACCTTGAAGCACAAGATCGATGAGATGTTTTGTGTTGAGCGCGAGGCTCTGGAGCACATGAGTACTTACATTTGTGTTGAGGATAAAGCTCTGGAACACATGAAAATATAATTGGAAATTTTGGGCATAAGATCCGGAGCATTCCATGTTGATGTTGAGCATAAGCTCTAGAGCATCGGATCTTTGGCCATTGTATCTCTTGGTGTATCGTACAAGTACATCCTAGCATTTAGTGTTGAGAAAGAGCTCTGGAATTGCACTATTTTTGTAACTCCCTATTGTAAGTGTTGAGTATGGGCTCTGGTAAGCGCTAGGGGTTACTGAAATGAATTAAATACGTTTTGAGTGAAAATGACTCGAGAAAAATATTGATCTCATCATACTTATTAATAACTGATTAAATGAAATTTTGAATTTCTGTATCCTCATATAGTATTAAAGAGATACCACGTTATACAAGGGAAATCCAACATCGAAGGATGTTTAGAGTTTCCTAGCCTAGTAGAACTGAACCATCTATCTAGTTGACCTTCATGAAGAAGTGTCATTAAGTCTAGGGATCATAATACATGATGCCCAAAGACAAATGTTAACAAGTATTTCAATACTATGTATTTTATACATAGTATGTATAATGAATTAATTATGATTTAATTATATAATTGAATAAGGAAAGAAGAGAATCTCCACCAATTATTATTTATTATCAAAGGATTAATAAATAGTGAAATATCTATGAAAGACTAACTAGGAACTAGTTAAAAGTTCCTACGTTAAGAATTGAAAATTACCCCAGTAAATTAAAAAGGGTTAAATCAAGAGATCAAGGATTTGTTGATTTAACTTCCCCTTTAACTGAAAATTCTATCTATAAAGACTAAAGCCAAGAAAAGGTTTGGGGTTTTGATTTTCATCTAGGATAATTATTATTCTGCCTGTTTTTGCTCTCAAGTGTTTTCTTGGAGAACCTTTCCTACAAGGAAAAGAGGATTGACTCATAAGTGATTACCAGTTAGGAAACCCTACCTTAGGAGATCTAAGCTACTTGCATGTTGGAGACCAGCTCGGGGGGATGCGGATTAGAACCAGGAACAGTTTCGGGTCATGGTTGTGAGGAACGTGGTAGTTCCCAAGTGATTTGGTCATAAAAATTAGAGGTCATATCTGTCTTAAACTGATAATGCTAGTTATTTAAAAAGTGTGCAGCTTTAGCCATCATAGGAGCTTCAGGAAGATAAATTACAGGTATGAGTTCTTAGTATGTCAAAGTTCATTTCTAGGGTAAATTTTGGTTTCTTCATGTAAAATATTTTATATATATTATTAACCATGGAATTGATTGGTTCTGTCCATATCTCCTAGGGTTACATTTCTTAAAATCTAACCCTAGATTGTCTATGCTATATTCTAGATTATTATAATGAATATGTTAGATGAATGTTTCCAAAGAATTTACTAACCCTAGGTAATTGATGTTCCACCTAGATTCTGCTAGGGTTTTTTATTCTCTTCAATACTTCCTAGGATGGTAAATTTTATAATACGCTGAATATAGCTAGTTTTCCATCTCTAAGTTTTGTTTTCTGTATTCATTTAATATTCAGAAATTAATACTTTAAACTAGGTAAGTCTAGACCTGCTATTTAATGTTCACCAATTATTTATATCTCTACTGACATAGTACATTTGTCAATAGAGACATGTTTCATATTTTAGTAGATTTAATCATGAGAGTAAGATTAATAGGATAAAATATACTAAATATATACATTAGGGTATTACTTATAACTAAAACTATTTTATAAGATAATTATATATACATATAAATAAGACTATCAGGTATAAACCTTTATGAAAATTATCTATACATTTTTTTCCAGAATTAAATAACCCATATAAAACCTTTCATGGTCAATATACATATTACAAATTTACATTAAAAATACTCCACATAAATGAAATGACATTATAAATAATCAGAGGAGGCATTGTGACCATCCATATGGTCCTTTACAATTCTTTGGTCAAAATTCATATAACAGAATCAATGGTTCTAACTTATCCATCTGTACACAACCATAAACAAAATCACATAACTCAATGAACATTACCTTATCCAAATTAAAATAATATATCTTATTCAGTAAATCATATCATAGTAAAACAACATCGAATCATATCATAAATCCATATATTGCAAACAGTAACAGGAATCAAATCATGTGGGCATGCAAGACCGCTTTGTTTTATTGATATAAATACATTTCATTTACAACTCATTACAATAACAAAATAAATCCTTTTTATGCCATGGATGTCCAAAACCCAAGGCAAAAAAACTAATAACAACCATAGTATAATATAGTAAACAAGAATCCGAATCGTATAACCTTACAGTTGATTCCTAAAACAAATAAAAGCTGGATCATAATGATTTGAATGAGGATCAATCCTTTTTCTAAATCCATTGTTTATATCTTTACAAAAGCCACAATATACACTAAGCATACGAGCTGTAATTTACAAACATGTCAAATGCCATATATTTAACAATGCATATGCTAGCATTGAGGTCATAAGACCCTAGATACAGCACAACCTCGGCCAATAACCTTTTTAAGATACAATCCATCAAAGATTAAACATATTTTAAGCGTTGTCCACTATGGTTTCCATCCCATGAATTTTCGCAGACCATTTTAAATAAGAACATAATACTATAAACAATAAAATACAAGTTATCAGAGCACTGTGGGAAAGGCTCATGCCATTTAAGGCATGTCCTTTACCCATGTTGTCCAAATATTACATTATCTAAGCTAACTAATGGAATTACACATAGAGCATCCGATTAGGTGAATCCCTCTGCTTTCAAAACCCCAACCCCTTTTAAATATAGTGCTCAATAAAAACACAGAAGGAAATTGCATACACAATTTATCATGCTAACCATTACCATCTTATAATAACCATACTTATATCTATTTACAAAGAGATCCCAAGTTCGGTACACAATTTCCATTAAAGTAGAGAACGAGGTTTACACATGCATGGCAATGGGCTATGGCACCATTGCAAGCAATGGTGCAACCCATGGCTATAAAGCTCAAAACCAAAATTAACGATTCACATAACGAAAATGAAATTACACAGAGCCGAATGGCATAAAGATCATTTCACAACATAATTCCTCAATATTTAAAACCCAAGTCTATAATCATAATCCCATAGGAGAAATCGAAATCGCTATAGCATAAAACCCCAACCAACAACCAGTCAAAACTTAGCTCTTCCCACAGTGCTGAAAGGTGACAAGTGTAAGCTTGAATATTAGGCTTACCGTGGCCTCAATTGCAATACATTAGATCTACAACGATGAATGGAGCTATCCCACCATCATTACCCTACTACCTTCAACCACAACCCAATACACGATAGGGTGAGAAGTATAACTATGAAGGATTAATGAAGCCAAGCATAGAATGTAGACATGAAACCATAGAAGCTTACCTTCAGGGTGTAGTATCCTTCACAGCACAGAGTCGAGACCCATTTTATCCATATACCATAAAGAAATGGCTAGAATAAATCGTGAGCCAAGCCCTAAGCTTGGGGCTCCCACGATTTCAAAGAATGATAAATGCACTAGCTAGTAACCACTGTTGAATTTCCAAACCCACTTTTCCATAGTTCAACGATGTTGCAATATCATGGTTTTTATTCACCATGCTAATAGCTTAAACCCTGTTATGTTATGGTTATACCATATCTTATGTCACAACCCAAACGCTATCATATGATACTATATTACAAAGTTTGCTTTATGATAGAATTACAATATTACATAGTCCAATGGATGCACTAGTCCAAAGTCATAGAACCATGCTTAAGTATTTAGATAATGTTTAGACCATAGGATTAGAACTTAGGGTTTAATTCCCCTAGTAACAAGGTGCTTACGCTTAAGAACCATGGCATACAAAGTATACCATGATAACATCTCGAACTATAAAAAATCCAAAGGTCGGCTCTTAAATCAATATATTAACTTGTCAATAAAAGAACATGAGATATGTTAATAGGTATAGTGAGAACATACATAGAACGTAAAATGTATTAATGGAATATAGACTAACAAATTCAAAACATAACAAAGAATAATTAGTTTATAGGAAATTTAGCCGCTGTAGCTACATTGACGATAACGACACTTTCCAAATTATAAAACCAAGTCGACAAGAAGCATAACAACTAGAAGTGGGTCCTCTAGGTTCAACACACTAAAACACGCTTTCAATCCGATCACTTCGCAAAGTAATGAACTACATAAGTAAAAGAGAGAGGTGCCTTAGTTCGATTGAACTAAGTAAGCCTGCGTAACCAAGTAATACCTTACCTCTCAAATCGTCATGGGAGAACTAGTCCCACCACTTCACCACTTTATTCGCATCAACAAAGTTAAGTTAGTTTTTATTAAATAAACAAAGTACACATGTGCGGGAGTAAAACAATGATCTATACAATTCATTAATTCACCAACAATAATAACTAAGATGTATAAATAGTTTAAATACCATAATTAATACATAAGAAGTAAACGAACTAATAATCACTGAATAGATAAGAGATTAACAAGATAGCAAGGGCAGTTTCTGAAGAGATCGAAAGTATAAATAGCACATGTAATTCCACATGAGTAATAATGATCCCCTTTGAGTGGTTTTTCACTAGCCTATAATTTTATTTTATTTTTCAATTTTTGGGGACATTACAAGTGGTATCAGAGCCCAGTTTCAATACTGAGAGACTTATGGGCACACTAGGCATTCATGCAAAGAAAATAAAGTATGATAAGTAATTTTTGTTACTAACATAAATTTTTGCTGCTATTAAAAATTTGTGTGTTACAGGAAAATTTTTACAACATTGTCCAGTTTATCAATACTGAGGAAGAAAATAGCCAGGAGGAAGAAATGACCATCCCCACTCCGGAAGTGAACTTGGTGGTCGAGCTAAACTCTGATGTGCTGAAAAATTTGCATAGTCTTCAAGCTGAACTGAAACATTTCAGAGAAGACAATATAAATGAAAGAAAGGAATAACAAGCTATAAATGAATCATTATTATGTAACATGACAGGAGGGAGCCCACAAGGTAAACCTATCCAGTCCACCAACAGATCCAAAAGAGAACCATAGCATGAGCGGACCAGAAACTCAAGCGAAGCAGAAAAAGAAGGTACACCTGAAGCAACTAAAGGAGATCATCATAGTCCTGCTAGTGATGACTCACTTTCTCCATGGAGAAAGAGGAAAAGAAGTGATGACAATCTTAAGGGAGAGTTTTGAAAAATAAGAGCCTCGACCTATGAAGGTGAAGTAAATATAGGAGAAAAGGATAAAGAATGGTTGCTAGGAATGAGTAAGTATTTCCAGGTTCATAACTATTCAAGTGTGATGCAGGATAGGATTTCCATCTACAAGCTGAATGGTAAGGTAGCAAGATGGTGGCAAGATTTAAAGCTCACTAAGAAAGATGAGCTGCGAGAAATAATCTAGGAAAAATTCCAAAAAAATTTCCAAGAAAAATACATGTCAAAAAGGTTCATTGACTGCAAGGTAAAATAATTCCATGAACTGCGCATGGGGTCGATGACTATGGACGCATTTATAAACAGATTTCTAGATCTGCTGCATTATGTACCATATATCAAAGAAGAGAACATGAATATCCAGTAGTTCCAAGGATGTCTTCCTCCCAGCTTTCAGGATAGGATTGAATTTGACATGCCAAAGACTCTGGATACTACACTACACAAGGCCTGACTTTGCTATGAGCATGGTAGTTAGGGCAAGAAAACTAGAATCGAAACAGAGAAAAGTCTAGAAACCTTTCTGATAACCACAAGCCTGGGTCAAACCTATAGCCTTATAGAAAGCAAAATAATAGCTTTCAAGCAAATAATAACTTCAACAAAACTACTACTAATCCTTATGTACTAGCTCCTAATGGTAATAAGCGAGTGGCGAGTGGAGCCAATGCTACCCCTTTAGTGATCAAGTGCTAGAAGTGCAACGAGCCACATTATGCCCAAGATTGTAAGAACAAGAAAAATGGAGTCTTGCATAACTTACAAGAAGAACCTATCATTGAGGATATAGCAGGAACCCCACGAATCTATGCAGCATTATATGGCTGATAGGCAGACCATCAAGCCACAATGGTCAAGATCAAAGGTAAGATCTTGAACACCTTTGTTTCAATACTTATTGACCCCGGTGCTTGCCGGAGCTATGTTGCACCAAATATTGTTGATTTATGCAAGTTAGGAAAAGTAAAGCATGTTAAACCTTGGGTGGTACAGCTAGAAACCAGTACAAAATGGAATGTTTCATAAATTGTTAAGGAATGTGAAGTAAACCTGAATGGTTTCCTTACTAAGGTAAACCTAAACATCCTACCTTTAGGATCATATGATATTCTCATCGACATGGACTGGTTGGAACAACACCATGTCATGCTCGATTGTCTACACAAGTCTATCTTGTGTATTGATAGCCAAGGGAACCAAGTGAAGGTTCAAGGCATCCCAAAGAAATTTTTTGTAAGACAAATTTCTGCCTTACAAGCAAAGAAGTGTGTTAGGAAGGGCTGCAAGTTATTTGCGGTGAACATCCGAGATGTAGAGTCTGATAGAGAAAAACACATAGAAGACTTACCCATTCTTAAATAATTCAAGGACGTGTTTCCCAAGGAAATCCCCGTATTACCTCTGAAATGAGACTTAGAATTTTCCATCGAACTCACCCTAGGATTAGTTCTAACCTCCAAAGCTCCTTATCGCATGAGTGCACCAGAATTGGTGGAATTCAAACTGCAGTTGTAGGAGTTAATAGAGAAAGGGTATATTTGAATCATTGTGTCCCCTTGGGGAGCACTGATTTTTTTCATAAATAAGAAGGGCGGTACGATGCGAATGTGCATCAATTACCGTCAGTTGAAAAAAATGAATATAGAGAAACATTACGCACTCCATAGGATCGATGATTTGTTTGACCAGGTGGGAGGATCCAAAATATTTTTGAAGATTGATTTTCCATCCTGGTACCATCAAGTATGGATCCGAGACGAAGATATTCCCAAGAATGCTTTTCGTACGAGGTATGGGCACTACGAGTTTGTATTAATGTTCTTAGGATTGACCAATGCACCCGCAAACTTTATGTGTATGCTGAACAACATATTGAGTTAATATTTGGATAAGTTTGTACTAGTCTTTATTGACGACATTCTAGTTTATTCCAAGAATAAATAGGAACATGAAGAACACCTTCACATAGTACTTCGAGTATTGAGAGAACACCAGCTCTACGCCAGGTTTAGTAAATGTGATTTTTACAAACCACAAATACAGTACCTAGGTCACATCATATCTGAGGCAGGAATAGTTGTGGACCCAGAAAAGATTCAAGCCATAAAGGATTGGCCTACCTCGACTAGTGTCATTGACATTAGGTCATTTTTCATTTTAGCTAGGTATTATCAAAATTTCATTGAAAAATTCTCAAGAATCTCTTTCCCCATGACAACTTTGTGGAAGAAAGTAAACAAGTTCTTATGGACTAACAAGTGTGAAATTTTTTTCAAAAGCTTAAGCATCTTTTGATGACTGCATCAGTGCTGTGGATTGAGGATCCTGATGGGGATTTCGTTGTATGCATGGATGCAAAAAAGGAAGGACTTGGAGGATTCCTCTTGCAAAACGATCATGTGATATGTTATGAATCACGGAAATTAAAAGAGCATGAGTAGAATTATCCCACGCATAATCTTGAGCTAGTGGCCATTATCCATGCTCTGAATATGTGGAGGCACTACCTCATGGGAAGGAGGTTCCTTCTAGATACTGACAATATGGGTCTAAAATATTTATTCAATCAACCCGATCTAAATGCGAGGCAAGCCTGATGGTTGGATTTCCTGACCGAGTATCAATTTGAACTAAATCATATTAACGGAAAAGAGAACAAAGTTGCCGATGCTTTCAGTCAAGAAACTCATATGATATATGAGGTGACCTTGAGTCAAAATGATGCAGATTTGCATGAGAAGATTAGAACATCCAACAAGGTTGACCCGTTCTATGTGGAAATCCTAAAGAAGGTACAAGAGGACTAGTCGTTTCAACAATAGAAATAATACAAGGTGGATGACTCCTAGATACTATGGTCCAAGGATAGATTGTATGTTCCAAGTGGAGGGGACATTTGGTCTAGCATCCTCATAGAATTTCATAGGGAACCCTACTCAAGGCACCCAGGAAATCAAAAGATGATATCTGCCATCAAGAGACACTTCTTCTGGCCTAAGTTAATTGCTGACATCGCAATGTTTATTATGAAATGTTAGGAATTCCAACTAGTTAAAGCTAAGCACTAGCATTATTCAAGATTTCTATAGCCATTGCCCATTCTAGAATGGATGTGGGAGGTTATCAGTATGGATTTTATTACTGGCTTACCAAAAAGCATGAAGAAAAATGATTCGATATTCGTAGTCATTGACAAGCTTTCAAAGACATCCCACTTCATCCCCATAAAATTGACCTACAAGGTTGTGAACATTGTCGATATATTCCTAAAATAGATATTTAGATTGCATGGGATACCCAAAGAAATTATCTCAGATCGAGATGTTAAGTTTAGAGGATAATTTTTGTGATCTTTCTTTTCTAGATTAGAGATGCAGCTGAACTTTACCACTGCTTATCACCCGCAGATGGACAGGAATATTGAAAGAGTAAACCAAATTGTTGAATAAATGCTTTGAATGTATGTCATGAACAACCCCACCAAGTGGGAGGATTATTTGCACCTTGCAGAGTTTGCATATAATAATGGGTGTCAGGCTTCCCCCAATATCAGTCCGTTCGAGGTACTCTATGGACGGAAGTGTAGGACCCCAGTTACTTGGGACAGTTTGGTGGATCGACTCATGCTATGGATAGAACTCTTATTGAACTTGGAACAATTAGTTATGAAGGCCTAGGGAAACCTTAAAGAGGCACAAGACCGTCATAAAATTTATGCAGATAAGAAAAGGAAAGATAAAGACTATTAAGTAGGTGAGAATGTCTACTTGAAACTGAAAGCAAAATGGAGCTCTTTGAGTTTGGGTAGGTGTGGTAAGTTAGAACCTATATTTGGTGGACTGTTTGAAATTCTGGCCAAGAAAGGACTAGTGGCTTATGAACTATCATTACCTGTGCACGTAAGAGTTCATAATATTTTTCATGTATCTTTAATAAAGAAATATGTTTATGACACTAAGCATGCCATTGATTGCTCGTTATTATAGGTGGAACCTGAGGGGGAATTTTCCCTTGAGCCTTTGCATATATTGGACAAGAGAGAAGTGCAGCTTCGGAATTGCACTATAGTCCAATTGAAAGTGGAGTGGAAGCACTTTGAGGTAGATGAGGCTACCTGAGAGAATGAGGCTACCATGCGAAAGGCTTACCCCTCCTTGTTTCATGATATCATTAAGAGTCCCTAGAACACCACGGATGGTGTTGTACTAAGCGAGGAGGCATGTAATATCCCGAATTTTGGACTTACCATTTATAGGCAGGAGCCTATTAATCATTATTATTATATTAATGTTTTATTTTATATTGGGTCAAAGACCCCACTGCATATGAACATCATGATTTTTTTTGTATATTGGGCATAAGCCAATTGTTGATGATACATATGGATATATGCTAGTTGTGTTGGGAGTGGACCATGAAGCACATGATTGATGAAACATTTTGTGTTGGGCATGGACCCTGAAGCACATGATCATTGAGATTTTTTTGTTGAGCAAGAGGCTTTGGAGCACATTAGTGCTTACATTTTTGTTGAGCATAAAGCTCTGAAACACATGAAAATATAATTTGAAATGTTGGGCATAAGATTCAGAGCATTCCATGTTGATATTGAGCATAAGCTCTGGATCATTGGATCTTTGGCCATTGCATCCCTAGGTGTATCGTATAAGTACATCCTAGCATTTAGTGTCGAGTGAGAGCTCTGGAATTGCACTTTGTTTGTAACTCCCTGTTATAAGCATTGAGTATGGGCTATGGTAAGCGCTAGGGGTTACTGAAAATAATTAAATAACTTTCGAGAGAAAACCACTCGAGAAAAATATTGATCTTATTATAGTTATTTATAAGTGATTAAATGAAATTTTGAATTTATGTATTCTCATCAAGTACTAAAGAGATACCACGTTATATGAGGGAAATCCAACATGCAAGAATGTTTAGAGTTTCCTGTCCTAGTAGACCTGAACCATCTATCTACTTGACCTTCATGAAGAAGTGTCGTTAAGTCTAGGGATCATAATACATGATGCCAAAAGACAAATATTAACAAGTATTTTAATACTATGTATTTTTTACATAGTATGTTGTTGTGCCCATGGTAAACAGCCTTTAAAAAACATATTTCATCAAACAAAATCCCATTTTGTTTTGATGAAATGTTCAAATTTTAAAGGGACAAATCCAATGAATTACCAGCTACTGAAAGGGTTGCCTTCGTTGAGAGACTGATTCGGCGAAATTCCATATTGTTGAACAACCTTTGTGAACTATATTAGATTAACGAAATCACTACTATGAAGTTATTATTTTGGGTGGATTTATACTTAAAAAATCAAAGGATCAGTATTAGTGATTCCCATACCTGCTATCGTCATCCTAGTTTTGGATCTTATCCAAAACATTATAAATTGATTTTATTGTTTGATTTTGTTACTATAATTATTTATAAGGTTACGATATTGGAATAGTTGATCTTGGTATGGTTTGTCACATTATTATGGTTTGCATTTGTAAGTCGATTAATGGTTATGAATGGTAGGGTCTTTATAACTCTGATAAAGCCTAGAGTGGCCAAGGACAAATGTCTTATGTGCCATATCCTAAGTTTACAAACCATCGTTGATATTAACTGTTTATGTTGATTTTTATATGGTTTATATTCCAAAGTCCAGTTTCGACGTGATGGTTTGTATTATGTTGTATGGTCCACCACCTTTGAAGGGTAAGTCAAATATATGGTAAGGGTGATATGTATTATGGTTTACCGTCAGATCAATTTATGCCTTCGCCTCCAATTTTGATCCACCTATTGTGAAGTCGATATGGTATCATTACACTGGTACTGAACCCTGTCCATCACGTTTAAGTCCCGGTACTTGTCTGCCATCATGGCTATCTGTCAATGGAACACCTGTTTCTGTAGAAATTCAGGCCAGCAGTAGATTAATTTTACCCACAACAATTATCAATTGATCATGCAAAATTGCTAACAATGGAGACTGAATATGGAGCTGTAACACAAAATTATATTAACTGAGTGTACAATATCCAAACCTATAATAACATAGGTTTCTGAATATATAGAATACATCAAGAGATCGAATGCATAAGGAGGCATCCAAAACTAGCATAAAGCAGGCTTACCCAAAATAGGCAAATCCCCCATAGGTGTAAAAAGTTGATCCCAAATCTGTCATGAGGCTCACGAATTAGAAAGGGTGCATGGGAAAGCTAATGAGTGATGGAATGGAAGCTCATACATGATTTTGCATGGAGGAAAGAGTGGAGGATGAAAGGGGCAAAAAACAAGTTCACCTCACCTAGTCTTGCTTTCATATGTGCCTTAAAACACTGAAAAAGCAGGCAATAAAGCAGAGAAAATAGAAGGGCACCTAGGAGGCCAGGAATAAAGTAGATTTGATTCCTAAGTCTTTCCCAAGTGCTACATGAGTCAAATATGGCAAGTTTTACCTCTATGGATAGGCAATTAGCAACTTGCACATGGTGGGACTCATAAACTAGGCAAATAAGACAAAAATAATTGAATTAATTTCTAAGTGGGTAATACTATGGGTTTGATTATTCTAACACCCCCCCTTAAGCCTAAATTTATGAGTAATAAATCAAAAATATAGGGCCTAGCAACAAGGCTTAGTCACTCTTTACATACTGCAAGTCCATATGAAACAAGGAAAGAGGCAAAACCAACTTGGGAAAATCCTCTCTTAAACATGGACTGTAAAACAAAATTGTAGAATCTTGTCTCCACTCATGCCTTTACAGCATGATCAGCAATCCCTAGTAGTGATTTGAGATTGCTGAAGGTCTTCTCACAAAATGCTTTGGTGAAGATATCAGCTACTTGTTCTGAAGATGAACAGAAGAGTAGGTGAATGGTGCCATCATGCACAAGCTCTCTGATGTAGTCCATGTGAATCTCAATGTGTCTAGTTCTCTGCTTCTGAACTGGATCTTTACAGATTCGAATGGTACTCTGGTTATCACAGTAGATGGTAGTTGAGTACTCAGGTTCGAAACCACACTCTCCAAGTAAACCCTGCGACCATAAACAATGAGTTGCTGCATTAACAACTCCTCTGTACTCAGCTTCTGTAGATGAGAGTGCAATGGCACTTTGTTTCTTGCTTGACCAGCTGATTGGCCCTTTTGCAAGCATGAACACATACCCTGAAGTGGAATTTCTGTCTGTTCTATCACCTTCCCAATCACTGTCAGTAAATCCAATCAAATCAAGATCAGATTTTGCCTTATAGAAGATCCCATGTGTCCTTGTTCCATGAACAAAGTTAATGATCCTTTTGGATGCTTTCCAATGGATCTCATGAGGCTGATCCATGAATATAGAAGCCACACTTACTGTATAACAAATATCAGTTCGAGTATGTGTCAAATACAATAAACATCCAATCAATTGTCTATACAGTGTATTGTTTACCATCGGTGGAGAATCATCTTCCTCCAGCTTCACTCCTGAAAGGAAAGGAGTTTTGCTTGCTTTGCAGTCTTGCATTCTGAATTTGATGAGCAAATCCAAGGCATACTTGGATTGGTGCACCTTTATTCCAGATTTGGTTTGAGCAATCTCAAGCCCCAAAAATTGACTTAAGAGCCCCAAATCTGTCATGGAGAAGGCTTGGTTCATAGCTCCTTTTAAGGAAGCAATCTCATCCTGTGAGCTTCCTGTAATGAGGAGGTCATAAAAATATAACACAATGATCATTAATGAACCATTAACAGACTTCAAATAGACATTTGGATCTGATTTGCACCGAACAAAATTCATAGATAGCAAGAAGCTATCTATCTTGGCATACCAAGCCTTGAGGGCTTGCTTTAGCCCATACAATGACTTTCTCAACCTGCACACAAGAGAATTGTTAGTAGAAAAACCTTGAGGCTGATGCATATATATCTCCTCAGTGAGATCTCCATTCAAAAAGGCACATTTTACATCCATGTGATGTACCTCCCATTGCCTTGAGGCTGCAATGGCTAGAGCTAGCCTGATGGAGTCCATTTTTTCCACTGGGGCAAAGGTCTCATTGTAATTGATGCCATGAACCTATGAGTAGCCTTTAGCTACCAATATAGCCTTGTACTTTAGTGGTGAACCATCAGCAGCAAATTTGGTCTTATAGACCCACTTACACTGTACTAGTTTTCTCCCTGGAGGAAGATCCACTAGCTCCCATGTGTTGCTCTTCTGGAGTGAACTGAACTCCTCCTTCATGGAATCTTGCCATCTTGGATCTCCTACTGCTTCTTCATATGTTTGAGGATCAGAATCCACCATCAAATAGCATTTTTCAGAAAACATAGGATCCTTCATGCACATACCACTCTCAAATTGAGATCTAGTCCTCCTTGCGTCATTGGGATCCCCATCTAGCTCACCTGCTGCATGTAGTGTCTTGGCTGCCCATTTAGGACTTGTGGGGATATTTGGGCCTACAATAAAATAATCTCCATTAGACAAATCAGAATCAGCATGTTCAACAAATTCTTTACTTACTTCTTGAGGTTTAGGTGGTGAAGAGGCTTCACCAATTTCCACTTCTGCAAGGGGTTCTTCTTCAAACTGAACACACCTTTCAATGAAGGCTTTGTTTGTGCTCAATTTTATCAACTTGTACCCTTTTGAATCTTCAGAGTATCCAACAAAAATACACTCTTGGCTTTGGGGCTGCAAATCCTTCCTCTTCTCTGTCAGGATTCTATCCCATGCCTTTGAGCCAAAAATCCTGAAATGGGTCAATTATCAATTGATCATGCAAAATTGCTAACAATGGAGACTGAATATGGAGCTGTAACACAAAATTATATTAACTGAGTGTACAATAGCCAAACCTGTAAGAAAATAGGTTTCTGAATATATAGAATAAATCAAGAGATCAAATGCATAAGGAGGCATCCAAAACTAGCATAAAGCAGGCTTACCCAAAATAGGCAAATCCCCCATAGGTGTAAAAAGCTGATCCCAAATCTGTCATGAGGCTCACAAATTGGCAAGGGCACATGCGCAAGATAATGAGTGATGGAATGGAAGCTCATACATGCTTTTTTATGGAGGAAAGAGTGGAGGATGAAAGGGGCAAAAAACAAGTTCACCTCACCTAGTCTTGCTTTCCTATGTGCCTTAAAACACTGAAAAAGCAGGCAATAAAGCAGAAAAAGCAGAAGGGCACCTAGGAGGCCAGGAATAAAAAATATTTGATTCCTAAGGCTTTCCCAAGTGCTACATGAGTCAAAGATGGCAAGTTTGACCTCTATGGATAGGCAATTAGCAACTTGCACATGGTGGGACTCATAAACTAGGTAAATAAGACAAAAATAAATGAATTAATGTCCAAGTGGGTAATACTATGGGTTTGATTATTCTAAAAGTTTCATGTACAGTGAAGGGATTCATATCATCAATGCCAGATAAATAATGATAACATGAGTTATCTAGAGTCTTCGACCGTCATTCCTCATTAATCGATTACCTCTTTGAGCGATAATGTCTTCATTTATGGCGAACTTGCAGGGGTGTAGTCTGCATTTGTTCATGGCTTATTTTGCTTATCACAAGGTTAAGTTTCATTACCTGTTCTTGCTTAGTCTTTACCCAGAGTGCTCGTTCTCTAATTTGTTGTCTTGTGCCGAGTTGTGTTATTTCTTCTGTGTGCGGTTACGTGCCTTGACACGGCCGGTCATGGCCCCGGTGGTGAGGGTCGAGCCTTGCGAAATGAAATTGTTGGATTCAAACCCTAAGATGTCAGTAAAAGTCAAGGCTGTTGGTTGGATGCCATTTATAAGGAAATTCTCGAATTCGAACCCTGAGGTCACAAGGGTTTTTGCTCTGTCGTTGGTTGATTTTCAGGCCGAAGTGGGTGATCTCCATTTTTGGGTGGATGAGCGATCAGTGGCGCTTGCCACTGGTCTGTCACTGACCAGCGAGAGATGGTTTAAATATAAGAGGATGGGCATTACTGAGTGGTGGTAGCTACTAAATAACCCTTGTCAGGAAGTATCGTTCCGCAGTGGAGTAGCTCGCAAGTACTTCAAAAAGGAGTGGTGCCCTGTTCTGGATTTAATTCACAGATAACTGACTTGTGAAGGTCACTTTTCTTCATCGTACGTCTATCATCTCAGGATGATGTCTGCATTTATAGAATTCTAGCTGAACTTACCTTATTATTTGTTGCAAAGTCTGTTTAAGATGTCTGCTGCAATTAAAAAGGGCCCTAAGCATGTTAGTCATAGTCTCTTTCACCATGGCTTAGTCCGCATGTTAATTGATAAGGAGCTGTCGAAGTCAAACCAGTCCTGGGATGAGTTCGTCGAGTCCAATGGATTTTCCCCTTTCTGCCATTGTCAGTTTGACAACCCTAAGGAATGCAACAAGCATAAAGAGCCGAGTCCTGTTTCAGTCTCTTCTTTACATAAACCCCTGTCAAACACCAGCAGTATGAGTCCTAAACATTGCAATGATCCTGTGCCTACTCCAGTGAGAAGCGCTGATACTCCTTTGGTTTCTAAACGCGTGAGGAGATTTTCATCTCTATCACCGATTACGCCACAAAACAATATTGATAAAATTTGCAATCATGGAAGAGACAGACCAAAAGCCAAGTTGGTAGGTAGATTTACTAGGAGCATGGAAAAAGGTAATACTATCAAACCCCCCGTGACTGATAATGTTCAAGTTGAGACTGTTGTCATAGATGATGAAGAAGCAGATCTTCCACTGCCTATTAATGATAATAATGTTCAGCCTGAGTTCGTTTCGAACCTTGTTGATGAGAGTCCTCCTGTGATTGGTAAGGATATTCCTGTGTTTGATAAACACGTTAGGGAGGATCCTGTTATTGATCTTCCATCTAAAGAAAAGTCTGTAGAGATAAGCTCTCCTATTTGTCGTGGAGTTGGGGATATGATGCACCCATTGTTAGTGAATTGTCTCTTAGACAAAATACGCAGGATGGAAGAAAGGGTAAATGAAGCGATAGCTAATCGTGATTTGATGGAGGCCGATAATCTTAAGTTAAAGGAGAAGATAGACTCAAGTGATAAGCATCTCTTGCGTCTAAAAATTCATAAGAATAAGCTGATTAGAAGGGTTCTGAAATTACAGAGTGAAAATGATAAGAATGAAGAAAAGGTTCGGGAGCTTAATGCTCAGGTTGTGCTTATGCAGTTTAAGGGCCAGTCGCCAAGTCAGTCGAGTGGTGTGCGCATCCAAGTCTTCAACGCGCCTGTAAATTTGTAATGTTTTGGGGTGTATTTGCTATCCGTTTCATATTTTTAAGTTTTGATGGATTGACGATCAGGTTATCTCTGTACAGGTATTGATTTGTTTTATTTCTGTTTATTATATAGCATTTGTCATTTCGATTTTTGGATGTGTGTTACTTATTTAATTTTCGTGTGTTGCATTGCAGGTGATATGGTTGTTGTTCTTGCTCGGATTTTGGTGACTGTCTATTTTTAGATCATCCCCCACATGATCGGAACAAATCGACTATCAGGCCTTCCAGGTGTTGTTCCATCGTTGATGTCTTCGATTTTTATGGATCGAATCTTTACCATTTTTAGGCATTTTCACGTATATGGAAAAATGACATGTCTTACTTGTCATTTTTAAGAGAAATTGGTTAGAGGATTTGATTTTGCTATCTCTAGTTTTTGTGACTGTTTATCTTTGGAGATTACATGTATTTAAGGGGAGATAGCATGTGGGATAAGGGGTCGATAGTTTGGGGAAAGGAGACAACAAGACTGCGGTTTTGATCTTTTGTAACTCGAGACAGTTTCCTGTCAGCAGATTCAATCTTTAAACTAGTGATAACTTATATATATGCTTACAGTTTTATACTTAGCACATGTGTATGCTATCCCTGGTCTTGTTACTATTTTTCTATATTATGCATGTTTGTCATAATCTCTTTTATGAAATTGTGCAAATATATTATGTTTTGGCTATTGACTTATGCTGATTATCGATCTGTTAATGAACGCCACGTTGTAAATTGATGACTGACATCATTACGTACGTGGTTTACACGTCTATTGTATGATTTTGGTGACTTCTAAATTCATTTCGAAGATTTTCAAGATTACTGATAGTCCTGTTAGCAGATCTGATTTCAGTTTAAATTTTGCATTGCTCCTGGTCAGGATAGTAAGTACATTAGGATGATATCTTTTTCTTTTCTATTAATTATATTGTTAAATTTTTTTATTTTAAACAGATGTTTATATTCATGTCATGTGCAGATTATTCTTTTCATTTTTTATTAATGTACAGATGTATATAATGTATCTTTGTTATTAATCAAGCTTGTTAATAGTTATTTAATTTTCTATCTTTATAAACTGATTTAACTTAGTTGATTAATATTGTAATTAATAACATTTATTAATTTTTACAGACATACATACATATCTAATAAATAATCAGTAGCGTTAGATCTATCTCTTAGATTTTTATATAGTTAGACTTTTAGGCTAACAGAACCTTTAAACCTGTCGGGAAAAACCATCCCAAATAGCTTGGAGCCTGCTTTAAGGATCCCGGTCTAGGTTGTCTCCCCCGTTGCGTGCATAGTCATCTACGCCCGTCAACAATGGCACTAGAAGGAGGGCCAGCCTAGGCAAATGGCTGATGAAGACAATCCTATAAATAAAGTTAATCAGCCTATCACCCCTCAAATACAGTCAACTACACAACCACACTCTCACCATTCATCATGAGTGAATGAAACCCCAGTGAGCGGCTCTGTTCGAAATATAATCTCTCAGTTCAACTCTCCCGGTATTCACCTACTTGAAGAAATCGACCAGTACGAGCAAGCCATAAACGAATCTCGTAGAATTTTAACAAGGGCTTATTCGAATCTCACTGGGCGCCAGCTCACTGATTTACCTCTTCCACAGATCACCCAGCCTCGCACTCGTCATCCTGAACCTATCTCGGGAGAACAAGAGCAGTCTTTAGGTGCCTTTCTCGATCTTCAAATACAACAATCTCTAACAGGAACCAATCATCCTTCCTCTTCTTCGGGACCACCTGCTTTAGGAGGGTCTGGTCAACCACCATCACCGTCTCATTCGCCTCCTCCTATTCTACAAACACCGCCATCACCGCCTCCAACTCCAAGAAACATGGCAGGTGTAAATCCCCCAAACCCTAATGCTAATATGCCATGGTTAGCTCAGGATGCAGTGGCTGTCCCAGGTGATCAACATCCTTTACCTAAGCGTCCTGAGAAGTTGTTACCCAAGTTCAACCCTGAGTCGAAAGAGACAGCAGAAGATCATGTCAAGAAGTTTATGTTAGATGTTCGGCTCCTTGATGTTGAACATGAAGATGTAGTCTGTCAGCTTTTCCCTTATACATTTGAGGGTAAAGCTTCGACGTGGTATTTTTTGCTTACAGCTGGTTCTATTACCAGCTGGAACTAATTTGACCTCGCTTTTATGAACAAATTTGGAGATGACAAGACTCCAACTGCCTTGGTGCTAGAATTGTCTAGAATTCGCATGGAAAACAAGGAAAAGGTCAAAGATTTCAACCAGCGATTCCTTACTCTAAGAAATAGGATCCCTGCTGCTTCAAGGCCGGCTGGGGATGTCACTATTGAATTTTACACTTCATCCTTTCCTGTGTCAATGGCAATGTTTGTCAGACAAAAGGCCAAACTTACCCTTGCTGAAAACTTTGAAGAAGAAATTAAGGTTGAGAAAGATATCTTCGCCATAAAAGCAAATCCTAGAGCAGACATAGATTCTGCATCTTCTTCTCGTAAGAAGACTGACATTCCTACCAAGAACACAAACCCTGAGAAAAAAGGTCAGGATTCATTAGACCTAGATAGCCTACAAAGAGTTATTAAAAAACTGTCTAATGAAATCATTGATTTAAAGAAAGGCACTTCTGAAAACACTCCTCCTAAAGAACCACCTAGACAACCTTTCAGAAGGCCATTCCTGAATACAGCTCCCAGACAGACTCCACCCTCTGAAGCTAATAGTGTTGATGAAATTAACAGTTTCCTCAAGCTATTAGTTTCAGGTCTAGAAACATCAGCTGAAAACGAAACTCAATCTTCAGGACAGAGTTCTGAAGGTGCACAAGACAAAGATAATGACACAGAAGATAAACCTCCTCAAGTTATCAGCCACTTCTGGGATACTTTAGAATTGACTGATGATGAAGATGTAGGTGTAGTCAATGTAAATCAGCATTAGTATAACACTAGAAGAAAGAAATATCAACCCTTAGGGGAACCTTCTATGACTACTACAGATAATAGTTCAGCTGCACAAACAAAAACTCAACCTGCAAATAGTAAATCTGCACCCTCTCTTGATTTAGAATACGATCTGATTGAAGATTTAGAGAAAATCAGGGCCAATATCTCCATCTATGAACTACTTAAGTTACCAGTGATTAGGGATAAAATGATGCAAGGGGTGTCTCCAAGTAAAAGTGGAAAAAATCCTTCAAGTCAAAACAACTCTGCTAACACTAAAGATAACCCAACAAAATCTTCAATCAATGCATCATCCATAGGCAAGAAATCTGATTCTTCAACTCCACCTTTTTTACTTACGTTTGAAATATGCAATCGTAAAGTACACAACTGCATGATAGAATCGGGGGCCTCCAAGAATGTTATGCCATACTCTGTATCGAAAAAACTTAATGCTGTCCCTGTGCCTTGTGATACAAGTATTGTACAGCTTGATCGTTCAAATGTAAAAGTAATCGGTAAGTTGAAAGAGGTGCTGATAAGGTTAGCTTCGAATCCTCAAGTTCATTTTATTATTGATATAATCGTAGTAGACATCCCAAAAGCATATGGTCTATTTCTCAGTAGAGATTGGTCTAAGAAACTGAAGGGATATTTTGCTACTAATTGGTCACACTTATGGATATCTCATAATGGTCGCCCAAATAAAATCAGAATTGATCGGGAATGCTACATGAAGCATACCGTCACCGAATTGGATGATTCGAATGAACCGGTATTATTCACCAACACCATAATGGGAAACTATATAGCAGATTCCTTCTTTGGAGATTTTGAAGCTGAAACTTCATCAATAACAGGTGCAGAACAGCAGTCTGAAATTTTCCATTTTTCACAAGTTACAAATGAAATTCCAGTCCCAAATGCGGCACACTTAGATATGAACAATGGTCTTTGGTATTTATATTTCGACAGATCTAAGTCAAAAGAAGGGGCTGGTGCAGGCTGCTTGCTGATAGACCCCTATGGGAAAAGATATTTCATTGCTTGCAGGTTAGAATTCGAATGCACCAACAACGTGGCTGAATACGAAGCTCTGATTCAAGGCCTGAAAAAAGCAATTGACCTAGGAGCCAAAGATTTGGTAGTGTTATGGGACTCTGAGATAATTGTTAGACAGGTACATAACACTATACATTGCATTGCTGGGCACCTGAGAAATTATCAGGCAGAGGTATGGAATTTACTATTATCATTTGAAGCATTTAACATAAGTTCCATCCCTCGTTATCTAAATCAGGAAGCTGATCTTTTAGCTAATGTTGCTTCAAGATTAATTCCATCCGAAAGAATGCTTACTGATTCTTTCTCAGTTGAATTGCTTTTCAGACCTTCTATACCTGACAACATAGCAAATTGGAGAGTCCTCGACAACGCCGAGCAGTTGATCGATTTTATGACTTTGAAGGACACTTTTAAGGATGCGGTCATTGCCGAAATGACTCACGATGAGGATCTATATCATTTTGCTTTAATCCATAAGCCTTGCTCAATTCAAGAATCTCTCAATCAGGTTAGTGCTCTTCCCAGATCAGTAATCAAACTTGAGAAATTCTATGACTTGAAGGATAAATTTAAAGCTACAAGGAATTGTAAAACTAATAGCTCCATCATGCAATTTGACATTGTAAATCTAGGTACTGAACACAACCCTCAATGTGTAAATTTGGGTAGTACATGTACTCCCCAGGATAAAACAGCCTTCATTAAACTCTTCAATGAGTTCAAAGACATATTTGCATGGACATATGACGACCTGAAAACGTTTGATCCTAATATAATGCAACATGTCATTCCTATGAAACCAGAGGCTAATCCTTTTCAACAGAAATTGAGGAAAATGCATCCTAGCCTAGAACCAGCTGTCAAGAAGGAACTGAATAAACTTCTTGCCGCCAGAATAATTTTCGCGGTTCGACATGCACAGTGGGTAGAAAATCTTGTACCCGTGAGAAAGAAAAATGGTGACATCAGGTTATGCGTCGATTTCCAAAACCTGAATAAGGTTTCAGACAAGGACAATTATCCTGTTCCTCCAATGGAGAAAATCTTGCAACAGGTCTTCGGATCTGAAATGTTTTCACTTCTAGATGGATTTTCAGGATACAACCAAGTGTTAGTATCCAAAACTGACCAGTTGAAAACAACTTTTAGGACTCCTTGGGGAACCTATGCATATAGGAAGATGCCATTTGGTCTAATAAATGACGGAGCAACATTTCAAAGGGAAATGGATATCACCTTCAGAGGTCTGATCAGTAAGTTTGTTGTTATTTATCTTGATGATATTACCGTCTTTTCAAAAAATAGAACTGATCATTTAACTCATCTCAGGAGAGTTTTTGAGCATTGCAGGAAGTATGGGATTTCTCTAAATCCTAAGAAATCTATCTTTTCAGTCACAGAAGGTAAGTTGTTGGGTTTTGTTGTTTCTAAACAAGGCATCAATATTGACCCAGAACGTACCCGTGCTATATCACAAATTTCGATGCCTCACTCAAAGAAGTCCATGCAGTCGTTTCTTGGGAAGATAAATTTTGTTTCTAGATTTATTCCCGGGTTCACGGAAATTGTTAGGCCACTTCAGAAAATGATCAAGAAAGATGCTGATTTTAAATGGTCCATTGATGAGAATCAATCTTTTCATGACATCCTAAAAGCTATTGCTGAAGCTCCTACTCTAACTAGCCCAGATTTTTCCAAACCTTTCATTTTGTATACGTTTGCTTCTGATTCTTCATATGTTGCTGTTCTAACACAGAAAAATCAGGAAAATAACGAAGCTCCTATCGCTTTTACGAGTTCTGGTTTGAACGGTGCAGAGTTGAACTATACAGAAGTAGACAAGCAAGATTTCCCTGTTTTCAAATCTGTCAAACATTTCAGGCCTTACTTGCTGAAGTCCCACACCAAAGTCATTGAACCATATTCTGCAGTTAGAAATCTCTTGGTACAAAAGGATCTTGGTGAAAAACGAGCACATTGGGTTACAGCGCTTCAGGAATACGAACTGGAAATAAAACCTTTAAAAATTGTCAGGGGACAAGGACTCTGCAAGCTAGCAGCTGGATCTTCAAACAGTTCCGAATCTAATCTGCACTTCTTTAGTGAACCTTCTTTATTTGAAAGGGAAGTTTTTTCTGATCTCTACTCCTTCTGATTCTTGGTATAATGATATTAAGTTCTTTTTATTGCATGGGAATTCTCCTGAACATTTAGACCCAGGTAATAAAGGATCTTTGAGATTGAGATCTTCCCCTTATCATCTTATTGATAACATTTTGTTTAGAAACAATTTCGAAGGAGTTCTCCTTCGTTGTCTAGAAAGAAATGAGGCTGATAATGTGTTATCTCAACTACATGCAGGACCAGCTGGAGGACACTTTAGCGGAGAAACCACGGCACATAAGATACTTAAAGCTAGTTACTACTGGCCCACATTGTTCAAAGACGCATATGCTTTCACCAAGAAGTGTCAGGAGTGTCAAAGAGCAGGAGGCAGACTGAAGAAGGCAGCATTACCCCTCCGACCGGTTATTATCGAAGTCCCATTTCAGCAATGGGGTCTGGATATTGTTGGCCCAATCACACCAGCTTCTTAACAGCAGCATAAATACATTTTCACAGCCACATAATACTTTACTATATGGGTTGAAGCCATCCCTTTGCGAGTAGTTAATTCGGAACAGGTGATATCATTCCTTGATTCTTTTATTATCACCAGATTCGGTGTTCCTGAATCTTTGATTTTTGACAATGCAACTTATTTTTCTTCTGTTAAATTAATTGAGTATGCATTGGAAAAGGGAATAAAGTTAAAGTATTCAGCAAATTATTATCCCTAGGGTAACGGGTTAGATGAATCTTCTAATAAAAATTTAATCAAGATTGTAAAACGTACGGTGGTAAATCATCACAGGAATTGGCATAACGCCTTATCGAATGCCTTGTGGGATGATAGAGTGACTCCCAAAGCTGCTGTAGGAAACTCTCCCTTTTTCCTGGTATATGGCAAGGAATCTATTTTTCCTCCTCATTTGTTCTTACCCTGTTTACAGCTCTCCCAGTCAGTGCAGGAGACACCATGTTCTGCCATGGAGCATCAAATTAACACCTTGCATAAACTGGAGGAAGATAGGGAGTTGGCTAGGAAAAAGTTTGAAAAACACCAGCAGACCGTGAAGCGTTGGTTTGATCACAGAAATTTAGTCAGTCGGGATTTGGAAGTAGGTGACCTAATCTTGAAATGGGACAAGGAGCATGAAGACAAAGGAAAACATACAAAGTTCCAATGCCTGTGGCTGGGACCATTTATTATTACAGAAAAACTTGGTCCTAGCACTTTCAGGTTGTAAACATTGGAAGGTGACATTGACAACCTTCTAGTAAATGGTCACCTAATTAAGAGATATTTTTGCTGATCCCCCTCAAGGGATTATCCTGTATATACCTGGTGTGGTGTGCTTGCTTGGTGGATTTTATTTCCTTTTCTTTTGATTTCTTTATTTTTTTTTCCCATATTCATTTGCTATTTTATTTGCGTGTTGCGAGCTTGATCAATTTATCAAACCTCAAACTGATGACTGCCTTCAAGTTCTGTAATTGATCCGTAAATCATGCACGAAGACATTACTATCCTGGAAACTGTCATACTGTTTTACTTCTTGAACAGAGAATGGTGTTTTCATCGTTCTATATTTTACCAGAAACTTTTAAACCATGTTAATATTAATTAATTATATCAGTCTCTGCAAAGGTTTTCCCAAAGGGATTAGGGCAGTACTTGGTAAATTTATCTATTTAAATCTTTTACGCCATCCCTTCTCGTAAAGAGGATCAGATTTGCCTCCCCATCTGCTAAGATAATCTCATCTGAGATTAACAATAATTATGTTCTTGACAAGGATGGACTTGAATATTTGTAAAAAAACAATCTGAAGGATAGAAGGTCTCATAACGAGCTGATATGTTCAGGATCATAGGTTTGCATTCAGTAACATTGTCATCTCCGGTCACCAAGCCTGAGCAATGACCCTTGGACAGAAAATCTCTGAGGGATGAAAGGTCTCATCACGAGCCGGTTCATTTTACTGTAATGCAAACTGGTGACTGGCATGGTTACTATCTGGTTACCAAGCCTGAACCATGGCCTTCATGAGTAATAAAATTAAAAGAAAATAATGGTAACAGTTCACCCCGACCAGAATTGTATATTTATAACTAGCAGATGGGATACTGGAATTCTATGGGTTTTGAAGCAACCCTGTCGAGGCTATGGATGCCTACTGGCAGCAGGGCCATGCTTGTGGTATTGAGATTTTTTCTTCAAGACTAATCCATTTGCTGTCTTACTCTTTAAGGACTGATTTTTGTTAGAAACCTAATTTTTATCAAAAGAATGACTGAAACTGTAATTTTCTGGTAATTTTTAGAAATGTGAAATACTTGAATCTGTTTGAGATGTTAAAATAGTGATCTCTATATAATGGCTCATATTAAGGATTTAATTTCTTTGTTCGCATGATTTCAGGTCAAATAACAGAGATAACTGTTCCACCCAGCAAGTCGCCATCTGTTGTGCCCTTGCTCAACAGCCTTTATAAAAACATATTTCATCAAACAAAATCCCATTTTTTTTTGATGAAATGTTCAAATTTTAAAGGGACAAATCCAATGAATTACCAGCTACTGAAAGGGTGGCCTTCGTTGAGCTACTGATTCGGCGAAATTCCATATTGTTGAACAACCTTTGTGAACTATATTATATTAACGAAATCACTACTATGAACTTATTATTTTGGGTGGATTTATATTTAAAAAATCAAAGGATGGGTATTAGTGATTCCCATACCGACGATCGTCATCCTAGTCTTGGATCTTATCCAAAACATTATAAATTGATTTTATTGTTTGATTTTGTTACTATAATTATTTATAAGGTTACGATATTGGAATAGTTGATCTTGGTATGGTTTGTCACATTATTATGGTTTTCATTTGTAAGTCGATTAATGGTTATGAATGGTCGGGTCTTTATAACTCTGATAAAGCCTAGAGTGGCCAAGGACAAATGTCTTACGTGCCATATCCTAAGTTTACAAACCATCGTTGATATTAACTATTTATGTTGATTTTTATATGGTTTATATTCCAAAGTCCAGTTTCAACGTGATGGTTTGTATTATGTTGTATGGTCCGCCACCTTTGAAGGGTAAGTCGAATCTATGATAAGGGTGATATGTATTATGGTTTATCGTCAGATCAATTTATGCCGTCGCCTCCAATTTTGATCCACCTGTTGTGAAGTCGATATGGTATCATTACACTGGTACTGAATGCTGTCCATCACGTTTAATTCCCGGTACTTGTCTTCCATCGCGGCTATCTGTCAATGGAACACCTATTTCATGTACAGCGAACGGCTTCATATCATCAATGCCGGATAAATAATGATAACATGAGTTATCTGGAGTCTTCGACTGTCATTCCTCATTAATCGATTACCTCTCTGAGCGATAATGTCTTCGTTTATGCCGAACTTGCAGGGGTGTATTCTGCGTTTGTTCATGGCATATTTTGCTTAACACAAGGTTAAGTTTCATTACCTGTTCTTGCTCAGTCTTTACTCGGAGTGCTCATTCTCTAATTTGTTGTCTTGTGCCGAGTTGTGGTATTTGTTCTGTGTGCGGTTACGTGCCTTGACACGGCCGTTCATGGCCCCGGTGGTGAGGGTCGAGCCTTGCGAAATGAAATTGCTAGATTCAAACCCTGATCTGTCAGCAAAATTCGAGGCTGTTGGTTGGATGCCGTTTATAAGGAAATTCTTGGATTCGAACCCCGAAGTCACGCGAGTTTTTGCTCTGTCATTGGTTGATTTTCAGGCCGAAGTGGGTGATCTCCATTTTCGGGTGGACGAGCGATCAGTGGCGCTTGCCACTGGTCTGTCACTGACCGATGAGAGATGGTTTAAATATAAGAGGATGGACATTACTGAGTGGCAGCAGCTACTAAAGAACCCTTGTCAAGAAGTATCGTTTCGCAGTGGAGTAGCTCGCAAGTACTTCAAAAAGGAGTGGCGCCCTGTTCTGGATTTAATTCACAGATACCTGACTTGTGAAGGTCGCTTGTCTTCAGCATACATCTATCATCTCAGGCTGATGTCTACATTTATAGATTTCCCGCTGAAATTATTTTATTATTTGTTGCAAAGTCTGTTTAAGATGTCTGCTGCAATTAAAAAGGGTCCTAAGCATGTTATTCATAGTCTCTTTCACCATGGATTAGTCCGCATTTTAGTTGATAAGGATATGTCCAAGTCAAACCGGTCCTGGGATGAGTTCATCTAGTCCAATGGCCTTTCCCCTTTCTGCCATTGTAAGTTTGACAACCCTGAGGAATGCAACAAGCATAAAGAGTCGAGTCCTGTTTCAGTCTCTTTTTTACGTAAACCCCTGTCAAACACCGGTCGTATGAGTCCTGAACCTTGCAATGATCCTGTGCCTACTCTAGTGAGAAGCGTTGATACTCCTCTGGTTTCTAAACGCGTGAGGATATTTTCATCTCTGTCATCGATTATGCCACAAAACAATATTGATAAAATTTGCAATCATGGAAGAGACAG
This sequence comes from Pseudotsuga menziesii, assembly GCA_001517045.1. Classification (NCBI taxonomy): domain Eukaryota; kingdom Viridiplantae; phylum Streptophyta; class Pinopsida; order Pinales; family Pinaceae; genus Pseudotsuga; species Pseudotsuga menziesii. The sequence continues at coordinate 380,127 of LPNX010142832.1, forward strand.
ACCGAAAGCCAAGTTGGTAGGTAGATTTACTAGGAGCATGGCAAAAGGTAATACTGTCAAACCCCCCGTGACTGATAATGTTCAGGTTGAGACTGTTGTCATAGATGATGAAGAAGCAGATCTTCCACTATTTGTTAATGATAATAATTTTCAGCCTGAGTTCGTTTCGAACCTTGTTGATGAGAGTCCTCCTGTGATTGGTAAGGATATTCCTGTGTTTGATAAAGACGTTCAGGAGGATCCTGTTATTGATCTTCCATCTAAAGAAAATTCTGTAGAGACAAGCTCGCCTGTTTTTTGTGGAGTTGGGGATATGATGCACCCATTGTTTGTGAATTGTCTCTTACACAAAATACGCAGGATGGAAGAAAGGGTAAATGAAGAGATAGATAATCGTGATTTGATGGAGGCCGATAATATTAAGTTAAAGGAGAAGATAGACTCAAGTGATAAGCATCTCTTGCGTCTAAAAAATCATAAGAATAAGCTGATTAGAAGGGTTCTGAAATTACAGAGCGAAAATGATAAGAACGAAGAAAAGGTTTGGGAGCTTAATGCTCAGTTTGCGCTTATGCAGTTTAAGGGTCGGTTGCCAAGTCAGTCGAGTGGTGTGAACATCCAAGTCTTCAACGTGCCTATAAATTTGTAATGTTTTTGTGTGTATTTTCTATCTGTTTCATATTTTTAAGTTTTGATGGATTGACGATCATGTTATCTCTGTACACGCATTGATTTGTTTTATTTCTGTTTATTATATAGCATTTGTCATTTCGATTTTTGGATCTGTGTTACTTATTTAATTTTCGTGTGTTGCATTGCAGGCAATATGGTTGCTGTTCTTGCTCGGATTTTGTTGACTTTCTGTTTTTAGATCATCCCCCACATGATCGGAACAAATCAACTATCAGGCTTTCCAGTTGTTGTTCCATCGTTGAAGTCTACGATTTTTATGGATCGAATCTTTACCATTTTTAGGCATTTTCATGTATATGGAAAAATGACATGTCTTACTTGTCATTTTTAAGAGAAATTGGTTAGAGGATTTGATTTTTCTATCTCTAGTTTTTGGCATTGTTTATGTTTGGAGATTACATGTATTTAAGGGGAGATAGCATGTGGGATAAGGGGTCGATAGTTTGGGGAAAGGAGACAACAAGACTGCGGTTTTGATCTTTTGTAACTCGAGGCAGTTTCCTGTCAACAGATACAATCTTTAAACTGGTGATAACTTATATATATGCTTACAGTTTTATACTTAGCACATGTGTATGCTATCCCTGGTCTTGTTACTGTTTTTCTATATTATGCATGTTTGTCATAATATCTTTTATGAAATTGTGCAAATATATTATGTTTTGGATATTGACTTATGTTGATTATCGATCTGTTAATGAACGCCACGTTGTAAATTGATGACTAACATCGTTACGTACATGGTTTACACGTCTATTGTATGATTTTGGTGACTTCTAAATTCATTTCGAATATTTTCAATATTATTGATAGTCCTGTTAGCAGATCTGATTTCAGTTTAAATTTCGCATTGCTCCTAATCATGATAGTACGTCGGTTAGGATGATATGTTTTTCTTTTCTGTTAATTATATTGTTAAATTTTTTTATTTGAAACAGATGTTTATATTCATGTCATATGCAGATTATTCTTTTCATTTTTTATTAATGTACAGATGTATATAATGTATCTTTGTTATTAATCAGGCTTGTTAATAGTTATTTAATTTTCTATCTTTATAAACTGATTTAACTTAGTTGATTAATACTGTAATTAATAACATTTCTTAATTTGTACAGACATAGATACATATCTGATAAATAATCAGTAGTGTTAGATCTATCTCTTAGATTTTTATATAGTTAGACTTTCAGGCTAATAGAGCCTTTAAACCTGTCGGGAACAACCATCCCAAACAGCTTGGAGCCTGCTTTAAGGATCCCGGTCTGGGTTGTCTCCCCCGTTGCGTGCATAGTCATCTACGCCAGTCAACATATGTATAAAGAATTAATTATGATTTAATTATATAATTGAATAAGGAAATAAAATAAGCTCCACCAGTTATTATTTATTATTAAAGGATTAATAAATAGTGAAATATCTATGAAAGACTAACTAGGGACTAGTTTAAAGTTCCTAGGTTAAGAATTTAAAATTACCCTAGTAAGTTAAAAAGGGTTAAATCAAGAAATCAAGGATTTATTGATTTAACTACCCCTTTGACTAAAAAGTCTTTCTATAGAGACTCAAGCCAAGCAAAGGCTTGGGGTTCCAATTTTCGTCTAGGAGAATTATTATTGTGCCTATTTTTGCTCTCAAGTGTTTTCTTGGAGAAAATTTCGTGCAAGGAAAAGAGGACTGATTCAGAACTGATTACCAGTTAGGGAACCCTACCTTAGGAGCTCTAAGCTGCTTGCATGTTGGAATCTAGCTCGGGGGGATCTGGATTAGATACAGGAATGGATCTAGGTAATGGTTGGAGGAACATGGTAGTTCCAAAGTGAATTGGTCATCAAAATAAGAGGTCATATCCATCTTAAATTGATAATGTTGGTTATTTAAAAAGTGTGCAGGTTCAGCCATTAAAGGAGATTCAGGAAGATAAATTACAGGTATGAGTTCTTAGCATGTCAAAGTTCATTTCTAGGGTAAATGCCGACTACTTTATGTAAAATATTTTATATATATTATTAACACTAGAATTGATTGGTTCTATCCATATCTCCTAGGGTTACATTTCTTAAAATTAAACCCTATAGTGTCTACGTTATCTTCTAGATTATTATTATGAATATGTTAGATGAATGTTTTCGAAGAATTTACTAACCCTAGGTAATTGATGTTATTCCTAGATTCTGGTAGGGTTTTTTATTCTCTTCAACACTTCCTAGGATGTTAAATATTATCATAGGCTGAATATAGCTAGTTTTCCATCTCTAAATATTGTTTTATGTATTCATTTAATATTCATAAATTAATACTGTAAACTAGGTAAGTCTAGACCTTCTATTTAATGTTCACCTATTATTTATATCTCTATTGACATATTACATTTGTGAGTAGAGACATGTTTCATATTTTAGTAGATTTAATCATAAGAGCAAGATTAAGAGGATTAAATATACTAAATAGATACATTAGGGTATTACTTATAACTAGAACTATTTTATAAGATAATTATATATACATATAAATAATACTATCACGTATAAACCTTTATGAAAATTATCTATACATTTGTTTCCATAAATAAATAACCCATATAAGACCCTTTAAGGTCAGTATCCATATTACAAATTTAGATTAAAAATAATCCACATAAATGAAACGACATTATAAATAATCAGAGGAGGCATTGTGACCATCCATGTAGTCCATTACAATTGTTTGGTCAAAATTCATATAACAGAATCCATGGTTCTAAATTATCCATCTATACACAACCATAAACAAAATCACATAACTTAACGAATATTACCTTATCCAAATTAAAATAATATATCTTATTGAGTAAATCCTATCATAGTAAAACAACATCAAATCATATCATAAATCCATATATTGCAAAGACTAACAAGAATCAAATCTTGTGGGTGTGCAAGTTTGTTTTATTGATTTAAATACATTTCATTTACAACTCATTACAATAAAAAAACAAACTTTTTTTATGCCTATAGAGGTTACGACATCGAATCCCATGGATGTCCAAAACTCAAGGAAAAAACAGTAATAACAACCATAGTATAATATAGTAAACAAGAATCCAAATCGTATAACCTTACGGCTGATTCCCAAAAACAAATAAAATCTGGATCATAATGATTTCAACAATGATCAATCCTTTTTATAAATCCATTGTTTATATCTCTACACAGGCCACGTATACACTAAGAATATGAGCTGTAATTTACAAACATGTCAAATGCCATATAATTAACAATGCATACGCTAGCACTGAGGTTGTAAGACCCTAGCTATACCATGACCTCGGCCAATAAACTTTTTAATACATATTCCATCGAATACTAAACCTACTATATGCATTGGCCACCGTGGTTTCCATCCCATGGATTTCCAAAAACCATTTTACATAAGAATCGAATACCATAAACAATAAAATACAAGCTATCATAGCACTATGGGAAAATATCATGCCATTTACGGTATGGCCTTTACCCACACTGTCCAATTATTACATTATCCAAGCTAAGCAATGGAATTAACACAGAGCATATAATTAGGTGAATGCCTCTACCTTCAAAACCCCAACCCTTTTTAAATATATTGCTCAATAAAAACGCAAAAGGAAATCACATACACAATTTATCAAGTTAACCATTACCATTTTATAGAAACCATACTTATATCTATGTACAAAGAGATCCCAAGTCGAGTACACAGTCACCATTAAAGGCATACAACAAAGTTTACATCGGCATGCCAATGGGCCATTGCACGATTGCAAGCAATGGTGCAACCCATGGATATAAAGCCCAAAACCAAATTAACGATTCACATAACTAAAATGAAATTACACAAAGATGAATGGCATAATAATCGATTCACAACATAATTCCTCAACATTTGAAACCCAATTCTGTAATCATAAGACCGAAGGAGAAATCAAAATTGCTACAGCATAAAACCCCAACCAACAACCAGTTGAAACTTAGCTCTGCCAATAGGGCTGAAAGGTGACAAGCACAAGATTAAAGAGTAGGCTTATCATGGCCTCAATTGCAATACATTGCAGCTACAGTGATGAATGGAGCCACCCCACCATCATTACCCTGCTATCTGCAACCATAACCCAATACACGACATGGTGAGAAGTATAAATATGAAGGAGCCACGAAACCAAGCATAGAATGCAGACACGAAACCATAGAATCTTACCTTCAGGGCATAGTCTCATTCGCAGAACAGAGCTGAGACCCATTTTCTCCATAGACCATAACAAAATGACCAGACTGAATCGTGAGCCAAGCCCTAAGCTTGGGGCTGCCACGATTTCCAAGAACGATAAATGTACCATCTAGTAACCTCTATTGAATTTGCAAACTGACTTTTCCATAGTTCAACGATGTTGCAATATCATGGGTTTTATTCACCATGCTAATAGCTTAAACGCTGCTATGGTATGGTTATACCATATGTTATGTTGCCACCCAAATGTTATCATATGATACCATATTACAAAGTTTTCTTTAGGATAGAATTACAATATTACATAGTCCATAGGATGCCCTAATCCAAAGTCATAGAACCATGCTTAAGTATTTAGATAATGTTTATACCATAGGATTACAACTTAGGGTTTAAGTCCCTTAGTAACAAGGTGTTTACACTTAAGAACAATGGCATACAAAGTATGCCATGATAACATCTCAGACTATAAAAAATCCAAAGGTCTTCTCTTAAACCAATATATTGAACTATCAATAAAAGAACATGAGAGATGTTAATAGGTATAGTGATAACATACATAGAACATAAAATGTATTAATGGTATATAGACTAACGAACTCAAAACATAATGAAGGATAATTAGTGTACAGGAAATTTAGCCATAGTAGCTACATTGACGATAAAGACACTTACAAAATTATAAAACCAAATCGACAAGCAGCATAACAACTAGCAGTGGGTCCTCTAGGATCAAGACGGTCAAACACACTTGACATCCGATCCCTTCGCAAATTAATGAACCATGTAAGTAAAAGAGAGAGGTTCCTTAGTTCGATTGAACTAAGTAAGCCTGCGTAACCAACTAATACCTTACCTTTCAGATTGTAATGGGAGAACTAGTCCCTCCACTCCACCACTTTATTCCTATCAACAAAGTTAAGTTAGTTTTTATTAAATAAACAAAGTACACATGTACATGAGTAAAACAATGATCTATACAATTCATTAATTCACCGACAGTAATAAGTAAGACGTATAAATAGTTTAAATAAAAGAATTAAGACATAAGAAGTAAATGAACTAATAATCATTGAATGGATAAGAGATTAACAAGAAAGCAGGGGCAGTTTACTTCCATGAACAAATTGAATTCCATGAGAATTTTCTTCCACAAATAGCTCATATGTTTCCTCAAAAATTCCATTTGCATCTGTAAATAAATTGTAGCAGTTCCAAATAAATTAAATAAACATGATATAAACCACTTATATTTTTCAAATATGCAACCACGTTCCACCCATCCATAGACACAATGCAAACCAAAACTCACTTTCAATGGTCACCCCCAAGATAGAACCATGATTCCATAAGACATAACGCACTCGACCAAAAATTATCTCAAGATACCAGTTGAACCACAAACCAATGTTAAGTATGACTTCTACTTCCACTCAAGGACAATTAAAGTGGCTCCATGAAAACAATCCAATGACAACCCAATGGAAAGTATCATTTCCAATACAAGTAAATTCCAATGGATTCAGGACAAATACTAGTGGATATAGAGTAACTTATCTTGGGCACACGATCAACAATTATCTCATACCAAGAAAAACACAATGAAAACCATAAGGACCAAACTCAAGCATAAGAGCAAAAACTTGAACGAACACACAAGAGAAACTTCCAACATAAGAAAATCGAATTTCTTCATGAGAACATCGAATTAGGAGAGAGAGGGACAAGCATGAGAGTTACATTCCAAAAATAGAAAATAGGAGTCACACATCAAGTGGCTACGCTAAGAGGCACACTAGGTGAGATAGGGACTCCAATTTTGAAATAAAAATTAGTCTCAAGTTAAATAAAGCCAAGGACTTACATAACATCTGAGGATATATAACCAACAGGGTTCATCAAGTCCATAAGAATGGTGTACAACATCAACATAGGATCAACACACATATTTAATCACTTTTCCATGATCCATTTCTCGTAACATCATAGTTCCTCATATTTTATTTTGTGGCATCAATCTTATGGAACCACTTATATTATGAAACGAGAACTCTACACATTTCTCTCTTTTCTCTCTCCTAATTAAAGTAGCTATTTTTACCTCCATTTGAAAAGGGTTGATACCAGTATCACACATTTTCATTTTGAGGCATTTTTTGGGCCTTTCAATCATCTTTGCCATAAAATATTTTTAATTTCCATTTTCAAGTGTGTTTTTAGAAATTTAGCAAAATAATATACATTTATAAGAAAGTTATAATGAAAAACATATACATTTTGCAATTTTGCTTTAAAATAAGACATTTTTTAGAAAAAAAGAAGACTTTTATTGATAAGATTGTAAAAAACAATAGAAAATAAAGACATTCAAAACCATTTTCAATTGATTTTAAGAGAGTTTTTGTATAAAAATGATACTATTCATATTATTTTCCAAAAAGTGATGATTCACATAATTTCAAGAAAAACTATACCATATATTTTTAAATGACATATTAAAAACATTATGTATATAAAATTATTTCTAAAATAAAGTGTGAAAGTCAAAATATTACTAATATATCTAATCAAAAAGTTGTCAAATTTAACATTTTCTTCAAGACATGAAACTAATCAATAATTTTATGTAGGCCAAATTCTTCATCAAAATTGGAATTTTATGGAGCTTGGATTACTTCAGGGATATCAATGCCCTCTTCAATTGGGTCTTTTATGTCTACAAGATTTCCAAAGTGCTCATTTCGAAACATTGCTCCTAATGGGGGTTGAGGCTCTTTTGACATCTTCGCCACAAGTGTTTTAGTAAACTCTCATTTCTTCAAACCAACTTCTTTCAATTCATATGGAAGAACTTGAATAAAATTACTTATTTGCTTAATGTAATTGCATTGTGATGGATCATTACCAATGGATATGCAATTTATTCATCTATGTAAGGAGAATGTTATTGTTGTACCTAATCGCCAAAAACAAAAAAATATTTTATTCAAATAGCATAACGAAGCATACTTTAAAAAAAATGAAGAATAAAACAACAATAAAACTTGAAATATGATTTCATATCTAATATCAAAAATATTACCTGAACCTGAGAAAAACACTAAGACCCAATTTCCTTCTCTTGAAAATATATCTATGAGATCATTAATCAATGCTTGTGGCTTTTGATAGATCTTTACAGTTACTCCTTTCAAATCCCTTTCTTAATACGTTAACTTTTTAACCATGACATTATAAGTAAACATGTGACTATATTTGTCTTCACTATTTTCATTTATTAAAAGAGATTCATAAGTCTCATCATTTGTGAAGTTGTAACCTGTAAGAATGAACCAATGTTGGAGCTACAAATATTATTCTTTTGCGTGTAACAAAAATATATATAAGATATTAAAAAACAAAACAAACAAATAAAAATAATGTAAAAAAAACTATTGTTTAAAATAAAAAATTGAAACAAAAGTATAAAAATGATATTATAAAGTTAAATGTTTAAAAAAAAAAATAAACAAATGAAAAAATAAAAAATAAAATATATATATAAATAAAATAAACAAAAAAGCAAAAATAAAAAAAATAAAATAAAAAAAACAACAAACAAAAAAAATATATAAATAAAAGAACTGAAGGAGGAAAAGTGGTGTGTAAAAGGGGGTAGGGAGGGGTGGCGCGATTCTTAGAATCGTGCCACCCCCCGTCCCTACCCCCTTTACACACCTTAGAATCATGTCATCCCTCCCTACTCCCTTTTACACATCACCTCTGCCATCCCGCCATCACTCCAGCACCACATTCTCCATATCCTACTCCTACGTACCCCTTCCTACACCCAGCTACACCCTCCCACTCAACCCTTCCAGTCCTCTCCAGGTTTGATACTATATAATATTATATATCATGAAACATTGATGGGAGGGGGGAGGGTTGAGTGGGAGGGGTAGGTAGCAGATAAAGTAAACCCTTTATTTTAATGTTTTTGTTTTATATTTTTTTTTCTTAAAACATTTGTTTAAAAAAAATTACGTTTACACTTTTTTTCATAAAGTTTAAAAACATTAGTTTTTTACATATTTTCTTTTGTTTTTCACTTACTTTCTAAAATATTTTTTCATTTTTATCTTTAATCTTGTCTTTTTTTTAGTAAAAACAATCAAGATTTATTACAACTTTTCAAAATTTCCTTTCTTTTATTTAATTCTTAAAATATTTTGGGATAGCTTTTTTATAAATAATTTGCTCTGGTATGGTCTAATTTATGATTTCATTATGAATAACATCATAATTTATTTGATTTTATATGGTTATAGTGGTGAAATTATTCATGATTTTTTTTTCCATATGTAAGTTTCAAAGAAGTTGTAATTTATCTCTTGAGAAAAAAACCTTTTTCCAATTTAGCGTATATTTTAAAGTTTTCTTAAACAACAGTATGGGATGTTTAGGCTATGGCTCAATTTTTTACCCCTAAATAAAAAATGTCTGTAGTAATATCAAAACTTTTCTATTTCGGGGGTGTTTTTGGTGTTTTTATGCAAAAATCATCATTTTTGTGGCTAGAGTTCTCATTCTTAGTATAAATTTCATGTTTCATAGTATAAGTGATTTTGGTTGTTTTTATTTTATTAATTATTTAATAACTTCAACATAACAAAAATAATAATAATGTGCAAACCATAGTCTAGGAACTTTGTGAAACTTTGTCAAACATAACAACAATAATAATATGCCCAATGGTTAAACCAAAGGGTATTACATTAAAAATAGAAGGACGGTATCGATTTCATTTTTCTGGTCTTGTGAAACTTCTATGGAAAATGTTCCCTTATGAGCATTATTATATCTCCCATTTGAGCTTGTTAGAAATAGAAGGAGGTGTCAAGTTGATATTTTTGGATGCATCAAGCTTTCATGGAAAAGTTATCAATGGATTTTTCTTTAAGATTTTTAGAATCCTTAAAATTCAAAACACCAACTGATTCAGATTTATGCAGCAACACAACAGAATACACAAATAACCATAGAAACAAATATGCAATGGAAATAACACTTCATTTTATTAATCAATAACTGAAACTTGTTTACATACAGAATGGAAATAAGCCAGCTAGAGTGGTGGTAGCTTATCCCTGAGAAGAGATGTGGCGGCTACATGCCTATGAACTCCATGTTACAATGAGGCTCGAAGGCCTATATATTATTGAGAAACAATGGAAACCCTACACATCCAAAAACGTAACCCTAGGAGGTGAAATGCCATAATGTGGGACCCGTTGGGTAAGTTCGTACATCAATTTCCCGGGGTCGTAACTTTAGCATACTACCTCCATTTGACGCGCATGATACATTGTTATAAAAATATGTTTAAGGACTACATCCATAAATGGAAAATATTGAGTTTGGAACGAATTCATATTTACTTGACCATTCGATGCCAAAAAAAACATCGTTTAGGGCCTCAAAAAGGCTGTAGAAGTTTAGGGCCCAACAACTGCCAAAAATAGTAAATTGTACTACAATTAACGAAACTGGAAAAATAAAAGAAAAAGTGGTGGGGGTCCAAGGGGAGTAGGTGGGTGGCCACCGATATCCTCTTGGATCACCAATGAGCATTATCTCACACGGGATCAACAAAAATCCACAGGATGGTAGCATATCGAGCACTCTTTTCTTCTGGATAGTTAAAAAATGAAGAAGGCGTTGAATTTAATTTTTTCAGGATCATTAATCTCATATGAAAGAGATATTATTGATCATACCTCTATCTCTTGTTCGAGCTCATTAAAAATGAAGAAGGTGATTAAAATATAGAAAGAGGGCGAAGGAGAAAGTACATTGCCTCTTGTGAAAAGTGGCAGTAGTCTAGTTTATCACCCTTGAATATGGAAGCTATTACAGATGGGTTATATGCATGATTCATAACCTCACCATCCCCATGAGTCACACTACTCCTTTGATTGGTTACTCATCCAGTCACTATGGAGGGCTCTTCGATTCCTTGTTTCATTGTAATATGGTCTACATGTGTTGGAATTATTATTAATAATCAATTTCACCAGATAAGTGTATTTGTTTATTTCCATGGCTTAGGAGGTATTCATCACTTCACCAGTGCATGGGAGACATATCTAGTGGACATCTACCACTTATTGCACATGTTTGCATGATTTTTTGTGCTTGAGGGACCAATCCCTATAATTTAGGAACCCACTCAAAGTGCCACCAACAAGAACCAGCAATTGACTCTAGTAGGTATTCAATTATGTACACTTGTTCTCCAATCCCCATCAGTTAGATCACTCCTAGTGTCTTTAGCAATAGTTTCCATGATTGAAGGGAAATAGGGCGCCTTTGTTCACCTACCTCTTCAGTTAACTAGTTATGAGCTCATTTAGTTATCTGGACTTGCATTAGTGAGCTATAGTGGTGATTTTCCCACACTAAGTTAGTTTTTGAGTTAGTCAAGGTTGGTAGATTCAACTTCCTCTTTAGGCATTCAAGTTATCCTATATGTATAAACTTTGTATTACTTATTATTTAGTAAATATGCGTGGATTAATACTCATTAATGGATTATGATTATTATTCCAATTATTGGTCTCATTACTGTTTTTATTCTTCATGAATTATTGATCTGATTTATTGAATTTATTCTTCTCTCTCTTCTACAATTTTTCATTTGAATTCTGCACATCTGATGACCCTATGCTTCATTGAATTTTACATGGTATCATAGTTGGTATCAAGGCCAACAACAAACCTCAGAAGCTTCCTGTAATATCCCAAATTTTGGACCTAACACTTATAGGCATGTGCCTATTGATTATGATGATTATCTTGATGTTTTATTTATTTTTTATTGGGTCGAAGACCCCACTGCACATGAACATGATGATTTGGTTTATATATTGGGCGTAAGCCAATTATAGATGATATATATATATATATATA
>LPNX010142832.1:392426-403996 GCA_001517045.1 Pseudotsuga menziesii
TGATTTGTGTTGAGTGAGGAGCTCTAGAGCACTTGAGTGATTAATGATTTGTGTTGAGCGAGGAGCTCTAGAGCACTTGAGTGATTTATGATTCGTGTTGAGTGAGAAGCTCTGGAACACATGAAAAGATAATTCAATGTGTTGAGAATAATCCCTAGATCCTTCCATGTTTATGTTGAGATTAATCTCTCAAGCATTAGATCCTTGGCCATTGTATCCCTAGGTGTATCATACATGAACATCCTAGCATTAGTGTTGAGCGAAGAGATCGGGAATTGCACTAGGTTGTAACTCCCTATTAAACTGTTGAGTATGGGCTCTGGTAAGCGCTAATGGTTACTCAAAATAATTTAATAACTTCTGAGTGAAAATGACTAGAGGAAAATATTGATCTCATCATACTTATTTATAAGTTATTAAATGAACTTTTGAATTTCTATATTCTCATCAAGTTGTGAAGAGCTACCACGTTATACGAGGGAAATCCAAAATGCAAGGATGTTTATAGTTTTCTATCCTAGTAGACCTAAACCATATACCTACTTGACCTTAATGAATAAGTGTCATTAAGTCTAGGGATCATGGTATATGATGCCCAAAGACAAATGTTATCAAGTGTTATATTATTATGTACTTTATACATAGTATGTATAAGGAATTAAATATATTAATAATATAAATAAATGAAAGAAAGAAGAGTATATCCATCAATTATTATTTATTATTAAAGGATTAATGAATAGTATAATTCCTATGAAATTCTAACTAGGAACTAGTTAAAAGTTCCTAAGTTAAAATGTTGAAAACTACCCAAGTAACTAAAAAGGGTTAAATCAAGAAATCAAGGATTTCTTGATTTAACTATCCCTTTGACTGAAAAGTATGTCTATAAAGACTCAAGACAAGGAAAGGCTTGGGGTTCTGATTTTATTTTTTGGGGAGAATTATTATTCTGCTTTTTTTTCTCTCAAGTGGATTCTTGGAGAACATTTTCCTGTAAGGAAAAGGAGAACTTATCTAGAACTGATTACCAGTTAGGAAACCCTACCTTAGGAGCTCTAATCTACTTGCATGTTGGAGTCCAGCTCGGGGGGATCCAGATTAAAACTAGGAACAGTTTCGGGTCATGTTTGGGTGGAAGGTGGTAGTTCCCAAGTGATTTGGTCATCAATTATAGAGGTCAAATCTACCTACGATTTGTTAATGCTAGTTATTTAAAGTGTGTAGGTTCAACCATTAAAGGAGCTTCATAAAATTACATGTATGAAATCCTAGTATGTATAATTCATTTTCTAGCATAGATATTGGTTGTTTTAGTTGAAGATTCATATTATAGTCCTCCCCTATGTGATCATTCTCTGTTTCATTCTTTTAGGGTTTACAGTTTTATAGTATAACCCCAGGTTGGGATTTGTTCTTATGTTAAATTTATTTAATGGACTAGTCTTTTAGTTTACTTATGAAATTTAATCCCTGTATATGTTTTCCTATTGCAACCATGTTAACCTACAAACTAGGTTTATTTCAGGCTTGCTAATTATTTGCTCTTTATATTCTGTTTGTGCCAGAAATTGTTTCTAGACTACAAAGAAACAAGCCAACACAATCTCAAATATTCAGTCAAACAAAACTAGGTTTTAGGGTTTCTAAAAGGTTTTTCTGGTTGTGAGATTTGGTGACAAAAGGGAAGACATTCATAAGCCAAATAGGAACTGAATCACAAGTAAAGAAGAAAATAGATCCATAATATAATAACCATGTACCAACAGAACATAACTTTGAAGTTCATTCACAACTCACAAGCATTACAAGCATAAAGACTATAAACCAGCAATGCATTTATCAATTATGTAGCTAAACAAGCTAAAAATGAAGCCAAAACACAGACTGAAGGGTAATATGGATCATACATTTCATAATTCTATTCATCAAATACACATGAGAGTTAATTACTTAGCTCATAAACAAGTCAATGTACCTCCTTAAGCCAGCCAAAAATCGAACCCTTTGTTCTCTTTCTGATCTTCCTAAATACTGTTTTTGAAAATTCAGGTAGGGTATAAACCCTAACTATTTTTATCTTACTCATCGATAGGATAATGCCAAAATTGTAATTTACAAAATAAATTATTTCTCACAAACATAACAAGTAACTTCCTAACTAACAATACTCAAAGGTCTTTAGCAGCTTCTGCCAATAAAGCTATTCCATTTAAGGCTTGGGCCTTCTTCCTAGCTCTCTGCTGCTCAGCTTCCATATCTTTCATCCTTCTTGTAAGCTCCTTATTCTGCTGCTGTAGGCTTTTGATAGTCAGTTCCATCTCTGCACGCTGTAAATCTGTAATGCCCATATTTGACTAGACATATCGACATGTTACATTTTATTTTCTTAGTAAATGTAGGACTCAGTTCGACTGAGTAAACCATATTTTTGACATGATATATGTTGCTACTATGTCTAAGATGTTACTATGCTTATGTTGATACATTGATTATGATGTTATGATTATGTTTGTGAGGTTACTATGTTATAGTTATCATGATATTCCTTTATTCATAAAGACAGTGTATGTTTAATTGTCATCATTGATAAATGTAATATATATATGATGTGGTACATGGATATCGACCCATGATGTGATCAATTTAAAGAGTTATACAATGTAAGGAAATGTTGTTGATAATATGTACCAACTAATGATTTAATGGAGATATTATTATGAATGTATGTTTTCAAAGTACTAATCTGCAGGACACACGGGCTATGTAATAAAATGATACTTTATATGAAGTGTGGTATAGTACCTACTTTTGTAGAAGAGCATTGATTACCATAATTGATGATACGATGACACAGACCAATAATCTCGATAGCAGGAAAGTATGTTTTTGATAGGGTATATAGACCCAGGATGTTGAGAGGGATGGATGTGTTCCACCCTATGTTTTTATGATACCCGAGGTCGTGGGAGGGCCATGCTGAGACATGCTCCCCATGTTGTTGTGATGGCGATGGTCAGGTACCCAAGGTCGTGGGAAGGCCATGCTGAAATGCTCCCCATGTTGTTGTGATGACGACGGTAAGATGTTTGTTAGGAGAGGCTATGTCCACTATTCAGCCGACGCTATCACTCTCAGGTTCTTATGTGGTCAGGTCGGTGAACCCGACATCCACTTCTATACTAGCAGAGGAAGGATAGGGATGATGTGGACGTAGGTTAGGATGGGAGGATGTTATAGCTAGTACTTTGTTGGGTCAGGGGGAATCTGCGACACCAATATTAGCAGTAGTAGGTGTCTCTTCCTTGAAAATAATTGATTAAGTAATGAATCTGAAAATATAATGATGTTATAACTTAATTCATTAATAATTAATGATTGATAATGATGAAAAGATTACATGTTTGTATGTTAATTCAGTTAGGTATTTGCGATTGTTATGTCTTGTATCCATGAATCATTATTATGTTGTTAATATTATTATTATTATTATTATTATATATATATATATAGGATATATGATGCTTTCTTATAGTACGTGTATGATCTATGCATGCACTGGTCACGCATGCACACTTTGCACACATAAACCAATATCGGCATACCAATACTTAACACGATCAATAATGGTATAGGTTTTCATAGGTAAATATGTTAATGAAATAATGAATGTTAAGTTAACATATTCATTAATGATAGGTGAACACTGTAATATGTAAGTGATCAAGCATCGTAAATTAGAATAATCCTTAGAAAGTTGTCGTGCGTAGACTTAAAACATTGTTCATTTACATTAACAAAATTTTCAGGGTTGTTTAAACCCCTAAGGGTGCTTTGATTATGAATTTAGAGATAACATGCTCATGACTATGATACTTGTGATTAAAAACAAACAACTAGAAAATGTCTTTAATTATAACTATTATTAATGGTATTATTATTATTAGCATTAGTATTAGTATTAATAGTGCCTCTTGTGGTAAACATAACCGGTAGTTTAATTAGACAATTATTTCTATTATTATTATGATGATTATTAAGATCTTGTGTTAAACATGGTCAATTAATTAATTAAACAATTATTATTATTATTATTGTTATTATTACGCTCTTGTGGTAAACGTAGTCAATTGTTCAATTAAACCCTAAGTGGAAATAACTAGAATAAAATAATGATTAATTAAATAGACCAAATCATTCCGTGTAAGTTAAACATGTATATTGAACTATGGAATATGACTATCAAGATATGACATGATTGATTTTATAAAACTACTTATTAATATGATTACAAACATCGGATTCTGGATCAAGTTAGACAACTAAGATACTCACCTGTACACAAGATAATTACTAAATTATTATCTTTTTTATTCAACATAATTGATTTGAATAAGACTAGCTATTAAACCACCATCCCGTAAGGGACCAATGGTGAACATTCCAAGAATTAATAAATGCTAGACAACCAACTTATTTGATTCAACTTAAATAACCTTAAGTATTGGGATGCTCAAGATAAGGACAATTGAATAAATAAATGTATATTGATGATTATAAGAATTGACTAGCATCGAAAACTGAAGGAGGGAGGTGAATGAAGGGTTTTGGGGGAAAGGCGGTGGAGAAGGTGGAAGAAAGTAGGAGGAAGATGAGTGTTTAAAGGGGTTGGATTTATTGAGGAGGGGCACGGTGCATCAGGGGAGAATGACTGAGGGAAAACTTGAGGAGGGGGATAACTCAAGGAGGAGGATATCTGGAAATGACTGAGAAATGGGTGAAAACGAAGAAATATATGGAATGGAAAGGAAGTTGCTCTCGGTATTATTGGTCTGTGGGCTCGGGGGCTAGGAAACCCATGGGTTTCCTAGGGCCAGCACATGATGAGAGCTGGTCGGTAGGGTGGCACATCATTTTGTTAATCAAGGCTTGGATGGAAAACTGGAAGAGGAAGGAGTGTACAAGGTCTACAGCAAACTGTTGGATCTACTACAACCACTGGTTACAGGTATGTAAATTCCAGGTATTTAGATACTAAATTCCTGCATGGTATTATTGTATAATTTATAAAAAATCATGAAGTTTATCAAACATGTACAGCTTACATTTCTACTTTAATATGTTTACAGTTCATATTTGTACATTTATATGTTTATAAAACTAATAGAACAAACATGGATATAAACCTGTAATATGATTAAAATGTCTTGATTTTATTAAAAACTAACTATGAATGAGCTTAAGATAGAGAACATCACAGAGAAATGGACACAGTGCTATACCGGTTAGGCAGAGCACTACAGAATGGTATCAGAGCCCTAGGTTCTAAAACTGGAACCTAAAGGGGCCCTCTAGGAAAAATAAATAAATAAATAAAAATTTACCTGAAAAAAACAAAAACAAAGGGCTCGATTTGCCTAATAGCTTTAGTTTTTGAAATGCAACTTCGAACAGAAATGCAGAATACTGCAAGGGTTTATAGGGAAATCGTTGGTAAAGATTGTTTTTGTTGTAGTCAAAATGGATAAAGACACTCTCAAGCGAAAATCAAGTCCTGTCTTTATGACTTTGTAATTACTAATATCCATTAGTAATAGAATACAATTTGAATTTTCTGAAAACTCGTATTCCCTGTTGAGTTGAGGGTCCTTGTACTGTAACACTTTGAATTAGTACTTCGAGTCAAATTACATAGGATAATGGTTATTCTAAATAAAAAACAATAAAAAAATGTTTTTTATTAAGGTTTTATTGTGATGTCCATCTTGAACCTCATTTTATTTCCAACCCCATAATGCTACAGGCTTTACAATTATTTTCTTATATGCATGTTTCTTATTTTTGTATGTACTTGCATGTATGTTAGTCATTCTAGAATGTTGTGTTTTTGTAATTTATTGTCCTCATTCATATGCATTATTTTTTTTAGCAGAAATGGTTACCGAATTTATATTAAAAGAGGCTGAGGAGAAAACCTGAGCAGCCTAAAAATACTCATTACAATCCCATATAAAATGCCCTGGAAAAATCACTGGGGCTTTAAAATTTCCCAACCCAATACAACTAGGTCTGAAACTGATAATAATAAAAAATTAAAGTCCATTTTCTGTAACTTATAAGTTATAAGGAACTGACCTAATAACATAACATATCGACAGCACATGAAAAACCAAGCCAAACAAAGACAAAGTCCTTACGCATGCCTATTTCCCTCCTCATCCTTGAGCTGCATAGCGCTGAAATCTTCAACATTTTCCAAGGTGGTCTGCTGTACAGTATCAAACTCCATAATGTTCGAATTTGAAAAGTCCTTGAAGAGGTGAATGATCCTTATTTATCCCTGCCCTACCTTCTGCCATTGCTGTTGGACTCAGCTTGATTAGACTTCAACCCCAATTGGAAAATATGATAAGCCCTCTTTACCGTTCATCGAAAAAGAAGATACCAACCATCCACCATTTCATTTGAAGAGAGGAAGACCCCGGCCAACACGTTGAAGACCGGAAGGAAAATTCTTATTTATTGTTTGCCGGGACGACTCGATCTGAAGCGGACTCAATATCCCATGAATGTCTGAGTGGCGTAATGGATTTTCATAGCAGGACCTGAGAAAGAAGTCAATGCATAGATCTAGGCACCGGGGAAGAAGTAGAGATCAGGAGGTCGGGTTTTTAATTTTCAACCCATTTATGTAGGGTTCGTACCTAACCCCCTCATGTCCATAGATTCCTTCCAGATTTAGGACATAAATGAGCTCTCCCTTGCCACCTTAAGGGTCTATTGGATACACCATTGACACTCGATTGCCGGCTGCTGCTCCTTTTCGGTCATCGATTGGGCCATTTTTTCCTCCCGAGTCTCCATTCTCCAGCCGATCGTGCAACTATTCCTCCATTTCCACCTGCCAGTTAAGCCGCTCCATCATATTTTCTATCTTCTCCAACTTTTTTCCAAACTGATGTAACCCAACTCTGTATTCTAAGTCTAGGCTTTGCAAGCATGCTTTTTATGGAGGTTTTCGGGGAAAAAAAACATGGGATATTGATGCCAATGGGATTGCCCTGCACGTCTAGACTTATCATCGACCCAAATAATTTTGTGTGTTGTTAGAATTGCTAATCCTTCTTTTAGTATTGGGTATACTGAATTTTCCTACACCTCCAAATCAACTGCATCGAGAATCGAGCACTCAAACTCACCCGCTTGTAAAACAGGCCTTCCGCTGCCTGTTAATTATACAGGATGCAGGAAATTACCCAACGAGGTGCCCTCCATAGGATTGAGTTAGCGTTCTTGGGATCAAATATCGAGAGCTAATGCATCATCTGGACAAAAATATGCTGAAATAAATTGATAACAAAGGATAAGTAATTCAGAAACTCATCCTTTAATTCCTAGAACGCCCCTTCATTTCAAGATTAATTCCTATATAAGGGTGAATCTAGGTTAAATTCCCCTCATCATTTAATTCCTAGAATGCCCCTTTTTAAGAGAATGTTAGCAAGAATCTGTACAGGTAAACCTCTACAACAATCTTAAACTTAGTGAACAAAATTAAACCATTGATACCTGACCAATCTACACCCGTTGGAACATTTATGCCAATGACCTTTGGCTTTTGACCTTCGATGACCAATTTACAAATCATCTGATGTCCACCGATCAAGCTCCCAAATTGGGAAAATAGGGCATTGAGGGAGTTTGTATTTGTGTCCCAACCGAGGCCACAGACGAAGGGCTTTCTCTGTGTGGGGTCTTTGTCTGCGATGGAGCAAACCTGCTCCAGTATGTCCATATGCTTTGTGGTCGCCTCCTGTAGAATATCCAACAGTTGCTCCAGGGTGAAGGTTTCCAACATTTTTCGTATATTTTCTGCACACCACACCATTCTCTTCATCCTTTCGCTTCTAAATCGCAAAGCAATGTAGAGATGCTTCTCCTCTCTAAATCATGGAGCCGAGTAGAGTTTCCTCTCCTCTCTAAATCAGGGATACCACTGTTTCCATACTTCACTTCTCTCCAGTCCAATGTTCTCAATCGAGCATGGAAAAAAAAATTGTTGTAAAATGAAATCTATTGGAGGGGAAACAAGTTTTGGTAATCCTTCCTTTAGTTTTGGGCTCTTGGAGGACTGGCGTGTAAGCTTCATGCAGCATGAGCATCATGCAATTTTCCACATGGCCTTCATGCAGGCATGGCTTGGTACAGGTGCTCTTAAGGTAAGGTTAGTATCGAGAGCACTAAGGGAGAGCCCAGCCAACCATCCCACAACGTGTCCACTTGGTATCTTCTTGTTTAAACACGTGTAATCACCTTTAGGTTAGGGTCTGTTAGAAATCACGGACTTTGGCACTTCACTTGGAGGACGCACAAATAAAGGTTTTGTTTATACTTTCTTATTCCTTTGACTTTTACTTTAGATTTTTGCGGTGATTATATTTAGGTTGAAACCTCATACCAGAGCTTTAGCTTTTGGAGCTTTCATCTTTGAAGATATGATTAGGAAACTTTAAACTCCTATAAACCCTTTGATAGAGATATTGACGGGGAGCTACTTTACAATAAAATTGGTTTTATTATATAATATATAGGAGCACGACCACAGAGGCAACACCCTTGTTGTTGAGACCAGTTGTAGAAACCTTGTTTAGACCTGCCCCATCCCCAGTCATAGATATTTAGGTTATATCTGCCCCGTAGCAGCCGTGGAGAGAGGAGCAGCTCTTTCTGTAGGAGCAGCCCTGGATAAAAAGACAATTATCAGGATCCTCTAGGTAGGCACTAGACTAGGTGAATACACTGCACTTTTGATGGATGATGTCCATCTACTACTTATCAAGCCTTTTTTTCATAATAGCGTATCATATATAATGGAATCCCTAAATTCGTAACATTTATGGGAGAGGCTTTACCAATTGAACAATTTACTTCCAGCCTAACCATAAGCGTAAGCTATTAACTCTGTAAGCTTTTCAAAGAATTATTATTGTATCAAATTTTATTTATGGTCCATTGTGCTCTTGGAACGCTAAAACTTAAAACTTTGTATAGACTATAAATATTGCACGGATGGTATGCCATTGCCTCGTGGAATGCTAAAACTTTCTTAGAATGGACATATTTCCGTACATGTAAACAGAAAACGATGGACACACTTCCATTAATGATAATAAACAATAAATGTGATTGTTCTTAACTTCTTAGTTTCTGTCAATGGGATCACCATATTACGTGGCCCATTAAGCAGTCAAATCTAATAAGCTGCCTATTCCGCTCTCTGCCATGCTGCAAAATGAAAGGGTTGCATGATTGATGAATATTCAAGTGACAAACTCACACCATTGGCCACTTGCAAAGCCTTTCATTTTTCCAAAAATTGTAATCTATTATGATTAACATGGGCAAAGCTTCGGCCTGCAGAAAGCGAGCCTTGACAAACGACATAGCAAAGAACAAATTAATGGAATATGCCCACGCCAAACGTGTAAAGTAATCACATAATCACAACAAAATCAGACAACTATATGAATTTTGTAGTGTTCGGAAATAAATAATGAATTAGCCAAATCATTAATGACAAAACAAACAAAGATATATAATAGCAATATAACCTTCAACTTTTAGGAAATAAATATACTATGCAACTAGCAATATAATAATGAATTAATTATACTTAAAATCAAATAATTGTTTATACTTGTTATTATTGTATATAAAACTTAAATTGAATAAAAATGCACCATCCATTTATTGATTAGTGCAGACAAGTATGGTTCAATCAACAGTCCATAATATAGATATAAATTGTAGAATATTTGTGGACATTATGTATAATAATAGGAATATAAATTTGAGTATATATTTGGATATTATGTATGATAATTAATAAATAAGATATTGGAATTTTAATTTAATATATCACGGAATGGATTGAAATTTTAATTCAATACATCACCGAATGGATGAAATTGAATGGCTTGAAATTTTAAATGTAGTATGAGAATTGGAGTGAATAAAAATATCTATGTATACAAATATTCTTAATTCATGAGAAATTAATAATTATTAACTTATCTTACATTTTACAAAGTGTGAGTATTACAAGGAAAAGTGATTTTGTAGATCTAGGGTCCACTCACTAAAATGTTTTAATTTAATTATTTCATATTATTAAAATGTTTTAAATTGATTATTTAAAACTATTTGAAAATTTTAAATTTAATTAATTGAAACTATTAAACTATTATAATTTGATTATTAGGAATTATTGAAATGTTTAATTTAATTTAATTATTTGAAACAACTAAAATGTTTTAAGGTTGATTATTTGAAATTATCATAATGTTATTTACAATTAACTATTTAAATCTTTAGGAGAAGATAATGAGGAGGCCTACATGTTCATTAACTAAGTTGCTTATTTAGTATAAATTAAACTCTTTATAATGAAGATCATTGGTATAATTGAAGATAATTATTGATTGTTAAGTTTCTAGATAAATTGATAACATTAATTGAGATTTCTTAGGAAGTATAATCAATAAGTTAAATATTAATAAGAAGAGATTAAGGTTAAGATAAGTTATGGTTGATGAGAGTGAAAATTTGTTACAAGATCTAAATGGAAAGCATCGAGTAGGTTAACCCCATTATTCGACTATTAAGAAAACTTAGTAAGGAGAAAACATTGAAGGAGATAAACATGTGTTTTGTGTTACTATGGCTAGTAGACATGTTTGATCACTTTTTACGAAGATTGTAATAGGATTCTATTTTTCCTATAATAACATCATTTCCAACTTAAATTATGATAAAATTGCCACCTAAAAATGGTTATAGACAAGAGAATCACAAAACCTCTTGTTAAATAAATTGTTTATGACTTTAACGTGTGGAATGTCGATGAACTTTTGGAAGTGTCTTTCACATCACCAATAGAGAATTGAATCTCAAAATGAATTATAATACCATAGATAGGATTGGAAAGAGGTGGGGGTACAAGCCAGTAAACTATTCATACTTTAGTTGATAACAGGTAATATGTATAAAGTGACGATGAGTGGTATGGTTGGTGTAAGTATACTGAAGATGAAGATGAATATACAAATGTTGGAGAAAGGATATGATGATGTATAGATGAGCCCATGGGGTTAGCATTGTTTAGCATACCACGAAGTTAATAGGTTATGGTAGGGTGTAGGTTGTAATAATGGTAATCAATATCGAATAAAGGTATAATGAGTGAACATATACTCATTGAGCATAAAAATATTATAAGTTAACACATTAAAGATATTAGGAGGTAAGACCTAATAAATAGATGAGAAACAATAAACGTGAAAGACAAGGTGTAGAGAAGAGGTTTTATAAGAAATACTATGTCTATATAAATAAAAGATTTAGGGTTGCTAATATTGAGTGATAGGTGTGCTAATGTAATCTCGTAATTAAAAAGGGATTGTAAATGTACTTCGACTCATGCAACATAAATAACTAAATAAATAGATCAAGTAGAATGAATGTAAAAAGGATAAAAGAATGGCAAGAAGAGTAATGGGTATATATATATA
>LPNX010142832.1:405060-416723 GCA_001517045.1 Pseudotsuga menziesii
GCGTACTAAATGGAGTGGTACAAAGAATGTTAGCGATAAACAACTGGTACAGAATGGCCAATTGTTTGAGGACTAATAATAGGATTTAGTATAGAAATAAATGAATGTATAAGTGGAATTTAGATATTGTTGTAGAAAACAATATGACAAGCATGCAAACTAACAATTAAACTTCATATTATAGAAGTGTGTCACGTCATTAAAACTACCAAGAAATAAGTAGTGCAATTGTAAGTATTCTATGTATAATGCGCCATTCATGGTGTAAGAGTTCTATTTTAGGAAAATTTATTGAGAAATGGGAAGTTGATTAATGAACTTAGTAGAATTCATGTTATTACAAACACTAGACCAGCCCTAGTAGTAGGTGTCTCTTCCAAGTGGGAGTACCATAACTAATGAATTTTAGTTTTAAGACACCTATATTAGGCATAATAATATATTCTTATAATCATGCATAACAATAAATTTGGGACGAAGTTTCCTGAAGGGTGAGTATATCTAATGCCCATATTTGACTAGACATATCGACATGTTGCATTTTATTTTCTTAGTAAATGTAGGACTCAATTCGACTGAGTAAACCATATTTATGACATGATAGATGTTGCTACTATGTCTAAGATGTTACTATGCTTATGTTAATACATTGATTATGATGTTTTGATTATGTCCGTGAGGTTACTATGTTATAGTTATCATGATATTCCTTTATTCATAAAGACAGTGTATGTTTAATTGTCATCATTGATAAATGTAATATATATATGATGTGGTACATGGATATCGACCCATGATGTGATCAATTTAATGAGTTATACAATGAAAGGAAATGTTGTTGATAATATGCACCAACTGATGATTTAATGGAGATATTATTATGAATGTATGTTTTCAAAGTACGAATCTGCAGGACACACGGGCTATGTAATAAAATGATAATTTATATGAAGTGTGGTATAGTACCCATTTCTGCAGAAGAGCCTTGATTACCAAAATTGATGATACGATGACACAGACCAATAATCTCGATAGCAGTAAAGTATGTTCTTGATAGGGTATATAGACCCAGGATGTTGAGAGGGATGGATGTGTTCCACCCTATGTTTTTATGATACCCAAGGTCGTGGGAGGGCCATGCTGAGACACGCTCCCCATGTTGTTGTGATGACGACGGTCGGGTACCCGAGGTCGCGGGAGTGCCATGCTCAGACACCCTCCCCATGTTGTTGTGATGACTATGGTCAGATGCCTGCTAGGAGAGGCTAGGTCTGCTGTTCAGCCGACACTATTGCTCTCCGGTTCTTATGTGGTGAAGTCGGTGAAGCCGACATCCACTTCTATACTAGCAGAGGAAGGATAGGGAGGGTGCGGATGTAGGTTAGGATGGGAGGATGTTATAGCTAGTACTGTGTTGGGTCAGGGGGAATCTGCGACACCAAGATTAGTAGTAGTAGGTGTCTCTTCCTTGAAAATAATTGATTAAGTAATGAATCTAAAAATATAATGATGTTATAACTTAGTTCATTAATAATTAATTATTGATGATGATGAAAAGATTACATGTTTGTATGTTAATTCGGTTAGGTATTTGCGATTGCTATGTCTTGTATCCATGAATCATTATTATTTTGTTAATATTATTATTATTATATATAGATATATATATATATAGGATATATGATGTTTTCTTATAGTACGTGTATGATCTATGCATGCACTGGCCATGCATGCACACTTTGCACACATATACCAATATTGGCATACCAATACTTAACATGATCAATAATGGTATAGGTTTTCATAGTTAAACATGTTGATGAAATAATGAATGTTAAGTTAACATATTCATTAATGATAGGTGAACATTGTAATACGTAAGTGATCAAGCGTCGTAAATTAGAATAATCCTTAGAAAGTTGTCGTGCGTAGACTTAAAACGTTGCTCATTTACATTAACAAAATTTTCAGGGTTGTTTAAACCCCTAAGGGTGCTTTGATTATGAATTTAGAGATAACATGCTCATGAATATGATACTTGTGATTAAAAACTAACAACTAGAAAATGTCTTCAATTATAACTATTATTAATGGTATTATTATTATTATTAGTATTAGTATTAGTATTAATATTAATAGTGCCTCTTGTGGTAAACATAACCGATAGTTTAATTAGACAATTATTTCTATTATTATTAAGATCTTGTGTTAAACATAGTCAACTAATTAATTAAACAATTATTATTATTATTGTTATTGTTATTATTACGCTCTTGTGGTAAACATAGTCAATTGTTCAATTAAACCCTGAGTGGAAATAACTAAAATAAAATAATGATTAATTAAATAGACCAAATCATTCCGTGTAGGTTAAACATGTATATTGAACTATGGAATATGACCATCAAGATATGACATGATTGATTTTATAAAACTACTTATTAATATGATTACAAACATCGGATTCTGGATCAAGTTAGACAACTAAGATACTCACCTGTACACAACATAATTACTAAATTATTATCTTTTTTATTCAACATAATTGATTTGAATAAGACTAGCTATTAAACCGCCATCCCGTAAGGGACCAATGGTGAACATTCCAAGAATTAATAAATGCTAGACAACCAACTTATTCGATTCAACTTAAATAACCTTAAGTATTGGGATGCTCAAGATAAGGACAATTGAATAAATAAATGTATATTGATGATTATAAGAATTGACTAGCATCGAAAACTGAAGGAGGGAGCTGAATGAAGGGTTTTGGGGGAAAGGCGGTGGAGAAGGTGGAATAAAGTAGGAGGAAGATGAGTATTTAAAGGGGTTGGATTTATTGAGTAGGGGCACGGTGCATCAGGGGAGAATGACTGAGGGAAGACTTGAGGAGGGGGATGAATCAAGGAGGAGGATATCTGGAAATGACTGAGAAATGGGTGAAAACGAAGAAATATATGGAATGGAAAGGAATTTTCTCTCGGTATTATTGGTCTGTGGGCTCAGGGGCTAGGAAACCCATGGGTTTCCTAGGGCCAGCACATGATGAGAGCTGGTTAGCAGTGTGGCACATCATTTTGTTAATCAAGGCTTGGATGGAAAGCTAGAAGAGTAAGGAGCGTACAAGGTCTACAACAAACTGTTGGATCTACTACAACCACTGGTTCCAGGTATGTAAATTCCAGGTATTTAGATACTAAATTCCTGCATGGTATTATTGTCTAATTTACAAAAATCCATGAAGTTTATCAAACATGTACAACTCACATTTCTACTTTAATATGTTTACAGTTCATATTTGTACATTTATATGTTTATAAAACTAATAGAACAAACATGGTATTAAACCTATAATATGATTAAAATGTCTTGATTTTATTAAAAACTAATTCTGAATGAGCTTAAGATAGAGAACATCACAGAGAAATGGACACAGTGCTCTACCGGTTAGGCAAAGCACTACAAAATCTGTGCTTCTTTTCCTTTTTAGGGCTTCCTTGGAGACTGCAGTAAGCTCTTGGTAATGATCATTCACTTCTTCTAAGTCTTCCTTGAGTCGTCTATTAGCTAGGATCAAACCATCATTTGTTTCTTGCATGTAGTCCATTTGATGCTTATACTATTTGATGGTTTTTTGCAAATTCTCCTTGTCTGAGTCAAAAGCTTTGCCTCTTGCTATATTCTGTAGTTCACTAGGTAGCCATGGGATATTTAGCTTTCTGAAGATCTCCTCATCCTCAGGAAACAACTCTATAGAAACACCATGAACACTTGGATTTTCTTGATTATTTGTTTCATCAGGTGCATTTTCATCCATCAACAACTTATTTTCTGAATAAAAAACTTCCTTTTCCTCTTTATGTTGTTCCTTCAGCATTTCACCTCTTAATTCCAAAAACACAACAGAAAGTTTGGTTTCGGTGAGGCTGGAGTCTTCTATTGTTTTCAATGGTTTCCTTCCTTTGCTTTTACATTTTCTAGATTCCAGGTTTTCATCTGAAGAAGAAGTATCAAGCACGGTTACCTCTTCTGTATTTAACTTAGGGTTTAGCAGCTTTCTCATGTTCACCCTCAATTTGTTTTTTGATCTAGTTTTGGGTATCCAACCTGGGGCAAACTCTCCTACCATATTTAAACTCTTTCTTTGATGCATGATAGAGGCAAATTATTTAACCTTGATCTTCCTTTTCTTTGGCATGACTGTCTTATAGTCTTGACTGGAGAACTCCCTGTGTGTGCCAACCCTAGTCTTAGCATTGACAATCACCTCATCTCCTCCCAACAAGTATCCTTCATCTTCAGATAAAATAGTAATTGGGCTTCGTTGTTGGACCTTAGTATCTTCTTCCTCTACTGCAACCTTCTCTGTGACAACAATGTTTTCATCTATAAGTGCCTCTGTTGGTGCTTTAATTTGCACAGGCTGAGTTTCCTTTTCAATAATCAGCAAACCTTTTCCCTTACTATAAATTGAAGGCTGCTGAGATTCAATATATCCCTTTGAAGGTTCTGTCACTTCCTCAATTTTGACACATTTTTTATCTTTAGCATTTAATTTTTGTCCTAATTTTCTAATTAGGGTTTGTGCCTTATCAACATGATTTTTGGTAGGATGTTCTTCCTGCTTAATTTGGAACCCAGACCAAAAGAGAAAGTAGTCCCATGTCTTTCCTTCTCTTTGCAGAACAGTGCTGATAATAAGCTTAATCAATCCATGATGGAAGATGGACTGTGCAGTGTGGTCATGATGCTCCTTGATCCTGCTTGACATTTTCTACAAACTCTTTAACATGAAGAAAGGGAGACTCATCCTCGATTCACCAGCAAGGTACTGTAGAAATCTAAAATGATACTTGAAGACAAAAGCATACCTCCCTTCATAGGTAATGTAGCTTTGAAGGACTTTGATGGGCTCTACCCATTCAGCTATGAAATTCTGGATGAGCACACTCTTGCTCCAGTCTGGAATAATTCCAGGTAAAAGATACCTTTGGGCATTGAAGATAAATGGTACCTTTTTGAACCAAAGCTCTCCTTCATTCCTGACTCCTATTGCTTCAGCCACCAAATCCACAGTTAATTTGAATTTCAGAGTGTCAAATGATACTGTATCTTGGTTATAGCATTGAGAAAATTTATGAGAAACTTCGGTGTTATATCGATCAATCTTCTTAAAGAAATCTAACCATCCAGCATTCTCAAAAATCTCTACACAACCTGGAAACTTGTCAATCCAATTCAGCTCAGTAGGCTCAGCTCTGTTGGTCTTCCCACTCTTCTTCATCTGCTTTCCAATGGCTAAATGATGTTTCTGTGTGATTTTAAGACCCTGTTAATGACCTAACAGCCCCTTTTTCTTCAAGTTTTCAGAGTTCTGACAGTCAGTTTTCTTTTGGATTCTCCCTAGCTATTTTCTCTCAATTTCTAACAATCTCTTCTATTGTTAATGCAGGAAATATTTTGTACTGAGCTTGGGTAATTTAGGTCAATAGAGTACCAAAATTATTTAACAAATCTGCTACTGAACTTAACTAAAATCCAAGATGTTCATTTTGACCTTTTTGACTGATCTTTCACCATTTGGAGTTTGTTAAAAACATAAATTTGTGTTTTCTTTAATCAATTTAACCTAACATACCTTAAATGGAAAAACCCCCAGTTTAGCAGGCCACGACCAAGTTTACATGGAATACCTCACTCCCGGCTTGCTACAAATGTTTAAAATTGATCCTTGGACTATCTGGATGATGAATTTAACTGTCCAAGTGTCTTCAAGACTTCAGTTTGCTTCCAACTGTCACACTGAGAAATCCCTAACTTCTGTCTACCATGATCTCCTTCACGTAATAGACCACACCTGTTTGCATAATTATTTCTGATAAAACACGTATCAAACCTATCTACACATGTGATTAGTCATATAGGAGCACAATCATAGGATAATTTGGTGTAAAATCTGACAAATTTAGTGCCCACGATATTCTTGTAGCCCCGCAGTGTAAAATTTTAGCCGTTGCGCTACAAGAATGTTTTAAAATCAAATTTGGTGCTTTTTAGCCATTAATTCCATTTTGAATAAGGTTTATATTGTAAAATTTGACCTTAGTGTTATTTGTGAAACCTTTAATCAACATATGTCCTATAGAACCCTTCAGAACCATAAGAAAAACAAAACATAATGCAAACCTAAAAGAAAAAATCAAAAATTCACTTTAAACTAAAATTTCCTAAAAGTAAGCAAATGAGCAAGATTAAAACAAAAATCACAAGAAAAAATATAAGACTAAACAAAACAAATTCATGACTTAACATATGGCTCCAGCTGTAGGATGATGTCCTCCCTGTGAGGCTTCAAGAACCTGTAGACCAGCGCCTTCTTTTCCGCTACCTATTAGTCTGCAAAATTTCCATTGGGTTTTGGAGTCCTTATTATGCTTCACTCACACTGGTATATACAATGAAAAGTGAAAATCTCCTCAAAGACTGTAAAAATGCTTGAGGAATCGTCCATTGACTGGACTTGACAATTCCTCACCTTCCAAAGACTACAGGACAAAAGTGTTATTTTCCAAAATCTTAGACACTAGGAAAGGGCCAAACCAGAGGTTGTCAAATTTACCATGCTTCCCTTTTTGCTCTTTTCTGGCATCCCATCTCAAAACCATATCACCAACTGAGAAAGTGTTTTCTTTGATGTTCCTGTCAAATCTGCTTTTAATCTTCAATCTGTATAACTGTGCCTTTTCTTCCACTTTTTCCCTGTTATGCTATAGCTCTATCATCTCATAAATCCTTCTCTGCATATCATTTGGTTCTTCATGGCAATTCTGAAGAAACTTCATCACTCGGATTCCCAATTGAATAGGAAAAACTGCATCTGTGCCATACACTAATTCGAAAGGAGAAGTTCCAATTGCTTGTTTGACTGTTATCCTATCATCCCACAATGCATATTTCAGCATAGAATCCCATGATCTCTTATTATGCTTAAGAAAATTTTTGATACTCTGAATTATGTTTTTATTTGAGGATTCAGCTAAACCATTAACCTAGGGATAATAAGGATTTGAATGCTTCAGCAAGATACCATTCTTTTCACAAAATGCTTCCATTGCCTTAGACTTGAAAGCCTTTGCATTATCTGTTACTATTTTCTAAGGGAACCCAAACCTACTAAGGATATTTTCTTCAATGAATTCCATGATTACTTTGTCTGTGGCATTCCTAGTAGGGATAGCTTCCACCCATTTGGTAAAGAAGTCTGTTGCAGTTAGAATCCACCTATGTCGTCCTGAGGAAGATGGATTTATCTCCCCTATAAAATCTAGACCCCATTGCTAGAAAGGAGCACTTACTACAATAGGTTTTAGGGGCAATGACAACAATTTTTGTTTGCCAGCAAACTTCTGACAAGGGATATAGGCTCTTACCTGCTGATATACATCTGCAAACAAAGAGGGCCAATAGTATCCAGCTCTTAAAATTCTATATGTTGTTGTCTTCCAGTACTTAAGACGTCCACAAGCACCCTCATGAGATTCAGAAATTACTCCTTCAATTTCAGATTTATCCAAACATCTGAGTAGAATACCACCTGGATCCTTCCAGAATAACTGCTCTTCTACTAGACAATACTTAGTAGCTTTAAGTGTAACGTCCCTCTCACAAGAACCCCAAATATCTTGTAAATTCTAATGTTATTGTATTCGTCTTCTAGTGAGGAGCTCAAGGCCAAGGCCCCACTAGATACGAGATGTGTATGTATATTAATTACCTAAGTGGAAAACTTAGGAGACATATGATAGTGGCACCTTTTAAGAGGGGGCTAACCAAAACTTACAAAGGCTGAAACGAATTGGTTAGGGAGCCACATCGATACCGTTACCTTACGTATCACTTGGATTATGGAAGTAATAGGGAAGGGATTCCTAATTCACAGAGGAAAAGGCTTATCTCGACTAAGACACCCTACCTTAGTACTTAACCCTAATATGATTATGGAAGGAGTTACAAAAAAACCTTTAAAAAAAAATGTCGACATTAAGGAGTCAAGAAATTGTGAAATTAATACACACACACAGATATATATATATATATATCTATATATATATATATATATATATATATATATACATACTAAGTAGTGATGGGAAAATGCCTATGTGGATGACATGATCAGTAAATTGCATTTATGCCATTATACCACACCCCATTGGTGGCATTAATATAAAAGGGGTAGTAGCTCACCCAACTAAGAAAATGGTCAAGACAAGAGAGGGGTTGTTCCATCGGAAGGGGCATCTATTTATTAACAACCTAAGCCCTAGGTGTCTCCCTAAGTTGGATTAATTCAAGATCAAGATGATCCTTGGGTTAACTAAGAGAGGACCCATATGATCCTACGTCTAGTGTCTACACATTATTTCCCTTGCAAGACGGAGAAGATGGTATTCTTTACATAGGAATAAAATCGACTATGACTAACCATTTGCATATACAAAGGTTTTTGCCATAATAATAAAAAAGAGAGAGAACAAGTGGGAAAGATAAACAATAATTAATAATCCTAAGTAGGACCAATTCCATCACATATATGAATATATCAGGATAGGCATCCTCCTATGACAAGTGAGAGGTCATGTCTTCTTAGACATCTATCCTTATTATATTTTTCCATTAACCATTACATGGAATTAAAATAAATATTTTTCTTTAAAGCAAAAAGGCTGGTGTGGGATGAAAGCATGCCCCCAATTAAATTCTTAACAACAAAATTAAAGGGGGCCAGTCCTAGCAAAAACAGGGGCAGAAATGCTAACCAGCAAAATTAAAGGGGGACAGTCCCAGCAAAAAGTAAGGGCAAAATTTGCTGCCTTGATTAAGGAGCGCTTGGCGCACCCAGGGAAAGGGACCGTTGCTCTTTTATTTATTCGGTTATTAAATAGACTAGAAAATCATGGAAAAAGGGGAGGCATGGGGAAAATAACCAGCTCCACATGGAACGTTGGGTTTTCCATATACCAATAGAAAGTTTGTTGCAGAGGGGAGTGTTGCTGCTTTGAAGGTTTGAGAGAATGATTCTAAACCGGACCCCTCACTACCTGCACCAAGATATCTGTTCGAGAACGCATAGGTTACCTAAAAATGTTATGCCTTGATAAGATCTCATCTCTATTGGAGGATTCGATTTCATCACGCCAGCTCGAAGGTATCAACTCGCTGTCCAGAAATTGATGTACATCGCAGTTGGAAGGTATGCGATTTGATCTTGTTCGGTTCTGGAAACTATGGGTTTATCAACCTGGTAAAGTTAAGACATGGTCATAGATATATATATTCATATCTCTCAAGTTATATACTTGGTTAGGGTTTGACTATGACAGCAATATTACGTACGGCTCAGTAAAATTGATCCGAAAAATTATATGGCTGGTATTTTTTTTCCTTATTTTAAACCCTTGCAGGCCTTAATTATGTTTTTTTTTCTGTGACCACTTGGAGCTTCTTCCAGGTCGTGGTCACCATTTCCCTAGTAAAGACCTGTGAGTAGTATCTCTGTCAAGGTTTTCTTTGTATAGAAGATGTTTATGCGGGAATGCACTTAGCCTCCAGTTTTCAATATAAGAAAGTGTTGAAATTGCACCAGCCGTCGTTGGTTTAAACCATAGCTACTATGCATTCCTTCCTTAGGTATAACTCGTTGACTATTTTTAATAAGAATCCAAACCTTTCCTGTTTGTAAGATAAAGTGTTTACCCATTCGCTAGTAAGATCTTTGGATTA
Organism: Pseudotsuga menziesii; assembly: GCA_001517045.1. Lineage (NCBI taxonomy): Eukaryota > Viridiplantae > Streptophyta > Pinopsida > Pinales > Pinaceae > Pseudotsuga > Pseudotsuga menziesii. The sequence goes on from LPNX010142832.1 coordinate 414,844, forward strand.
TGGGTATTCTGTGGTTGACTATTCTTTAAATGAATTCAAACCTTTTCTGTTTGTAAAATAAAGCATCTACCCATTCGATGGTTAGATCTTTGGATTATGGGTATTATTTCATTAACTGGTTTAAACTCGGAATGGATCCATGCCTTTGCTGAAGGTAGTATAGGGTGCGTACCCCAGGCTGCAGATTGGATTCTACGTATTGCGGGTTTAAATCTTTCCCCTAAATTCGACTTATATTTAGATGCACCCCATTATTGTTGAGTGTAAAATACTACGGTATTTTTCCATCGCGGAATGGATCTTTTTGTCGTGGGTATTAGAAGTTGATCCCTCACCTTTTCAATCTTCGAATGAAAATTCTTAGAATGGACCGAGTTTTCCCTTAAATAAAAGGAGGCCAAGTAGGGAATTGAGGTATGTCGATCTTAAAGTTATTGTTGAGAGAGTATGATGATTTCCTATGTTTTTTAGAATTGTAGACCTCATTTGTTAGAAGACTACCTTTTCCCTTCTCATTTTTCCTTAGTGGAATTCCAAGCTATTTATAAATGTTTATATTTTGGAATTATTATCTGGCGTGAGAGGTGTAAGTGTCAGTTTATGAATGGTCCATGTTTTGGGTGGTCCCAACCATTGTGAACACTATCTTTTGAGTGCCAAGTCTCCCCTCTTATGGGTTAGTCTCAGGTATTGTGGACAACTCTAGCCTCAGTGTTCTCATGCTAGTTTGGGGTGGCTTTAGATTTGTACTCAGATTTGATAAGTGGAAGCTTGGATGTTATGTTAATAGTAGTCTTTTTCAAATGGCCTTGTGATAAAGCTAGTTAGCAAAATTTGGCTCATTCTCTATATGAGAATTTTATGTTACAGTATTTGGAACTGCAGTTTTGTTACCCTTTGGTTGAATGAATTAATAGAAAACTTACACTAGTGGAAAATGAGAGATTAGTGACCAAACAAATGACCAAAATCCGCATATCAATGACCACTTTTGGTTTGGCGATCGTTGGTGGCTAATTTGCGGTCTTTTATTACATGACCAAAATTGGTCATTTTTATTTTGGTCATTTATAGCTTGTCGGTTGGTCATTAATATGACCAAATTTGGTCGCATAGTAAAAGACCATAAATTAGCCACCAAAACTAATTTTTGGTCATTGATATGCTAATTTTGATCATTTTTCTGGTCATTTGTATCTCATTGTTTGGTCGTGTATCTCTCAATTATTGGTCATTTTATTTGCGAATTTTGGTCATTAATCTCATTTATTGGTCACTAATTTAGTCATTTTTAGTCGCTTTATGTATGGTCATTATATTTTAGTAGTTTGAATGGTGTCCATTATTAATCAATATAAATTTTTAATATGATATTATGTTTAAATTAAAAAAAATAATCATACATTTATTCTCATCTAATACACATCGAATTATGCAGTCACATTATAATTAATTACAACACTTGTAAATAAAATCTAATACACATGTAAATCATGTAATGTCACATTAATTAGTTAATATAACAACATTTATACATAATATAAAGTACAACTATATATATAAGTTTTAAACCACAAATTATATTATATGAAATGTCAAAAGTATTACAATAAATATCAGTTTTCTCAAAAATACATATTAATTTCCATATAACTTTATGGGAAATCCATCACTTTTCAAAATATTACAATGGCTAAACCATCATACTTGCACTTGGTTGCAAAACCATACTTATATCACACATCAACAGCTTCAAAACCATACTTAAATCCCACGTCAGTAGCTTCAAAACCACACTTAGCAGCTTGAAAGCCTCAACATCAGGCTCTTCATACGGAATGGAAAATCCTCAGTAGCGAGCTCTTCATACTCAATGGCCC
>LPNX010142832.1:416908-440880 GCA_001517045.1 Pseudotsuga menziesii
TGTAAAAATGCACTCAAACACAAGTTGGAAATGCTGGTGCAATAAAAAAGTTAAATTTATGACTTGTGTATGTGAGAAAAGTTGTATAAACCTACTTTCCCAAACATGCAATAAACATAAATCAAAAGAGAAGAGGGAAGTGAAACCTTAGGGGAAGCCGCTTGATGAGCTGGCCTTGTTGGAACAAGAGAAGGTGAACTGAAAAGAAGAATCGTCTTTTATGGAGTGCTTCCATGGCGCTCAATAATAGCTACAATAAACATGTTAACAGGTGTTATAATAAAAATCAATATATATTTTTAGTGGAAACAACTTACAACTCTTCTAATCAAGATGAAAAACAAAATTACACTACTGCAACAAATTCTCAGGCCAAGTTCAAGCAATCATAGCTTCAAAATATCTAGAGACCAACACTACCAATTTATATTGTAATGTTTGACATAGGAGAGCACTAATATACCTCATCTAAATCTGTTGATGCATTGCAAGGCTGGAGCTTTAAGGCCTCTCATAAACTGAACACTTGTTTTTGGAGCTCAGAAATCACAAGAAAGTGTCCAACCCAACCATAACCACCAAGTCCTTCACTATCCACGTTTTGTAGTTGTGGCATGTTCATACTTATCCTGGTCTGCAGTGCCAATTCCCGTGGGGCTATCGCCTACAAGAGATAGAAACTATTATAGCATAACTGGAGAAAGAAACATATCGTTTCTAATTATTTGTGGAATGAATGCTTTGGATTGCAAATGTGAAAAGAATAGTACAGTAAAAAAACTTCAAGCAAAAAACAACTACCTTCAAGGCTCTTCCTAGAAGGGAACAGTATACAAGAAACAAATAACTATTTCTAACTCTCTTTATCATTCTGGTAAGTATCAAGAGATTTAAAAATTTCCCAGTTTCTCTCTCCTTCTAAAGGAAAAGAAATCTCTTCCTTCTTCAGTTGGTTCTATTTCAAAAGGACCGCGTTGTTTGAACTCTAACAATGCATCAATTTTAGAAGCAAAAGATTCAATATCTAGAATTGAAACACTTTTAGACAGGAATTATTCTTTGGAAGTTGCAGAAGTAAGGCAAAATACCAGGATTCCTTCTTCTGCTGGTGAGCAACCTATTAACATTGGATCTTTGTCAAATATTCCCTCTACATGGAACTCAGATGGGATGAAAAGTGGAAGTATAGCCACACAAGGTGCTGCTACCAATGGGCCGCAAAGTGATGTACCTATGAGTAATGTCTGTATGTTGGATCATACTGATAATGGGCATAAGACTTCTATACATTTGAGTATTTTTGTTGCCAGTGAGGGGCACAAAATTGTTAAACACTTCGGAAATAGGGATATGATGAGTCATGATTATGGAAAAAGACATTCTCATGCTAAGGAAATGCTAGATAAACACTTGGGAAATAGGGATATGATGAATCATGACCATGGTAAGGGATATTCTCCTGCTAAGGAAATTCCAGATGGTAAAAAAATCAATCAGGGTGCTACTAATGTGTATCAAGTTGATGAAGACCCCTTGGCCATTCACACTAATATGATTAGCCATGTGACAAATTTGGGGAATAATGATACTAACCTTTCATCCTCAAGAAACGTCTTTGTAATAGCTCAGAATCCTGGAAATGAGGGGAAAATAGCCTTTTTGGGGTTTTATAACATTGGTTCATTGTCTGACCTAGGCTAACCCATCAGACATGGCTGAGTTTGACTAAGACTCAATTGGTTTAACTGAGCCTTGTGAGATTTGGCTGACTCTGCCGAGGTCAAATCCTGGTTTGCTTGGTCAAACCGAATTAGGCAAAGTCTGCCCAGGTCTGGGCTGGTCTGAAGACTCTGAACCAACCTATTTTGAGGATGAATTGGGTATGCTAAGACTTGGATGTGTCCTATGACTTTTCTCAGTAGTACTCACAGAGTTTAGAAGCTTGTCTCCAGGGTGCCCCTCTCTAAATCACATCGTACAAGAGGATCCAAGAAAGTCATCTCAAACAAGGGGTGAATGGTGAAAGCTCATTAATCCACTTCTATGTGCCTTGAAGAGAGGGTAAGCTCCTCTTGTATGGGTATGGATCATGTTTGGGACTTAGGATTGTTCTGCTTAAGGCTTATCCCTGCCTTATCTCTATAAAACATTGTGGTGTTATGTTTGCCTTCTACTTAATCTCTATTTGCATAGCTTTGATATCCTTTGCTTGTACCTGGTGCATATGTTCCTACGAGGTGGTGGCTCAGTTATTTTCCTTGTTTGAATTCCAATGGAATTTTAGTACTGGCCTGGGAAGGCTAGATGTCAGTCAAAAGTGCAGATGGCTGGCTTATCACTTAAATCAATATAATGACACACCTTTATTTTAGACAGAAAATTTTTGTTAGAAATGTAAAGCACTTCCCTGTATGTGACAATACTAAAATAATAACTGAATCATCCTTCACCCTTTACATTACTCCCCATGTTTCACAGTCATGTCTGCAACTTTACATAAATTTGTGATATTTTAATTTTTCTCTATGTTAGGGTTTACCTTCTTGGTGTGCACTCCCTTAATCACCATTTTTAATTTTTTAGTTTTATTTCATAATGAAACACCTTTGTTTTAGATGGAAAAGTTTTGTCTGAAATGTCAAGCACTTCCCTGTATGTGACAATACTGAAATAATAACTGAGTCATTCTTCACCCTTTACATTGCTCTCCATGCTGTCAGTCATGTCTGCAACTGTACATAAAATTGTGATATTTTTCTATATGTTAAGGTTTTACTTTCTTGGTTTATACTCTCTAACTGGTCATTTTTATTTTTATTTCACATGTATTTCTTTCACTTGTTGGTCATTCATGGAGATCAATAAAATATCATATTTTTCTTTAGCAAAATACTCATTGGAAAAATATAGCCCTAAAAATATCCCTGGTTGTTGACTTTCCAAGCTTATTACAAGCGATTTCATGGGGATCAATTGCAATTATTCCAGCTGTAGGTACGTCAATTGCTATTATGACAGCCTTTCTCCTTCTTAGCAATCTTGGTGCCTCAGTTGTGGAGGTAGCCACCGATGCTTTGGTGGTAGAATGTGGTAAAAAGGACGAGCTTATTTCATCAGGAGAGCTTCAACCCTTTGCATGAATGGCATTGGCTACAGGGAGTGTCCTGGGGAACTTACTTGGCAGGATTTTTGTGAGCCAAGTTGATGCAAGGACTATGTTCATAATTTTTCTTTTACCTTTGAGCATTCAAATTGGGACTTCCTTGATTTTCAGGGAGGACTCCTTTGGCCTTTGTGGTATGAAGCAAGCTAAGGTTGCACAATATCCAAGCCCAATCAAGAGTAAGTCACAGGATGTACCATCTTTTTACAAATCAGTTACTGGTGCATCTATGAATGGTATAATTGGTCTAGAGTGGAGGAAGAGGTCTATAATGAGAAGCATCAAGAATCAAATCTCAAATATTTTAGGAGTCATAAGGAGACCAGAAATTGCATATCCTCTTACTTGGTTTGCTGCATCTATTGGAATGACACCACTTTTAACAAGAACTATGTTTTTCTACCACACACAGCATTTGAAGATTCATCCACACATCTTGGCACTTGAAAAGGTGGTTGGGCAGATGAGCCTTCTATTAGGAAGTTACATCTACAATCACTTCCCCATGAATCGATAATAAGAATCTTTTCTAAGGAATAAAATGCCAATAGAATGTAATGACAAGCACTTAAACATGTATGTTTGATTATACCTGCAAAAAGGAACCTTGCAGATGTCTGGTTCAGAACACATTCTTGAATGTAGTTCAAGCAGTTGCCACATTCTTTTGCAGTGTACACATCCACCAAGGACTCTAGTTTTACAGGCAGCAAAATGTCGGACTAAGGATTCGAGCCCTTTGCAAGATGGGAAATTGCAAGGCCCTTGGTTTTCATTTAAATCCTTGTCATGAGGCCCTATTGTTCGATAGCCATCTCTGCATATGTGAACAAGTGCTTCCATGGCATCGTATAGTTGTAGGTATATCTTCTTCTCCTCTATCTTCCGAAGCCTCTCTTGCTTTCTCTGTTAATGTAAAAATGGAAACCCAAATTATTAATCACAGCTATAAGTTTAAGTATTTTTAATTATCTATTTCAATCCACTTTTAATTTTGGGTTTAGCTACTCACAGAATCAGCCTCAACGACAGATTCCAGAAGCTCTTGCTCCAGCTTAGGATTGGACTGTCTCATCACTTTCCATCCCTCTGACTTGGCAACAGTTTTGAATCTCTTCACAATAAGGCGCATGCATAACAGATTCAAGCACAGTGCATCACATAATCTTTCCAGTTGTAATACATCAATAACATTATCTGTTGTGAGCAATCCATGCTCCAAATTTTGTGTGCACACCAATTTTAAGGATGGTACTGAAAACACATGTGAAAGTACTAATAGATTGAGGACATATTTCTTCATATCTTCCTGTTCATACCTGAATCATAAGGATCAAGATGTTAGTTTCCAAAGATAGATAGCATCAATGACGGAGCAAGAGCAACGTTTCCCTTGTTTCCAGTGATAAAGATCCCTGAGTTTATGAATCCCACAGGGCTACTATGAATTTATGAAACACCATTATGAACATCAATTATGGTTTTTCAGCCTCGCATTAATCAGATAAGGATATGTATGTTAGGAAGGAGACTGTTAATGTGGAACGAAACCACATTATAAAGATATGCCACTATAGTAGGGAGAAAACAATTTAGACATAATTTTCCATTGTCACATTTACAATCCCGAGTACACTCGGAATCCATCCAACACCAGTAATTATTATCCTCATTATGTGTTCAAGAGAGAATATTTCTGTTAAAATATAAAGTCATTTCAATTGATTTGCACACAAAGATTTCCAGGCCATTAACTCCATCTTGGTGTTGCTTTTGTTTAAGGTTTGATGTTCCTAGGAGCATAATCTCTCTGCATTTGAAGGTGAAATTAAAGCTTAGGGTGATTTGCTGAAGAAAAGGGGGATTATAAAATTTTGGGTTTGGGTTATGAAAGTGTTGGAGGTCGTAATTCACACCTTTAGATCAAACTCTTAAATGATCCCATCATAAAAGGGGAATGTGGCTTAGTGGCAGAGTAGTCCATCAGCAAGGGTAAGGTCCTGTGCTCAATTCCTAGCTTGGTATGAGAGCAGGTAGGCCTTACGTAGCTACGAGGCCTAACCTAAAGTGTGGCTTGAGGGAGGTGTTGGAGTAACAATTCATGCCTTTGGAGGTGCTTGTCATGAAAGGAGCAAGCAACTTAGTAGTAGACCAACCTGTTAGCCAAGGGGTAATATCTCTATTCAATTAATAGCCTGGTATCAAAGCAGGTAGGTTTGAGGTGGCTGAGGGGGAATGTTGAGAGGCAGCAATCCACAGATTCCACACCTTTAGATTGAATTTTTAATGGTACATGTCATCAAAGGGCAATGTATCTCAGTGGTAGGGCAAGACATTGGCCAAGGCCAAATTTTGGGTTCAATTCCTACCCCAGCATCAGAGTGGCAGGATCAAGGTAGCTAGAAGACTGGACCAAAAAAGTGATTTGAAAAAGGGGTGTTGGAGGCTGCAGTCCACATATTGAGCCATTAAGGGTCTGCATTCAATAAAAGGGGCATGTAACTCAGTAGTAGAGCACCTCGTCAGTCTGATGCCTTACCTATGTAGCTTTCAATAAAAGGAATTTCTTAGATAAGAGATAGATTACTCTTGGAGTTTGGCATATCCTATGCCAACAACCTGCTTTTTGACATAGACAAGATAACCATCTTGAATTGGTTTTGCATAATTAAACAGTAAAACAAAGTTTTCACTTGTTCCCTGAAAACAGTGATACCTGAAAACTGTTTCTGGTCAGTTGGATACATGTTGAGAGTAGATACATGTCCCCAACTTATGAAATCTTTCCGGGGGAACAAAACCAACATGGAAACGTTTTGGAAACAACCAGAAACTGCTGAAACGTTTTTTAAAACGTTTCAGTCATTTCTTGGTAATTTTTCTGAAATGGGACCCAAAACTGCTCAAAGTTTCTGCCTCCCACAACATTTTTTTTAAAGTTAACAAAAGGTTTTGGTGGCAACCTCCACAATGGCGTAGAAACCATAAAAAGAAAATGACAGGGTAAATAAAGGTAAAATGAGGGTTGGAGGGATAACATTTTTCGCTTCAGTTGGCCATATTCATTTTTACAGCAACATTTTCTAAACAGCAGCAACAAATTTTTGACTGTAGGGGGGAATTTTAGGGTGTAAGGATCCTAAGTTGTCTTTGCATTTTATTTTTCGCAGCCGCAACAGTTATAACTTCTACTTCTTCGAGGGTTCTATTGATCTTGAGGGATTTGAAATTTCCTAGGTTTCTTGTTGCTTCCTATTGTTTCCCATTGAGGTTGCCCTCACTGTCTCCTATATTTCAGGCCCAAATACATTTCCTACCATTTCTTGTTTCCAGAAAATTGTATAACATAGCCTGAAAATGATCTACTTAATTCATCCGTAGAGGGCTATTCTCTTAATTCTTAAACAAAATCCTAGAAGGGAATGGAAAACAAACAAGTACAAATCTCGCCAGATGTAAGAGGGAATTCACGCTAAAGCAAATGGGTTTTAGTGTTTTTTATTTATATTTTTGATAAAATTGTATCCTCTTTCATATTGATGTAATACGAATAGAACAGAACTTCAGAACTTAAACTAAACCTAGGGATTTTCAATTCTAGTATGTGAAGATTACCTAAATGAATAAAGGAAGCGTATGAAAGCCTGAACTGCATCGTAAGGAACCCATGTAATCGTAAAGCTTCATGTGTCTTATCATCAGTATTGCCACAGCATAGATTGTGATTTGAGACCATGCTCTGCCATTTTTCTGAACAATTCACCAACTTCCAGGATGACTGTCCTCAATGCCTTGTTGTTGTCCAGGAAGTATATATGCAAAACTCATGTTGTTAAGGAGAGAAGGCCTAATGAACCATATGAATCTGCCTTTATTGGACCGATCGTAATAAATTCAAATTTCGAGATGAATAATCCGTCAAATACTGTTCTAGTGCTTAGTTTCCATGCCAGGAAAATATTAAACCAAGTATTTGGTGAAACTAGGGCTACAGCCACATTTTCTAATACACATCATGTCTTATTCATATTCAAAGCTTGAACAAGCCAAGGAGGTTGTTTCAGATTTTCTCATCTTGATATCTCACTAGTTTGCAGATCAAGGGATTGACTCTCATTCCTGTTTCTCTCATATTCAACATCAAACCTTTTCCATTCAACTCTGTAATTTTCATTAATTTTATAGTCCTCCCCAGTTCCTCGGGTCCCCTCCATCATCCCATTTTTTCCTTGATTGGGCGTTTCAGGCCTAACAGAAGCTAAAGGGAAGAGTGTTGCTTCATCACTGCATATCAGACCTGTAGATTGCCTTGTTTGTTCAGTTGGTATTTCTGGAAAGGATAATCCTAAACTCAGACAACTTTGCTGACCACTATGTTTTGTTTTACCTTTTTTCCATCCAGTACCCAAGGTCAGCTGCACATCAGTATCAGGTTCAAGACACATGTAGAAACTCGATGATTTGTCCAATTTTGGACGATCGTTGACACATATTCTTAAAGTTGTGTCTTCCTCATTTGGATATGTATCTTTGTCATTCATATATTCCATGGCAGGCTTTTCAAGATCAAAAGTTCTGCATGTAGCTCTGCTAGGTTGCAATCTGTAGAGATCTTGCGAGCCATCTTTGATTTCTTGCAGGCCATTTGGTATGCTCTGTCCAATAAAATCAGAACTAAAGGTCTGCATCCGATCCATACCCCAAACAGGATGTCTATAACATATATTTTCTTTATCTGTCGCAGAACTAGTGAGAGCATCCCAAAAATTCCTTTTTTCTTCCGATTGTATATGGTTTGATCCAAACTAAAAGATGACAGGACCAGTTTGTCTTGTTACTGGAGCAAAATTTGATGTGCCACTTTGTTTCTAAGCTCAGCCATTAGTAACTTCTGAACATGATAGAGACGATGCAGTTCACGAACCTGCATCAACCCAAGAAAAAACAGAATGCTTCAGACCTTTGCAGATAATCCCAATCTTATGGGAATAAAATCACCTTCCACCTAACATTCCTATAATTTGAAAACTTTATAAGGGCTTTTTTTAGAGAAGGAACATAATATGTTTAAACCTTGTGAAATCATGAATTTATTTCTTATTTCTCGGTTCATATTGCTTATGTACCTGTCCTTGAAAAATTTCCTCTTGCTTAAGCATTTCTTTGTTATGCTGCACCCCATTTCTTTCCATCCTTCCTTTTTTTAAGTCACTGTAATTCTGGTCCCTACAGCAAGCTTGATTGTTGATGGTATCACCTCAGGAAACTGTGGTCAAGGATCTACAAACTTAAATTTTATTCGTGTTTCTTTGAATGCATTCTTGTTTGAGAAAGTTTCGTGCAATTTTGTTTCACATTGCACTTTTGCTGCCATACCTGCAAGAACTGGACATCCAATGCAAGCAACACAATAAGAAATGTGCATTAAAGCAATAACTTCTGCACAAATGAACCAGTAAAGTAATGATTAAATTTATATTTGCAATATCGATGAGTAACAAAAACAATTCATGGAGTTATCCATCATATTTGATTCAAACTTTCATTCATAACAGATTAGTTATTAAATAATCAGGCCATAATCACTCAATTCATCTCTTGGTTGGGATTTTAGAACTTAGTCATTTACTAATGGTCCCATAGATTTCCATCTCTGTTGTTCGCACAGTCTTGGAGCTACTTTTAAGATATGAATCATGTCCCAGATTATAAATTTAAGAGATACAAATGAAACTAATGTATTTTGTCATTCTTTGTGTCATTGGGCTGCGTATGCTAGGGCTTTCTCTGCTTCCGAAACCCCTGCTGCATATGCTAGGGCTTCCTTTGCCTCAAGATACAGATCTCGGTGGATAGAGAATGGCTACAATATGAGTAGGGATTTCTTCAGGTTATGTGGCAATCCTTCTCTGTGAACTGAATGGATACAAAAATTCTCAAGTCTCACAGAAGAGACAAATGAAAGGAACATATGTTCAATCAGAAATGATTATTAGGATCCAAATTGGGGGTTTCCATATGATGGAGAGGGAGGTAAGTGGTGATAGAAATATGTTTCCTTTGTTCTCTTGGCCAAATCGAGACTGGACAAAGCAGTTTCTAAGATAGGATCCTCATGATCTAATCCTAATCAAAGACACTAATTAATACTTTTCTTTCTCAGGAAACAAGGAAAAGATTGGAACCTAGGTACAAAAGACCTCTAGATTTGTTTGAACCCAACCTATAATGCTTTACCAAGTAGATAAAGAAATAGGTACTTCAATTTCTCTTCTGTGAAACATCTAATTACATGTGAAATAAAACTAGTGGCTAGGGACTAGAACTCTAAACCCCCATCAATAATCCACCATTGCATAAATTTTATCATCAATGGCTAGGAAATTTGTAATATCCTCTAATTTAGAAGCAAGCTCTGCAAATTGACTGTAAATAATTTCCATTATGTTGGGAATTGTAAATATCTTTGTAATGGATTTCTTAACTCCTGTACACACATCCTTCTCTATGTATGGGTCACTCCTTTACCCATTGTTTGCAATAATATAGTCCTCATTACAAATTCACTGCATGTGCCAAAATATGTGATGGGGTGTTGAAATTATCCCAGCAATAAATAGTGATTTCCCTTACCTGATCAATAAAAAAATTTCTATGATTATATTACTTGTATTCTTCTTTTCTATTACACGGATCATATTCTCAATCACAATGGCCATATTTTCATACAATTCTCCCAACGAAGGTTGTTACGTCTTTTCGAGCAAGGGATGATTTTGATCAGTTCTGGAAATGAGATCTGTGGCTTCACTATGGATCATTGGTCAGAGGTCCTTCAACATGCTTCAGATGGTCCATGTGCCTTGGATGTACCTAGCTAGAGACAATGTCTGATCCTCTACGCGTTGTGATCTATCTAACCCTCATTTACTCTTAGCATGTTTTCCTATATGATGATATGTTTGCATGGAATGTGAGGATTAGATGTACATGAATATAACATAAATACAAATTCTTCGCTACTGGGAGCCTATCCGCTTGGACTGCCAAATTTCGCTTGAATTCCATAAAATGCATCAAAATTTCCAGATCTGTCAATATCCAATATTGAGGGTCAGACGAGTCTTGTCATTAGTGCATAGTAGGGCTCTTCCTACAAATCAAATGGAAATCAGTTTCAAAATATGTACCTTTTTTGTCTGTCTTAACATAAATCTTGTCCTGGGCACACTAAAGGAACATTGTCCATAACAAATATATCCATTTGCAAATTCGAGTCAAGACAACAAACTCAATGCACCTTAAAATGCTGTAAAACACCAATAATTTAGCACATAACTCACCTCCGGTTTCTCCTCTAATTTAGCCAATTCATATCAGACATAAACGGACTGACATATGTTTTCCTTTGCAACAAAACTCAACCAATTGATTAATACAAGTTTACAAAACTATGAATTTCGATCGTCAATAGCAAAATCCATCTTGCGTGTCTGATGTTTAAATAAATCTACTGTATCTGTTGGTGTGCTACCATATTCTGGCTTCTTATCAATACATTGGCGAATAAATCTAGGAGATCTCATGGCTATTCCATGAGAAGGATGGAATAAACCCAAAACTGCATGATGCACTGGAGAAACTATGAGATCTGAAATGTAATAATTTGTACATGCATACAAGAAAAATTGGTCAATATGTGGGAAAAGATATGGAAGGACCCATCAAAACATTCTCAAGGACAACTCTTACCTGCACCTCTGATTTCCCATAAGAGCTCTGGAGAAAACCAAAGAGCTGGTTCCTCAAGTGTCCAGTAGTAAGCAGGTTTCATGTTCAAAATCCTTTCTCCTCAAAAAAATTCCTCCATCTGACTGTGTTAGTAACCCTCGAACACTTTGACGCAAAGAAAGACTACAAACAAGTAAACTTTTCACATTTCTCACAGCTAGTACAGAAAAAGAAAATGAACAACACACACAAAAAAACACCATTTCATATCTCAATATGTAATCAAATTGGTTCAATCTCAGCATTGTGCATCTGTGACAAAATGAGAGTAGAAAAACCACTAAGTGTCAAGATCATCAATTTCGGTATTATCATAAATCTGATATCCATCATCACATGTATATCAAAGGCACTGGAAGATGCCAATTGGTGCTAAGCCTGAAAATGACTACCCCAATTAAAATCCCTTTGGCCAAATCGAGACTAGACAAAACAGTTTCTAAGATAGGATCCTTGTGATCTAATCCTAATCAAAGACACTAATTAATACTTTTCTTTCTCAGGGAACAAGGAAAATATTGGAACCTAGGTACAAAATACCTCTAGATTTGTTCGAACCCAACATGCTTTACCAAGTAGATAAAGCAATAGGTACTTCAATTTCGCTTCTGTGAAACATCTAATTACATGTGAAATAAAACTAGTGGCTAGGGACTAGAACTCTAAACCCCCATCAACAATCCACCACTGCATAAATTTTATCATCAATGGCTAGGAAATTTGTAATATCCTCTAATTTAAAAGCAAACTCTGCAAATTGACTTTAAAGAATTTCCATTCTGTTGGGAATTGTAAATATCTTTGTAATGGATTTCTTAACTCATGTACACACATCCTTCTCTATGTATGGGTCACTCCTTTACCCATTGTTGGAAATAATATAGTCCTCATTACAAATTCACTGCATGTGCCAAAATATGTGATGGGGTGTTGAACTTATCCCAGCAATCAATAGTAATTTCCCTTACCTAATCAATAAAAAACTTTCTATGACTATATTACATGTATTCTTCTTTTCTATTACACCGATCATATTCTCAATCACAATGGCCATATTTTCATACAATTCGCCCAACGAAGGTTGTTACCTATTTTCCAGCAAGGGGTGATTTTGATCAATTCTGGAAATGAGATATGTGGCTTCACTATGGATCATTGGTCAGAGGTCCTTTATCATGTTTCAAATGGTCCATGTGCCTTGGATGTACCTAGCTAGAGACAATGTCTGATCCTCTACATGTTGTGATCTATCTAAGCCTCATTTACTCTTAGCATGTTTTCTTATATGATGATATGTTTGCATGGAATGTGAGGATTATATGTACATGAATATAGCATACATACAAATTATTCACTACTGGGAGCCTATCCGCTAGGACTGCCAAATTTCATTTGAATTCCATAAAATGCATCAAAATTTCCAGATCTGTCAATATCCAATATTGAGTGTCAGACAAGTCTTGTCATTAGTGCATAGTAGGGTTCTTCCTACAAATCAAATGGAAATCAGTTTCAAAAGATGTACTTGTTTTGTCTGTCTTAACATAAATATTGTCCTATGCACACCGAAGGAACATTGTCCATAACAAAAATATCCATTTGCAAATTGGAGTCCAGACAACAAACTCAATGCACCTTAAAATGTTGTAAAACACCAATAATTTAGCACATAACTCACCTCCTGTTTCTCTTCTAATTTAGTCAATTCATATCAGACATAAACAGACTGACATATGTTTTCCTTTGCAACAAGATTCAACCAATTGATTAATACAAGTTTACAAAACTATGGATTCTGATCGTCAATAGCAAAATCCATCTTACGTGTCTGATGGTTAAATAAATCTACTGTATCCATTGGTGTACTACCATCTTTTGGCTTCTTATCAATACGTTGGCGAATAAATCTAGGAAATCTCATGGATATTCCACGAGAAGGATGGAATAAACCGATAACTGCATGATGCATTGGACAAACTGTGAGATTTGAAATGTAATAATTTCTACATGCAAACAAGAAAAATTGGTCAATATGTGGGAAATATATGGAAGGACCCATCAAAACATTCTCAAGGACAACTCTTACCTGCACCTCTGATTTCCCATACAAGCTCTGGAGAAAACCAAAGAGCTGGTTCCTTAAGTGCTTAGTAGTAAGCAGGTTTCATGTTCAAAATCATTTCTCCTCAAAAAAATCCCTCCATCTAAAATAGCTACTATGTTAGTAACCCTTGAACACTTTGAAGCAAAGAACGACTACAAACAGGTAAACGTTTCACATTTCTCACGGCTAGTACAGAAAACGAAAATGAACAACACACACAAAAAAACACCATTTCAGATCTCAATATGTAATCAAATTGGTTCAATCTCAGCATTGTGCATCTATGACAAAATGAGAGTAGAAAAACTGCTAAGTGTCAAGATCATCAATTTCGGTATTATCATAAATCTGATATCCATCATCACATGTATATCAGAGGCACTGGAATATGCCATTGGGTGCTAAGCCTGAAAATGACTACCCCAATTAAAGTCCCTTTGGCCAAATCTAGACTGGACAAAGAAGTTTCTAAGATAGGATCCTCATGATCTAATCCTAATCAAACACACTAATTAATACTTTTCTTTCTCAGGAAACAAGGAAAAGATTGGAACCTAGGTACAAAATACCTCTAGATTTGTTCGAACCCAACCTATAATGCTTTACCAAGTAGATAAAGCAATAGGTACTTCAATTTCTCTTCTGTGAAATATCTAATTACATGTGAAATAAAACTAGTGGCTAGGGACTAGAACTCTAAACCCCCATCAACAATCCACCACTACATAAATTTTATCATCAATCGCTAGGAAAGGAAGGGTTTCCTCCATGAGTTGCTTGAGAAAAACCTAATTCCCTAACTGTATTTTGTAACAGTTGGGGATATCTTAACCTAAAGGGTTAACTCACTGTGTTGTCACTAACATTGTTGGGAATTTATTTAGTTACGTACCAGTAGGTACACCACTCAAACCCCTCTGTGTGAGGCACACGAGTCTACACCAAAGGTTTACTAGGGAATTAGGATGCTATCCAGAAATGTGGGGAAGCATCCCTTATGTTTTCCCATAAGATTTTTCTTTGGAAAAAAACAGTGGGGGATATATTGACCATGAAAAACAATACTCCTGGTGGAAGATTGTGATCAAACAAAGATATCATTGTATATGTTCCTCCATCTTTGAACCATGCAAATTTGGATAAAAAGGACAATAACGCTGAACTTAAAAGGTCAAAAAAGTGGTTTACTGAGATAAAAAAAAAGCTATGATTCAGTGGGATCATAAAACAAAACAGTAAATGAAAATAGCACAAGGAAAACTTGAGAGAAGTGTTCTTCACTTACTAAAACACCACACAAATACATGTTAGCTCTTAATAAAAAACACCATACACTCATATATGTCAAACTTCAAAAAAAACACCATACATGTTAGCTCTTATTACTGCCACCATACCAGTAATAAAAAACACCATACGCTCAGATCTGTCAAACTTCAATAAACAACAAGGGTTAGCTCTGTATTGGTAGATTATCTTATGGAAACGTTCACAAAGGTAATGGGATCAATTCCCATTGAGACCCTTGGGGTTACCAGTAACTATTTCAGTTGGCACCCCTATTCTGAAAACATCGCATCTATTAAGCTATTGTAGGTTGGTTTTCATTTCTTATTCATACAACAGTACATATTTTTTAGTTCATCTATAGTATAGCCACATATTAGTAAATTCCTTTGGGATAATCATGCAAATAAAGTTCATATAGCTGATTTGAACTTGTCTTTATTTAGCACCATTGATTTCCATAGGAAAGGTTTCAAGAGAGATATCTACTGTATAGAACTCTTTGTCACCTACTCACCATATCTAAGTTTTCACCTGATAGTTATCAAGAGATATATCTACTACATAGAACCCTTTGCACCTACCCACCATATCTAAGTTTCCATCTGATAGTTAATATTTTCTTATCCTACTTAGTAATCTCTCCTTAGTGATGTGTTACCAGATCCACCACCAGGTGTGTAGGATCCTCTGATCCAGATCCACATAAGATCTGTCATGGAAAAATATACTCTGGTGGAGGAAATGGATCTTCTGTAAAATAAAAATAAATAAATAAATCACAAAATTTCAAACAAATCCTGAAACTTTCAAGGATTTTGTGACCCACTAATCGTAAAAATATTTGATTTTTTAATGGAAAGACTTCCAAAATGCTGAAGCAATGTTTTAAAAACAGGTGACATGGGTGCATACTTAAATGACAATGTTAAGTGCTTAAATTGATTTTTTAACATTACCATTAATTGTTTCAGGATGTTTGAGAGATGCAAAATGTAAAGTCTTAGATCCCATTTAGAATTCAACATACTTAACAGTTTTCAGATTTCAGTATTGCATCATTTCCACTAGATCATATAGTGTATGAGGGTAATGGATTGGAAATCCATTCATCTTAGCACATTTTTTTAATTATTATTTTCTATATAACTGTAATAAATTAATTATATTACATTATTGAAATGAGATGTAGTATGGTTGAACCTGTATTCTGCTACGTCTCGGGGTATTGTGATTACATTCAATACAAAAACTCTTCTCAACATTGTAGGTAACAAGGATTAAAAAAATTGGTATTTCTATATCCTTCACACGGTTCTTTTTTGTTGGTTGTAGTCTATGGGTCAACTGGAATAATCAACTACCCCCCTGCCCATCCATGCTTTTTCTTTTTTCATTCAGTTTTTTGAAAGCTATCTGAATTTTCTTTTGGAACAGATGGGAGTATCTTTTCAGTCTGTTAAATAATTATTTTTCTACACACTTCTTTCATATGGCCTTCATTCATATAGAGTCTCCCTCTGAAGGTTTTGATCTGGTTCTTGAAACTCTTGTGTGCAATGCAGGGAAGGAAGAATACAAACATCAACCACAAACTATAGGCAATATAAAAATAAAAGACATGGAAAAGGATAGAGGATCTATAGGAAAAAAAATTCAAGGATGGGGAAAAATGTTAATCCCTTCACTTAAGGACACTAACACAATCTCCACTCCTAAATTAAAGCCAATACATGCAACCTTTGATAATAAAGTCACATGACATGTTTCTTCCACATTGAATAAAGGTACAACTTATGTGGGGAATAGAAGGGAAACTGCCAAATACACCAAATCATGAAAAATGTGTCAAGATGTGAAACTTACTCTCTCACCTAATCCATGTCAACAATATCAGTGACAGGAAATTAAAGGAAAATTCCAAATAAATCAAATCATGAAAAAAGTATTAGATATATCATTTGAAACTCACTTTCTCCTAGAACACGTAAGAAGTCTAGCATTCTTGCTCTCCCAACATATTCTCCAAAATCCAGCAATCTTTTTCGGTTCTCTCCAACTATAAGTTCATAATCATATAAAAATACTCGTTGACTGAGATCCTGATCAAAGAAAATGGTATTTCAGTCATTGAAAAGAAGGTAGATATGCAATTCAAAGTTGACCCAACCAAGTCCAGTAACTATTCTCCCATCATCGTCATGTTCCCATTCACTTTACCTTGCATTTGGACATATATACATATCCATCTTACAATTCCCTAACTTTACTCCATTATTCTCCCTAAATGTTAATCTCCAAACCAAATCATGTACAACACAAAAATAGATAAGATTCCATCATACTATGCACCACTTGACTTCCTTTCAAGAATGAGTTAACTTTCCCATCAATATGTACTTTTTTCCTTATTCAAATACTTTCATAGAAATATTACAACTCACTCAATCCATGATTCCCTCGAAGCCAAATGCAGATGCTAGACATATATTATTGTCACTTCATCAGACATAACATGATGGTTTGTGGACAAGTGAGTCAGGCTCTATGGGGCCATGTTGGAGATTACAAGGGATGTTACAAGCCCTACTGGGCTTCTATAGTTTGTGTGCAGTTGTCACAAACCCTATCAGGGTTTTTCATTTTTTGCTACAGGGTTTTCACTTGTCACAAGATTAGGGCATGTGTTACAGGATTAGTCCCTCTTTTCTCCTCCATCGCGACAACGACAGACTATCTTAATCCCTTACAGGGCTTCATCTTGTGTACAGTGGGTAGTCACAAAGGTTTTAAGAGCTTTCAAGGCTCTAGCAGAGTTTAAGGAAGTTTGCAACAGAGTTTTGACTGATACTAGGGCTCAAGGAAGGTAGCCGCAGTGTGAAAGGCTCCTAGAGGACTTATATAAGGGTTGTCGCAGGAATACACAGGTCCTAGTGGTCTTGCTGCAGTGTGGACAAATCCCTAGGAGGGATGGATCATGGTTGCTACATGTAGCATAAAACTAGACAGACAACTAGCAGACTAAACCAGGGCTGACGTCATTAGTTGAAGGGCTTACATCAACCAGGAAACCCTTAACCTATCTCTTCAATATTTTTCATCTTCATATTGTTTTGGTATGTGTTCCCTTATGGCCATTGCAAAATTATTCTCATCAAATATGCTTATGTAAATTTAGTCATCTCATATTAAGGAAAATTATTCTGTTGGTGTTTTTCAACTTTTTCCTAAATGTTTTTGCCAGCGTAAATTTTTATGTGCCTTTTGTGATGGTTAATGTTTTAATTTTCTTTTTAGTATATCTACTAAATGTGAAAATTCAAGATTATTATCATTCTACGGCTACATTCAATTCAGATATGCAATTATGTTAAAATTTCACAGAAAGAAATTCAGTGTTAAAGTATATACAAACATTATTACCTTAGTCAACCACCTACCACATTACATATCCTTGTAATCTATATACCCATGCCTCTATCTCTATGAAGTCCAAATAAAACTCTATATTTAATAAGTCCGAATCAAAGTTCATAATCAAATCCCCTACCAACCTAATTATCATTATGTCTTTAATTAAGCAATCCATAAACTATAAACTACTAAAGCTCAAAATACACCTCAATCAACCACTTTCCACATTACATATCCTTAAAATTGGTCTTCCCATGCCCTCCTATATTTATGATGTTATGATGTTCTAATCAAAGTTCATATTCAAATCCTCCACCAACCTAATTCTTGTTGTCTTTATCTAAAATTCCATAAACTACAAACTACTAAAGCTCAAAAAATAAAAAGCCATCAATTATGACTCTTGAAGCTTAGTATAAAGACATTATTATCCTACCCCAATAAAAATATGTTATATGAGGTTGTTCCTAAGTATTATGACTCTTTGAACTTCTCACATTGTATATCTTATTTAGAAGGCAAGTGATAACTAAGATATGGGTAATGATAGAATGTTATGACAGGTCATAATTTAGGAAAATTGCGTTGTACTTTCTTATTTACCTATTAAACAATGCAAAATCATCTAGTTTAAAGCCAAAGGTCAAGCTATATTTTCCCAAAACTTCCAAAGTGAGTACATTATTTCTCTAAAATCCATCCTTAATGGTGCCAAAAGAATGTTTGTATATATTTAGTATCTTCTTAGTAGACTTTTGAAGACTTCATATAAAGGTTCCTTAGCTAGGGGAATTTATTAGAGTGTAGAGTAAAGGGCCTCAAGTTTCCATCAAGATTGGAGAGTCATATTGATCAAAGGATAGAATCCAATGAGTGTCATAGTCTATATAGAGGAGGGCAACAGTAAGGTTGGGTTTTGTTTGCACAAGCCACCATTTGATTAGGTGCAGTGAACACCACTTCAAGACCAAGAAATTGAAATCAAATAAGGTTATATTGCAACTGTAGGAGCAGTAATTTGAACTCAAGTATGGTCATAATATCACTACAAGAACATGAATACAATGTCAAGTAGGACCATATGGATCACATTCTACGACAAAAAGACACATTTAACCATTACTACGCAACAAAATTGACAAATGTAGGCAGGTAGTTAAACAAGTATTTGTAAGTTCAAGATTAGTAAAAGCTTCCACAAATACTAATTCCAAGTTGATGACCTTTCATCAGCAGATAAGGAATTACCAATAGGACATGAGAAATCCTCACAGTAGAAACACAATCAATTTCTTTAGGTAAATTTTAACTCTTCTTGCTTATCATTCTAGTCAACTCAAAGGAAGAGACTTAAGCTTCCTTCGAGTCATCATATTTCAATGTAGCATGTTCCTTTCATTCATTCATTCTTCTTTTTATTTTTATTTTTCAAAGGCTCAGCTGTCATTGGACTTGATGCCTTAACAGAATCACCTTTAAAATTTTCATGGCCAGAGGTTTTTTATCCTAGTTTTGGAGTAGAAATGGAAACATAGGATGAAATGATATCAACAATAGGCACCGACAATGCATGTCACTGAGGGTTTGATGTTATCAATAGCTGAGAACACCACAAATTTTTCCAAGTCACAGCTCTGGGATGATTCCTCATTTTCTACAGATGATGATGACCCCAAATGTTCAACATTCTGAATTCCAAAGAAAGACTATCATCTAGACTGAAAAGTTGTTCTGATGAATCCATTGGTACACTTTGGGGAATATCAGTTGCACTACTTAGAAAATGGGTATCTTGAGTCTGAGTGGAGGATGAAGTACCAGACACGTCCTTTTCTGAAGGTGTTGTAAAACGAGTTTGTGTTATGCCATCACCCATTGTCAGAGATAATTTATTTGTTTTCATAAACATGTTTGTTTTTTATATTTTTATACTAGCCAAATGTTTCCCAAGCTTCTAACCATACATTGACCATATCAGCCATCTATCCCTGAGTTATCATTTATCATTCAAATTCAATAAAATATATAATCTATTATCTTTTCTAGTAAGACTTTTTGTGTAGCAACAATTATATTTGTATTTCTTGAAGTAGATTAGCCCCTGTCGCCTCTACCACTCCTCCCCAAACAAAAAATTAAATTAAATTGCATATATCATAATTCTTGATTACATGAACATACCTCTGACCAATGAGATTTATAGAGAGCTTATAGTGATTTTGCCAAAAATACCCACTTGGTAACTTTGACACCACTCACATTCTTTGAAAACAGATTTCCTGCACAAAATCTATTAATTAGTATAAATTCTTATGTCTACAACTATAAAATATCGAGAAATATGTCGAAACCCTATGTGGGTGTCGCTGTAAATACTATACAATATAAGGGTAGAGATTTAAAACTTTCAACCACCTGGGTATTTGTATCTATGGTAGACTGAAAAAATATTTTGATCATTTTCAAGAACATGAGGCAATTTGACAATGTCAACATGATTGTGAATATTATAATGATTTACTAAAAATTCTTACATTCAATTTCTTCCTAGGAAGAGGAACTCAGCCTCCACTGCTTGTACTTTACCCTACAAGAAAGAAAGATGTCTATGCTCAATACCACAGCCTCTACAGAAGAAGAAAACGCTGCCATGACAGAGATACTGATAAGGGCTGAAGAATAATGCGTCTACACGAGAATTCTTTTCCAAACCTCAACACATGTGCACAGATATTATTCAATCTTGCTTGAACATTTTTCACCAATGAATCTCGGTAAGAAAGTTGTCTTTATCATGCTTGGGACACCTCATTAATTACACTATTTTTGGCATTATAAGGTGTTTTCAATGCAACCAATTTCATAGAAACTTCTTGTCATTAAATTTTCTCCTCTTCTTCATCAACTACAACCCTATATTTAATGCCAATCTCTTTGATTTCTCTCGGTACCCCACCAAATTCAAACCCTTATTCAGATCACGCTCCGTCTTTCTATTGTTATCTATGTAGTCTCATTATTTTCCTTTTTATCACTAATTTGGGGTTTGCTGAACTTAATAATTCAGGGTTTTGCAGGAGGAGATTTGAGCTTGGAATATCAACAGGCTAATTCATAATCAAGGCCAACATAATTGAAGCCTACTACATCTCCAAATGAAGAATCCGATGATGAGTGAAAGGGTTTTACCAGTGTGTGGCAGTTGAGATTAAGCAGTAATGCACTTTCAACTGGAACCGTGCGAGCAACCGGTCTACCAATCGTCCTTGTCTTCTCCTCTCAGTGATCTATTCCAAATTGTGTTTCCTGGTTTCCCACCGTCTTTGTGCAGACTTAATGTACATATATTTTTAGCAATGCCCAGGTTTCATGGTTTGAAGTAAATGTATGATAAACTATCTTTGCCTTTTCATTGGGATATTAAAAACAAAAAGAAACCCATCGTGTTTACTAGGACTAATATGGCTATACCTCCCATGGTACAATTGTACAATCCTATGAAGTTGTGAAAACATGTTCAAAGACCTAAAGAAAGTTTAAAACGGGGCTGTTTAAAAACACTATTGTATAACTAGGGTGTAGAGGTTCCCTTTATCCCCATTGACACTAATTGTAGGTTTAGTCTATTGATGTGAAGAAAAATAGATAAAAAAATATTTAATCTACCCATTGATCTTACAAAGAAAACTAAAAAAACTTTAATTCACTCACAATTCCAAAACTTAAATATTGAAAATTTTCATTAAAAAATAAAATTAATTTTTATTAATAAAAATGTTGAAAAATAAATTAACTAATTTTATATCATAATTATGATGAAAAAAAATGTAAAATTATTGAATTTTTAAGGATTTCTTTTTAATATGGTTATTCATCTAAAGTAGCGAGGTGCTCTAGAGCCTAGTCCATGAATAAGGCTTATCAAGCATTTAAGTGATTGGATGGTAAGGTTTAATAAAGTAGATCAATGAATGAGGGTGTAATATTTCATGGTATTGGGTAGTCTCCCTAATGAGTAAACCCACTCGACTAGAATGTTGTAAATGTACTGGAGCGTTATAAAGAAACCTGCATATATACAACATTAAAATAAACCTGCATATATATGAAGGATATTATACATCAATTTGGTGTTTCGCTAGAGCGTCGCCATGATCAATAGCACTAATTTGGTGTTAATTGTTGAGCTGTGACACTACTGTATAAATCTTTCTTGATTATAATAGCTAAATTAGTGTCAATAGCTTAGCTATGACACATGAAGGGTCTACAATTTACTAAATTCTAACACTGGGTCTCTGAATCCATCTATAGTGTTAGAATTTAGTCACAATTTAGTAAAATGTACAAATTCATTGTCAAATTTGTAATTTTTTTCCCTTGCCGGAGTGGAATAACTAAAAATGACCAAATAAACGACCAATTGTAATCTGGTCATTTGTAGTCTAGATATTCTGTGATCAAATTTGGTCATTTATCTTGGTCATTTTTAGTTGGCTTTTATCCCATGACCAAAATTGGTCATTTATCTTGGTCGTTTTTAGTTAACTAACTTAGAATTATCAATTTTGGTCATTTATCCCTTTAAAAAAACTGTGGTGACCAAAATTTTTGGTCTCGTGGTCACTAATCTCTCATTTTCCACTAGTGTTAACACTTTGGTGGATGTAACCCCAAGTAAGGGGTGAACCACGTACATTGGTGTCTTCTCTATGTCCTACACCTTATATTTTGTCTTTGTTTTTGATGTTGTGATGGGTGTTAATGCCCTCACATTTCCATTAAATCATATCATTTATACTTTAGATTATGAAGTTAAAAGAATGTGGATTATATTAGTTTACTGTATACATGATCCCTTCATATGGTATCCTATATGCTTAAGTGACAATGTTAAAAATGTTTGAATGCAACATATAAGTAGTTCTGTATGGATACCAAACACGTTATGCCTAATGAGAATGCATCATAGATCAAAGATTACGTTTTTCTTGTACGCTTAGTCAGTCATGTTCACGGAACTATGATGATGTAATGCTTGTGGTTAAGACTAATATTTTAGGGGATTTACATTAAAGAAAAATTAACATCTACGGGACTATAATGTTGTAGAATTCAAGGTTATAATATCTATTATTGATTTAAATGAAAATGCACCTTATACAATTCATTAATTTGAAATGAAAGAAAATAATAGTCTGTTGATCAATCATCTTGATTTAAAAGGATGATAACCCAAAAAATAGGTATCTTGATGGTGGACACATGGTGGCTAAAGATTCACTAGTAATTAAATAATAAATCCCTTAAGAGAGATCCATATTGTTAGTCGAAGGATTAAAATAACATTGGAGTATGTATCAAATGACAGGGTAACTACTACACCTAAGTATTCCGCCAATCAGAGGATTAATTATTGATGTGATAACAAGCATGTCTGATTTATGTTATCTGACTGAATTGGATACAAGTTGCATGTTTGGTTGTAGCAGAGGGGGATGGATGTAATTTGTCAAATGATTATTTTTACAATGCGTATAGTTTTTCCATTAGTGAGTTTGATGGGACATGTTTCATTGAAATGACATAAGAAATCTACCACTAACATGTATGACTCATTTTGTAGTAACAGTGAAATTAAAAAAAACAAAAAAAATTTACCCCTTTTCCGCACATATTGGCTTCAAGGTATAAGGGGGACATCACATATGGCATCAAATCCCGAGTGACAATACTCGGGCATATTTTGGGCTAAACATGAAGTTGAAGAGCATGGACATGTTTATGACTAACTAATAAAATCATTTTGTGGATGCATGGCAATGACGAATGAGGGAACCGAGTTATCTAAGCGGCCTTCAAGGATCGAAGGAGGTATGTAAAGAGGATAAAAATGAATATCATGACAAGGTATGTCATCACATTAACCATGGATTAAATACAGGAGTAGGCAAGTAGTTCTTGCATGTTTACACCCAAACAGGAAGTTGGGCTATAAATTTCACTAATACATTAAGGAATAATTTTCGTCCTTGTTTGATTCTATAGATGATTATGCATGTATAGATGATAGGCTCATATCAATGAAAGCCTCCGAAACACATGGCCCTAAACATAAGAGCAATGAACTATGGGCTCTTGGGATACATATATACAAAAATGCATGAGTGTTAGCAATAGATGTTAAGGATCATTTGAAGGCATATTATATAT